>PYHX02000494.1:28130124-28537929 GCA_004302925.2 Cochliomyia hominivorax
AGAATAATCATCTTCATAACTGGTCCTTGCAGTCATTTCTTTAATGAAAACAGTATGGCTAATGATCTGCTTTCCCCTTCATTGTCCTTCCTAAGATTGATCCGAGAATTGAACTGAGTCTCTGTTTGTTTTTTCTGACGTAGTATCCTCCCATGCACCATCGGTCGTGGACTTCAAAGAGTCCGTTTAATTATGCTTCTCGTTGGAACTGCTTTCCATTAAGTTGTCGAGTTTCGTAGCATGATGAGTAAATAGAATGAAACTTACTGCTATTATCTTATTCCCCATTAAATTTTGGAACCTGGTTGCCAACCCTCTATCCATTCGTTTTGGTAACACTCGAATTTGACTCAAGCAAATAGATATTATAATGTGAAGTATTAAAAACATTAAAAAGATAATGTGGAAACTTTTGGATGACCGCGTTTATGTGTTAATATGCGGTCACTGAACTTAAGTAAGTTTATTATAAACTGGAAGACAGAATAGTTGAACTAAAATTTTTATAGAACTCTCAGTGATCATCGATCGCTATTCGGTTTTCATTCGCAATTTACGAATTTTGGCAAAAACTCAACCACTCCAACTCTGAGAATGCAAAGACGAAATTATAGCGGTATTTCGAATTCGTGTTAAACTCCAATAAAAATTCTATTAAAACGTTTATAACACTCTTCTTTTATGAGTTACTTTTTAAGCAAATATATTTTCCCACCCTGATTATTTAGAAGCTAAAAAATTATACCATATCTTTCCTTTAGTTCTTATTCTACATGATTTTTGGGTTCTTGGGATAAACACCCAAACAACCATACACATTAACACGCGTCTGTTACAAAAAAAAACCACAAGAAAACTTAATATCAACAATAGAAGTAATAACAGCAACAACAAAACAACAAGAAAATTACAATGATATTTAAGTATATTTTTTTTTAACCCCGCACTCTTCCCTTTTGTGCGACCATCCAACCAACATACTTGTCCTGCCTTAATTTCTCATGGCGTTAAATTTCAAACAAAATTGGAATTAACTGAAAACAAAAAAAAGCGAAGTTACTTGTGATTTTATAAATTCAGGGGTTGAAGTTCCTTTTTTTTCGTCGTATATATGCACAGTGGGGCGGAATTGAAAATTTAATGGTTTGCAAAAATTTTGATTTTTTCCGATATCAATAACGATTATATATTCTCAAAAGCTAGAGAATCGAAGCTATAGGAGATTAAGTATAAATTATTTATCTCCTATAGCTTTCGGGTTAGCCCCAGATATTTTCAGATATTCATATATCAACTGCCAAAATAAACGATTTGAGATTAACATAAATTATATTTTTGACATTTAAATAAATCTGGTATTTCAAAATGACTAAAGCGATGAATTTATCACTCTTGACGCTATGGCATAATAGACGAAATGTAGAAATTTTGAATATAAGGAAACTGCGCCTTTTTTTTGATACTCTGCTCTACAAATACATTTAAACCGCATTGAATTTAGCGATGTAACGAATCCCAACACTTCAAAAATAATACTTTTGCAAACATAACCCAACTTAAGTGAAGGATTTTTTATTGGAAACAGCTAAAACTCATTTATAAAGAAAGTCGTAAAACACATTGAATCATTGTTCGCTAAAGGTCCTCCGAAATCGTTTGAAGCATGTTCAAAAAGCTTTTGAGTTCCAGAAATATAGATGAATGAATCAATCCAAATTCTGATATCAGATTCTAAAGTGAATTCTGCATCAATCGAAACAAATGGTAATTAGAAGAAGTGAGATCAAAGTTATAGGGCGACCTTTCTTCCAATCTTTAAACATGTTGTCGAGCGTTATCATGATGGAAGTTTTTGTCCTTAAATAATCTTCTGGTGGTTCTTTTTAAGCTTTGCACTTTTTAAATCTACCAACAGTATTCAGTGTAGAAACCTTGTAATATTTTGAATCGATCAGCTCATGATACAAAGACACCTTTAGCTTCCTCGAAATACAGAGTATTAGCTAACTTCCATGGGTGTTGAGTTTCTCTGTTGATCTGAGACTTTTCATATGACTTTTTACACTTGTGGTTATATCTGAACTTTATTTTACAATGTGGAAGCATCAATCCGACATGCAAACTTATATCTTAATGACTTTAGCTTGAGATCTAAGACCCAATTTCCAATGGTTAGGAAGCATTTTAAAATATATATTGTCCCATTTCCACACTTTCAAACTTAATCACACTTATTTTTGTAGGCACAAAATTTAACATATTTAAAGCGAAGGAATACTTCATTCTCCGCGCCTTTAGATTTCTCACAACTTCTTTGAGAGTTCCTGGGAATCCTTCGAAAGTCATAAGTTTATTTGCAAATATATTTGTCTTTGTCTGGAATCATCTTGTCTTCCGTGTTGAAACAACACTTTTGAGTTGTGCGAACCATCATTCACAGGTTGGTAAATGCGATTCCTAAGCTTCCACTAACAATCGTTAACTTTAAGCAGCTGTTTTCTTCATATCTCCAAAAGTCGGATATATTCGAGAACTTTGGATTTCCAATAAATTCTTGGTGAAATTTTTTAAATTACTGATTTACTTCCACTAAATTTCATTTTTGTCCCACTGTCTTTCTAAGCTGACAGAAAAATCTTATAAAGTCCTTTTGTGTAATTGTAATTGTTATTGGAAAAACAATTGGCATTATAATTATTTATATAGAATACAACTTTGTAAATGTGTGCGTTTGTATTTCAATAAATTTTAGTTAAAATAGAAACCCACCAAGAGGGGAGAGAAAGAAAGTAAATCTAATATGTTAAGGATACAATAAAAGTATCCTTATTTTATAGTGAAAAATAATATAAAATAGACAGGAAGTGAGGGGTGGAGAATTTAGGGCAAAATAACATGATATCAAATATTGAATCAAAATCAGTTTTTATTAAAAAAAAAAAAAATTGCTTTGTTACGGTTTTTAGAAATCAGCTGTAAAATATCTGTAAAACCTTTTCAAATCAGATGGCGTGAGAGGAGGGGGAAGATCATGGAAAGAAGAGAATTGTTAAATTTATTTAAAGAATCCTTAAAAATGTCTTTTAAATGAATTTGACAATTTAAACTCTCGTAATTGAAGACGTAATAAGAATTTTACTACTGTTCGATATTTGAAGTGATTCCTTTAGACCAAAACATTACACGAGTGAGTGTGTTATTGCCAGGAATTCTTTTTTGGGGAATTTGATTGTTTATTGGTCAGACCATAGGAAATCACTTACCCGTAATGTAAAATAATACTTTTCAAATTATCAAAATACAAAACCATGAATGAAGGAAATGTTATCAACATCTGGAAATGTTTGTTTAGAAACCTTTTAAAGGATCTCGTTTGATAAATGTTTATTTCTATAATAACTAATGAAAGATTTGAAACAAATTGTCTCCACTTGAAAGGAATTAAAATCTTTAATTAATATAAACTTTAAAGGTTTCCATACAAAATATCAAATCAAGAACCAAATAACCAAAATTCATGAGACTACGTGACCCAACTCATTAATTTCCAGCCGAAGTTTTTTTTGGAACTTATGTAATCAGCAGATTTTGACTCTTGGACAAAATCCCTCCTGAAATTGTGAGAGAGATATCGCTATATTTAGAAATGGTCACTTGAGCAAAGTTACTGAACGTCAATTCATATGACGGTTACTCAAAATTCTACGAGTTACGTGTCCCAAATCATTTAATCCGCATCAACTTTTGAAAATGCCGATTTGGAATCATCATCTTCAAATAAGCTTTCTTGAAAATTAAAGAATTTGAAATCTTTGGCTGATATAAAGATAGATTTTGGATCGCATCTGTCAAAAGAACAATAGGAAGTGATCGTTAAAATGATTTTCTGCTGAATTCAGTCAGAGAATATATTTATTCTTTCTGAAATTGTAAGAAAGAAAATGCCAAAAAGTGTTGACTTGAATTGACTTTAGATATTTTGATCTATGAGATCAAAAATATTCGTTTTTGGCAAACGATAACCGATTTTTTAAATGATTTTTGATGCAGTCAGTTTATGTTCCTTGGTGTATGGGCTTAAACTCTCCCGAAATTGCGAGCGAGAGAGAGAGAGAGAGAGAGAGACACAATTGGAGTTTTCCCTTGAGTCATAGTAGAAAAGAGAGAATACTGAGGTTTGATCAGGATTTTTTTTGGTTTGAATAAACCGTATGAATGTAGTAATTCGAGACTGCCCATTGCAGATATTGAACGCAATGTTCCGAGGTCTACAAGAGTACTTCTGCCTCAAGTAAGGTCCTTTTATCACTCATACCTTCAGTTACTTCATACATCATTGGGCCATGTTAATCAGGTAGATTGATTTACAAAACTTTCTCCTGGTTCTCCTAAACGAAATCATTAATGAAAATTTTGTGACTTTATGCCTGAAATCATAAACTTTTGAAATCCATTCCCCATTCTCTAGAACCATATGGAATTTGTACTTTTCCAGATCACTTAGTGAATTGCACATATTAAATTTAAATTATGTCATTAAGTCATATAAGTAAAACCTGTTTCAATCAAAATGTCATTGTCGGTAGGATTCAGTTTTTTAATCGATTGAACCTTGTAAGATGAACAAACACGTGGTTTTACATTTCCCACTAAGGCCAGTTTGGTGAATTCCCATCTTATCGTGTGTGAAAATTGATTCCCTGAATTCTGAACCATAAGAGATATCTTATTGCAATTCCACTTGATTAGAGCTGAGGTTTTAAGAAGAGTACAGTAGTACAGGAGTATTGGTAAGGGCCGTAATCGCTACCCCTTCAGAATTGGTGAACCGATAATGGGTTATGTTGATAATGTTGAAATTTGGACAATTCGCAAAAAAAAAAAAAAAAATATTTTTTTCTTTTATAGATTTCGTGAGTTAATTTTCAACATACCCGAAAAGGGCTAACCGACTATGCCCCTTGGTACTGCTCGAAATCAACTCGAAGATACGAAAAAACGGTTGGAACAATTCAATTTAGATTCTTTCAATGTTGCATTCAAAATGTAAATATTTTTTTTTTGTTAAATTTTAATAATAAATTTCTGAATATTTAAAAAAAATCTCTACACCAACAGGAAAAACCACATAAATATACCGTTTTAAAATAATTACACATAACCTCAACGTTTATTGTGTCATGTGTCAAACAAAAGGAAATGGTGTAATCTTGTTCTTCCTCATATATATTTTTTTTCTTTTCTTCTTGTCTTCTTCTTTTTCATTTTTATTATTAAGTATTTTGTAATTTACTACACAAAACACAATCCGCAATATCATATGTTTGTTTCAGACTAAACACAAAAAAAGAAGAACAACATGCTGTTTCTTCTTAATATCATGTCATGATAAAAAAAAGCAGCAAAAAAAAAGAGATATATGCCACACTCTTAAAATACTCTCACATAGATACAAAGATACACACGCATACATTCAAAACCAAAAAAACAACATCAAGAAGGATGATGACTTTGCCTTTTTGAAAATAACAAACAATAACAACAACACACTCACTTCACTTATAGAGACATACATATGATATATGGACAGACACACAGTTAGACAGACACACAATCAACCAGATATAAAGACACACACTCACTAATAGACGTTGTGTTATGTAGAGACGAAACGTACGACGTAAAGTTTGGACAGACACAGTTAAGGTAAAAGCACCTTCAACAGTAACTTAACCTGTATTTCATCTTCTTCTTCTTCTATAACAATAACATCCAACCTCATCACTAACAACAACAACAACAACATCATCTTCAAATGCAAACAAAGTAACAACAACAATAAGAAGAGAGAAAAATTACTTTTATTTTCTTTTTCCGATTTTTTTTTAATTTTGAAAAGAATATTTTTATACCCTCCACCACTTCAAGTAGTGAAGAGAATATATTAACTTTGCCATGCCGTGTGTAACGCTAAGAAGTTATCGCCTCAGACCTCATAATTTATATACATTCTTGCATCAAATCAAAATCTGAGTCGATTTAGTTATATTTGTCTGTCTGTTATTGGCGCTCTCACATCTACAATAATTGACAGCGCTCAATGAGATCGAGCCTGAGTATTTGTTATAGTCGTGAGAAGTTTTAAAACTTGCAAAATCGATTTAGTATATTAAAAGATATAGAGCGATATCTGGTACAACGTCTATGTTTGAGCGCAGATCTTTCTTAAAATTATCAATTAAAAATCGATAAATTATAATAAAATTTTGTTGTAATAAAAGCTGCATGTACTTCATTATCATTCAAAAAATTATCAAAATCGTTTCAGTTGCAAAAAAGTTATAGTCAACAATAGAACTAATTTTATTACTGATCTGAATATTCCGTTTTATATTGAGTACAAACTTTTATATATTGTATGTGTGAGTGTATGTGCACCTGATAATTCAGTAACGATAAGAACAAAGCTATTCAGAGGGTAATGGCCTCTTGCAATAAAATCTTGGCAATATTTCTTTTAGAAATGGTTCGGAAACATATCCACTGTAAAAAGTGGAACACAAATTATTTTAGGACCAACCTCCCAATGGTCCCAACCTCTCCCCATGATCTTATATATGATCCTATCCGCCCTTCATTCTGTCCAGTAAAAAAACAGTTACTTGGAAAATTTATTAAACTCAGTTTAGTGGTTCTTTATATATTCGGTCATCAATATTTTCCTTGTATGGAGGCCATCTCTCCCCTTGATCCTATCCGTCCTTCATTTTGTCTAGTTAAACAGTTCCTTGGAAAAGTGGTTGGAGCCAAATTTGAAAATTCTTGATGAAGTGGTTCTTTAGATATTCAATAATCAATATTTCCTTTGTAAAAGGGGAGTACCTCTTCCTATGGTCCTTTGGAAAATTATAGCTTATGCTACATTCGGGTATGTGGGGATCATTCTGTGAAAATTTTTAAACAAAATCGGTTCAGTAGTTTAGCTGTCTAAAAGTCCCAAACAAACAAATCCAGATTCATTTTTTTATATAGATTTAATTAAGTTAAGAGTACACTGAAAATAATAATTTCTGATTTTTAATTCATATATAATAAATTGATTAAATGTAAATATTTTGAAAGATTTCCATTGCTATAGCATTTATATAATCATAATTATAATCATAATTATTATCTAATTTATATTGTTATGCAATAGAAAATAATAAATATTTTTCCTCACATTACAATTTTTGTAATAAAAAGGTACAATTTTTCTCCCTTAATGGTCTGATAAAACAGCATAATTTATTCTTTTGTAAATGAACCAGATCTCTTAATAAAAGTGCTAGATTGGGCATACAAATGTAAGTTTGTTTATATTAATTCATATATATATATGTATGTGTATGTATGTACGAATGTATGTATGTATGTATGTATGTATGTATGTATGTATGTATGTATGTATGTATGTATATGGATGTATATGGATTAGGGTGAACCCAAAACTATCATGAGTTAAAAATATTAATGATTACTGGTCAATATTTACTGTTATATTGGCATGAATAAAGGCTTTTAAAAAATCGCTAAAGCGATTCATTTTTCATAAATTAGTTAATCTTCTGAAAGTTTAGAGAAAATCAGACGGTACAAAATCGCCATGTCACTTGGAGATATTTTAATAAACATTTTTTATAGTTAGAGCAGCCTTCAAATTGAGTACAGGACCGCGGCTAGAAAGAAACACAATGGCGTTCAGAAAAAATCGGTGGCCTTTTTAAATCTCTACAAATATCTTGATTTTTATATTTTCATACAACAAAATGACAACAAAATGGAAGAAAAATCCCCCCAATTGATTGAAAAATCCCTTCTTTCCCTTTTTTATGTGACAAAATCCCTCTGTTTTTCCTCCCTCATAAAAACGTGTTTTAAGTAGTTTTTATTTAAAAAACAAGTAAGAATTCACTGTGCCGAATTTTAAATGCCACTTACATCATGCAATTACTTGCGTGAATTAAATACGACTTAATTTTAAAAATGGAAGTGAAATATGCATTTGGTCTATATATTCAATGGAATTAGTCCATTTTAAAATACCTTTAAGCCTAAAACCGATTCATATTATGTGAAAATATGGGCCGAGTCATATATTCAAGACAGTGTCTCAAAATTTTTAATATTTTAGCCTACAACTTTCTTGAATTGATTCGATTTTGATGAAGTACATGCAGAAAAAGTCCTTCTTCAGAATTTTGAAGTTGTCGCTGATATCGGTCTATAACTTGTTTGCTTGTTTGCCAGCTTTATCGATTTAGCTGGTTTTAAATGGCACAATAACAAAAAATGTGGACAAATGAGAATAGAAGCATTCTTTTATTTGATGGAAAACTATATATACTTCATGAGGTCTTAGATGATTCCTTCTTGGAGTTACTCACCGAATGACAAAGTTAATTTACCCTCAGCACCACTTGTGGTGGGGGGTATAAAAATAATATGCAGGAAAAATCCCTTTTTTCTTTTGAATGCAATTTTAGTTTAAAAAAATTCCTAATAAAGGGAAAATACCCTCAATCTGGCATCACTATATTCAAGTACAAATATAGTTTCATTCATATCATGCAATCATTTTTACAGGACCATCAAGATAAGTTTTAACACCCATATCTTCGGAACTAATGTTCTAATATTTAGCTTTAAATACTTTTATTAGTTATGGGAGTAATGGCCATAAATAAAGACTATATCGCAAAACTGACTTATTTAGAAAAATTTAAAGAACAAATATTGAGGCAAAAATTATATTCTCTGAGTGCTATAAGCAAATTCATTGTTCAGGGGCTTCAAAATTTCAGAAAACGTATTTTTGCTTGTAACTCAGGTCTGACTAATGTTTTCATTCATTTCATGTCTTTAGTACATAATTTCATTAAGAATGACCTTTAGTTCTCTTAGAACCTTCAACAAATTGAAAAATCCAAAAAAATTGAGATACCTTCATTCGCTTGCTTAGATCTTTGTCATTTATGAAAAAAAATTCCTGAATTTCAATAGCAAAATTCTCGAAAGCATTTCCTATCGTTCGATAAACATATTACATCCATTAGATATAGATCTGTTCCGTAATCTTAATTTCAGCCGACACATGGACAGAAAGATGATCATGGCTCAATCAGTTTCCTTTATCGATCCAAAATATTTATACTTTTTGAGGCTCTTAAACGAAAATTGTGAAACCAACAAAAAAAGGTCCTCCTGACCCCATATTGTATATATATTCTTACATCAAATCAAATCAAAATCCGAGTGGATTTATCTATGTCCGTCTGTCTGTTTCTATTATATTCCTGGGAAATTTCTATATAAAACCAGCAAAATCGTTTCAGTATATTCAAAGATATAGACCGATATCTTAGGAAACCTCTTAATTCAAGCGAAGAACTTCTCTAAAATTGTTAATTATAAATCGACAATTTATAATGTAATATTAAGCTGCATATACTTCATTATCATTCTAAAAATTATCAAAATCGGTTCAGTAGAAGAAGAGTTATATATTCAAAAATATTACTGATTTTATGACTGATTAAGCGTTCCTGAATTATATACAGAAAAATTTTTATATATATCGTAAACATTTGTTTGTTTGTGTGTGTATGCGTGAGTGTGTTACGTTTGTGGTGGAGGGTATTGATGATTCGACATAGCCGAATATAACATTCTCACTTGTTTTCTTATTGTTCAGTTCACCTCATTTTTTATTATTTTTTGTTTTTGTTGTTACTAGAAATTTTTTTGTTATTTGTTTTGGTTTTTGGATTCCTTTAAAAACTGGTTCGTTTAGATGAATTCTTGTTCTTCATCTTGCAACTCTTCCTTTTTATCACTTTAGTCCTACGCCCTCTCTCCCCTTTCGGTAGTTGGTTGGTTGGTTGGTAGTGAAGACTAAAACTATAACATTTCTCTGTATTTTGGCTACAAAGTAATAAATGTTTGTTGGTCGTTTGGTTGTTTGTTTGTTTGTCTGCATGAATGACTAAAGGCACTGACTGACTGAGGAACATTCGGACTGGTTTGTTGCTATAAAATAGATGGATGCCTGTTTAAGATGGGATTCTTCTTAAGTTGTTATTTGTTTTTCTTTTGTTTTTTTGTTTTGTTTGTTTTGTTGTTGTTGTTACAAGTGCTTTAACCACAAAAGACAATAATACTCTTCATATACTTCACACAATCATATGAATTCCTAAATAACTACAGACAACAGCAGCCTTAAAACAGACCTTTTTTAGAAGACCAGGTGATTCATACCCAACTGAAGATGTAAGACAAGGCAAAATACAAGACAACCAAAAACCAGTTCTTTTTATTTTATTACTCTTGTGTTCAGTTCAGTTCAGTGTGTCTGTCTGTCTATACAGACTGAACAGGACGGACATATAAAACAAATGATACTAAAAACCCTTTTTTTATTATTGAGTCTGTGTTTTTTTGTTTTGTGTTTCATTCTTTATAGGGAGTTTTTTTTTATGAGATCATGCTAAAATACAAAAACAAGGACTTTATTACAATTTTGAAATGTGTTTTTTTGTTCAAAATTGGTTTCTCTAAAAAGCAAACTATGAATATTGACAAAAAGAAAAAATAATGTTCAATTTTTCTAATATTGAGTTAAACTAACTTTCACCTCGCATACCCTTCTTTAAATGTTGTCACTTCATCCTATTTTTTCCCCCTTTCAAATGAATCCCTTCTTTTTCTGTTATTATTGTTGTTATTTTTCTATTAAATCGCTTTCAAAACTAAAAATCCTTTTCATAGATTTAACTAAAAACTTTTATTTTTATTTAGTTTTCATTTTCCATTGTTTTGTTTTTATATTTTTTTCTTGTTTCTTCCTATTTTTCATTCTTGAATCATTTTTTTTTTTCAAAAGCTGAAATTAAATAAGTTTCAAGAGCCCTTTTTAACACTTGAACAACAACATAAATATAGTCATTTTCAAAATATAATCAAAAAACTATAGTTATTTGTTAGATACTTTATTCATATGGAAAAATTGTTCCCTGCTGAAGAAATCCTTTTGGGAGTAAAATAATACCTACTTATTGAAGTTCCTAAAAAGGGACCTTTTTTGAAATATAATTAATTATAATTTAATGAGACAAATTTATGTTCGATAAAAAAGTTCCTATCACTTCATAAATAAGTTTCTTATATCTGTAACTTTGGAAATATGGACTGTTTGTCAATGAAAATTCACACATACTTTTCTAAGATGTTTTTAACTGTATTTAAAGAGCTCAAGTCCTCAGTAGTTCTAGGAGATTTATTTAATAGATTAATTTCCAAATTAGTTAATTGCATGATGAGAACTTTTTTCATAAAAGCTGACCGACTTTGGTGGTATACCGCCCGTCTCCTAGAACCACTGAGGACTTGAGCTCTTTAAATACAGTTAAAAACATCTTAGAAAAGTATGTGTGAATTTTCATTGACATGAAATTTCATTACAGAGATCTACTAATTGTTTATATCATATGGACTTTTCAAAGGTGGTTTTCTATTGATTTGGAAGGACCCAAGTGGGTGGGTTCCGTCAACTCAGGTATCGCATTTTAATATTCGTTTTTAAAGGAATAAAAAACTTTTAATAAATAACTTTGATTCGGGTGTGAAAGTCCTTAAAATAAAAATACCCTTACAAGTCTGTCATACCTCTTATAGTTTAGGAGAAAATTTTGTCAATTTTTGAAAATGATTTCTTCCGTTATTTATTTTTTGGACTCAATTTAGCTCTTAAATAGTTTCTAATATATTTTCTAAATGCTGTAAAAAGTTATAAAAAATTCTTATAAAAGAATCCAATATCTTTTAGGATCCAAAATAAAATAGCTTTTTCAACGGTTTTTGCGTTACTTTCCCTCCCAATTAATTTCTATTCTGTACAAAATTTTGAACTATTTTGGTGAAACAATCATGTGATCTTTGCGGGAAAGTTTCAAAACAAATTGATAATATTTTTTTTCCTTTAAAAATCACTATTTTCTTTCGGAATACATTTTTTTCTAAAAGAATTCCGAACGTTAATACCTGAAAATCAAATCCGATAGCTTTAGGATGAAATATTTTCCCCTCAGCCCTTTTAGAACTTCGTTACTTCCAAATTTTTATACCCTTCACCTGACTATGTCAGAAGGGTGTATATAAAAGTTTGTCATTCCGTTTGTAATTTACACATCTTTCGACTTATACCCAAAAGTATATATTTTCTGGATCAGTCCGTCTGTAATTCCGTCCGCCCGTTTGTCGGTTGAAGTCATGTTTATGAAGCCGACCTATAGTTGACATATATGATACGTATATCAAAGGATTAGAAATGCTTTCGAGAATTTTGCTATTGAAATCCAGAGAAATTGATTTATAAGTGGCGCAAATATTAGTAAAAAACTGAAGGCAGCTCAAAACTTATTTTCTAGTCTTTTTATATTTTTTTAAAGAATCTTTAAGAATTGGAGACTTAATTTGTTCACAGTTAGATTTCAGTTAATTAAACGAATTTATGTGCTGCATATAAAAAAATAATCGGACCATTAGTTCCGGAGTTATGGGTAAAAGCGCATTTTCTAATTTTTTGAACCCTTTGGACTTGGTTATGGCTCAAATTACTATTACTAATTTTTTCCTCGAATTTTGTTTTTTCTTAATTTTAAATCGGTTCATAAATAGACGAGATATTAACAATTCTTCATTTTCCTTGTGGTTGTTGTTGGATCACGTATTAAAAGCAATAACAATGTAAGTGAAAGTAGTTTTCGACTTTTTCTATTTAAGCAAGAGACATAATTTTTATACAAGAAGATCGGAAATAATTAAGAAATTTTTTGAGTTAAACACATCAAAGTTATTGGTCCATTAGTTTCCGAGTTATAAGCAAAGACGCTTTTCCGATATTTTAATCTTTCTATGGGATATTTGGACTAAATTTAAATGCAAAAAAATAACTTTTTTCCTGTATTTTGTTTTTATAAATTTTCAAAATCGGCCCATAAATAGCCGAGTTACTTATATCCTTTTATATTTATACTCGTATTGTTTTGTTGAGAGCGAAAACTTCTCGTGATCTGAAAAAAATTTTGTATGCGTTTTGAGTGCTCTAGAGAATCTATGTTGCCATCGTAATGGCTGGCATTTTCTCCTTTTTCTACAATTATGAAAGCCTATTTATAATAGGAACTTAACGCTAAATGTTAAGTCCGTTGTTTAAAAATCGGAACGGCCGATTTGTCCACTTTGTCCGTTTTATATTAAAATGTCACAATAAGACATTTGAAAAATCCGTACATTGACGTTTTTTTAGGGCTTCCAACAGGAAATCCAACAGGAAATCCATGTTCGTTAAAAATTAACCACAATTTTGGACAACTTTTTTGAGCTCTTTAATTGCCTTTTAACAAGAGTTCAATATCTCTTCACTTGCCTAAGCTCCGGACAGTTTAAAGTATTTTCTATTTTTTCAAGGGCTTTTTTTGTCCAAAAATTAGTGGACACTTTATGAGGTCTTATGAATGGAAGCAGCCTTTTTTACAAACATTCCTTGATGAAAACTTTTTGCGAAATTTTGACTGTTTCTGGGTTCTACACATTTCTTTAGAATTTCCTCGACCATTTTTGATCACAGGCAGGTTGCGAAAATTTTGTCAGAACATACGTTTCGTCATCCATTGTGGATCAGGATTATTATTATTTATTTTATTATTATTTTTTTTCTCCTGCCCTGATCACTCATTTCAATCAGGTTGAAAATATATAATTGTTTTGCAAATGTAACTTGATTATAAAATATGAATCAAATAAAACTGGGTTTAAAACGTGTGTTAAGAATTTTCCGATTTCACTACTTATGTTTTTTTGTAACCTCCTTTAAAAAAATTACTTCTAAATTCAAATTAGCCACGACCAATTCTCAGCGTAAATAGTATTGAATTGAATTGGGTTTCATGCAGGTTTCGGGAATATAAGATGTACCTGGATTTGAAGAATCAAATTGCAATAAGTTATTTTATATATGTGATGGAAGATTGATTGAGGCATCAGAGTCATGTTTAGACTGATGAGAATTAATTTAAAAAATAAACCATTTGGTCCATTGTTTAAATAATTAATTAGTTATAAGTCGGACATTTAGCTTGAAATGTCGTCTTTTGGATTTAATGAAAAAATCTAAATTTCCCGAAAATTTTAACCTCCGTAGTGCCGATTGAAAAACTAGACCTTTGTTAAGTTTATCCAAATTTGTGTTTTAGGATCTCAGTTGATCACAAATCCGATTTTTGAACACTCGATATCTCAGAAACAATACTATATAAAGAAACAATCCATAAGACTTTGTAATCAGATTTAATAAGATGCGCTTCATACCTAATTTCATTCCCTTATCCCGAGGTAATCATATTGTAAACCAAGATGGATTATTGGCATAGTTTAATCCAGGATTTTCTTCTTTGGATCAATATTAACTTAACTGACCGCCCAATATTTAAATGGAATTTGTCCGAATTCTCGATTACTTTCTACTGCAGAATTTTTTCTTTCAAATTTCATGAACAATAATTTCAAGGTCCCAAAACTTTACTTGGCTTATTGAAAATTGTACCTCCTTATTTATGTCGGCAATAAAGGAAAAATTAAAAAATGTAATAAATTCATGTTAATAATCAAAAAAAAGTAACACAATTAAGTTTATTTGCTCTAAATTCACACTTTTAAGTCCTTTAGTCCGCAATAGAGTCAGAGTTTGAGTTTTTGTGTTTTATACATTTATAAGATCTGGGGTTTTTAATTTGAAATCAGAAAACAAAAATATTAATTATTCAAAATATTCAAAATAACGTTTTCCTTAAAAAAACATATATTTTATTTGTTCAGACTTAAAAGATAAAAACTGTTAAAATAAGAGAAAATATATTTACTTTCTCATAAACACTAAAATGAATACAACCCAGCAGTTTTTTGTGATTCTACCGCATTAGTCAAACGACAGCAGTGTTGCCAATTTGCCTCTAACGATTATCATCAATTTAGCGGAATTTAGCATCCAGAAAACGCTATCGGTATCACATTTCGAATGTATCTAACCAGCCAATCCAAAGTTACGATGGGCACTTCAAAATTACCGGACTTAGTGGAAAATAATTCAAATTAGCAACACTTTAATAAGATCCAACTAGTCACTTCAACATGGACATGTTGTGTCAGAAGTTAACTTTAATAATATTTTCACAATGTAAAATAGAGACACTTGTGCTCTCTTATAGTCTCCATCGGTATCAGTAACACATTTTTGAATGAATCTAATCAGCCAATCCAACCTTGCAGATTTATTTCTGTCCCACAGTGCAACATGTTGCAGGCAATGATGTTGTATTTTTTGGTTTTCTACTACTTATTTGCACAAATTTTTCATAAATCGTTAGAATTTTCGCTAATCTCCAAAACTAGATTATTTTCCGCGTTGGACACTTCAAAATCGCCATACTTAGCGGGAAACTCTTCAAATTGACAACACTGTACTTCACTTTGCTAAGATATCGACTAGTCACTTTAAGATGGGCTTCTCCTCAAAGCTACCTATTTTCACTTTTTTAATATTATCACAACAGTTATACTTGTGCTCTCTTATTGCCTTTTTCGAAAAAGGTGGCATCGTTGTTCACACATAAAATCTGAAGTTGGAAATTTTTTTATTATTTTATAAAGAAAGCTTAACGGGTATACGAATTCAAGTGAAGTTTAAGCGAAGATTCATCCACAAGACCTTTCCAAAGTTGTGCAAATTTAAATATTTATAGTTATATCATCACCACCGTAGTTGTTTGGGGTATCATGCGTTTGTATTGAAGTTTAACATACACATACAGAAAAAGTGGTGCTACACTCTCATTTAAACTTAAAGTTCGACTCAGAATCACTTTCTAAATCAATTTAACGATGTCATTCCATCTGTCTGTCCGGCTGGAAGGAAGACGATTACACACCATTGTCTCTTTTTGAATCGTGAAGGGACACCAAAACAGACAATCGATTTCTTTCCAGCGAAAACACATCTTAAAATAACTGGTCGGGAGTTAAGTGAAGTGAATATCTCACTTTCTCCCATTTCAAACTGCCTGATTACTCGTTTGGAACAGTTACCAAAAAACTGTTGGGGATGTTCACATACATAAACACATACTAACACATGCAAATCTACTGTGCGGTTTTATAGTTAACAATGAGCAACAATGAAAAGTTGTAATTAAGTTCTTATTGTTGTTTTTGTTGCTGCTACTGTTATCTTCCCTGTAAATGGTTTTGTGGTCAAAATAACCATCAGAATGAGTACCCAAGAGACAATATGATTGAAATATTGCCCAACTAAAATGTCTACAAAATGTTGGCAATTATTTTTAATTTTTAATTTGTAGTCACTTTCACATTTTCTGAAACATTCAAATACCACCATACACCACTCCTTGTATTACTTTGGGTTAGTAAAGTATTCAACTCAAATATATATTTATAAAATCAAAATACATAATTTTAGTTAAGTGTTTTATAGTCGCTCCAACCTAACTTCTACACTTTTTTGGTTGAAATGACTACAGCGAAAATTTTGTAAACGGCCCTCGTAGAATTTGCTTTTCTTATTTATCCATAAGTGTGCAATAGATAAGTATAATACTTACATTTGTGGGTTTCTCTGGAGCTTTATGTAAGAATTTAAAAAAAAGATGGACCGGCCCTCGTATAACTTTTTACACCGACTTTTTGATTATATTTATGAGATTTATGAGTTTAAAAGTGATATTTGGAAGGGGGGGTTGTATGTGACTTATGAGAAATAATGGACCGATACTTGTATACCGTTTTATATTTAAGAATATTATGGGCCAAAAACCTCAATCCACTTGTAAGGGACCTATATGATATAATGGGCCAATTATAACCTATTTCAATAGACATAATACTACGTGCCAAATTTCATATAGATGTCTTCAAAACTGCGACCTGTACTTTGTGGACAAGCTTACCTCCATGGTCGGCCAGACGGACTGAAGGACATGATTAAATTGACTCAGAAACTGATTCTGAGTCGAACGGTATACTTAAAAATAAAGGTTGCACTATTTTTTCTGCTCGTTGCAAGCATCTGCACAAACGCATAATACACCCTATATACCACGTATGATGGTGTAGGGTATAAAATATTTTTATATCCTGATATTTGAAAAATATTATTGTGGTTTTTAAAACAATAATATTAGTTGAAATTTATTTACACACACTGTTTGTATGTGTGTGTGTAAATAAATTTCACATTTAAAAACTTATAAAATATTTAAGTTTTAATTTGTTGCTGACTCTTTTAATACTTCAACACTATTTACGCTTGATGTACAACTTCATTCCTCTTGCCACAAACAATTTTGTAAATACCCAGAAGACTTAACAAATATTGTGGATACAAGGAATACTATGGGCTAAAAATTTGCTTTTTGGTCAATTAAAGAGTTTCCACTTATGGGTGTTTGAGTGTTGATATCCCTACATTTCAAAAATCGACTTCAGCTTCAGAAAAAGACCACAACCGGAATTTGAGAAATCACCTTGTCTTATAGAGAGCTTTATGGAGATGGTAATTTGTTTCCTGGGGAAGCAATAACCCCAGTTGACATTTCAAAAATTTATTTTTTACTCTGTAAAAGTCTGTTAACAGGAATCTGTAAGTAATTCTGGTCAACCAAGATAATTGATTGATAATTGGGTTCCAGATAAACATCTTTTTCTTACTTTTCTTAGCTGCTGCTACCGAAAAAGCTGTTATCCGGTATCTGAATAACTAAGATGATTCCTAGATTCTACCTAGAATTTTGGGGAGCTGAGTTGTTCAAAAAGGAATATTTGCATTTCGAAATGTATGATTAAAAAATGGGTACCAAAAATGCTTCATCATTCCTTTTTATAATCAATTATGAATATGAGATTTTCGATATCTTTGGATTGTAATTCATTAACCGAAATGCGTCATAAGTTCTACCATTTTTTTCTTTTTAAAATAATTTTTCTTCCTTTTTTTTAGAAATCTTGACCTGTCGAGAACTTTTGTTATGAATTTATGTAGCGGTGTTTTTTCTTAGGTCACCCTCCATTTCATATTTTGTAGGCTTCAGTCATAGGGTTCAGAAAAGGACACGTTTTATTGACGTCTTTAAATTTCAAAATTCCAGTTCAGCCAGGAATCTTTATCATTCGATATTAGCAAATATGGTATCCAAAATGCTTCATATTTGCTCATTTAAACAAAATGTACCCTTAAATTCAAAGGACTGTGTCCTTGTATTGAAATTCAAATAAGAACTGAGATCGAAAATTTCTTAACACACATTTGTTTTTCCTTAAAGCATTTAACCCAAGTATTACCTAAGCTTTTTTGTTAAAAAACCCAACTTGGTACTACGAAAAGTTGGACACGCATTCAAAGATCTGCCGTGAATTTTAAAAAGAACTCCCAACAGATCCAGTAGGAATGCAGCCCTTTTAGCTCAGTGCCCGCACTATTTGGTACGAAAATTTAATGCTAATGCAGGCTCAAAAAATATACAACGGTCAAAAAAGGTCCTGACAGGAACGCTGCTAAATATTTAGAGGCAAAAAACAGAGCACGGAAATGAAATCAAGTGTTCAAAAAATATATATTATTTCTGTATAATTGATAGCGAAATCTATGTTCTGGCAGATTCTCGCAAACTTCCTGGTCAATTTTATGTTGCTGATGCTCGAGGGAATTTTGAAAAAAGTTTAAAATCCAAAAGCAGTCAAAATTTTCCAAATTGTTCTTGGTATGACAAGCAATCTACAGTTGTGGCAAAAGAAGCCAACTATTTGTTACAACGGGCTCTATAAATACCGAAATTTATATCAGGAAATGTATACAAAAAAGGCTGCCTCTATTCATAAGACTTCATAATGTGTCCACTTATTTTTGGCCTGGCTTGACATCCTGTCAATATGGTAAACAAGCCCATGTTTAGTACAAAAACAATAATGTGGTATTTGCACCAAGGCAGTTAAATCCTCAAAACAGCCTGGAACTAAAGCCAGTGGAGAGATATTGGGTTCTTGGTAAAATAGAATTTATAGATTGATAGATTTTAAACGGGAGGAGTCCAGTTTTGGAATCGTTGCTAATTAATTTCTATGAAAAGTATTATTTCTTTGTTTTACTAAAGATTTTTCATTCAAAGGCTTTCAAAAACTTTTGTCCTCCTTCTATGGATTCAAAGGAGAAGAGTCGGATATTAATTTTCCCAAATTTTCAGTTCAAAAAAACTGTAAAAAAAGCTTTATGTAACAAGATTTTTAGAAAATATATATTGTAGCTTAACCCTGGGAATAAACCACAAACCAAGATCCATAAAGAATCTTAACTTATTATTTTTTTAAATATTCTTTCCTCAAGAGGGATAATAATCTATTTTAGCTCTCAAAATAGCTGCTAATCTAACCGAAATACTTCGCATAAGTTTAGAAATTCAAGGTTTGATAACTTTATATTCCAAAAATATAACTCTGTACAAAACAATCACTCACAAGCCCTCTCAAACAAAAATCCTAGCCAGATTCTAAAAAGGATCTTGAACTGTCAAGAATTTTTGATAAGAAATTGTATGCTTTTCTTTAAGCATTATATAGCAAATTAGTCTTTTGCAGCTTCGAATTATTTTGGTTCCTCATTTAACCCGTCTAATATTGCTGATCCAAAGATTAGTCTGAATTCTCTTATATATATTTTTGAATATCAATGGCTTTGGACATTATTACTATCTCAAGATCAATGATATTCAAAATGCAGCTGAGGAGCTAAAATAAGGTTGGTTGAGAGAAACAGTTCCTGATGATAGTTCACTTCAATTTCTCTTCTTAGTCTCAACACTGTTCTTAATACAAGATCCTTCTAACGGACCTCTGAAAACATTTGTAGGTATTAATAGTTTATAGATCCTTAAGAGGAAGGTCATCTCCAAGAAAATACTTTAAGTCTTATAGTTTAACATTTTTCCACTTCCTTCCCATAGTGCTATCTTTTTGTGTGGACACTTTGGCCCCCAAACACTTGTTGTCCGTAATTCTCTAGTTGTATATTTTACAAATGTATTAGTTTTTACTTTAACCAGTAGTTATTTTTAACAATTACTAATGAAACAATAATAATAATAACAACAATAATATAAATAGTTTTCGAAAACTTTTATTCTCCCAACTCACTCTTTTCAATCACTCTTATGTCCTTAACTATCGTTACTATGACCAACAACATTCCCCCATTTTTTGTTGTGTCATAAATTCATTTACTTTAAAACTTTTAACTGCTAATTTTTTGTCAATATTTGGGGGAGCGGTAAAGCAGCAGAGGAAGAGGAAGTGCTAAATATTCAAAAGTATTTACATTTTCATAAATTTAACAACTAATTTTTGAAAATTGTTTTTATCCCCACAAAAAATATACACACACTATCACACATGCAGACACTAAACTTACAACAAATATTTATTGGATTTTGTGGTAAAAAGAGAGAGAGAGAAAAAAAACAAATGCCCGAGTAACTAATGTAGTTTTTGCTAAATTATGTTGATATTTTTAGTTAAAACTACGCATTTTTTATGGTTTATTTGAACGTCTGGGCAAAAACAGAGACGATACACTGATGCATATTCCTATGAATGCATTTAATTTTGTTTTATTTTTGTTGTTCTTATTGTACAGTCTCTCAGTAAAGTTGAGTTTTTTATTATGAGAACACTCTTGCTGCTATTCTATGTGGATTATTTCTATAAACGCAGACGTAAAAATGTTTGAAAAAATGACAAAAATAAAATATGTAAAATTTCCTTACTTGAACGAAAAATTTCATAACGTTTAAAGATGACCCAAGACATTCATATCATATGGATCATATGGTTTGAGGAAATAGAATGGAATTTAATTTTTTCACAAAAAAGAGGAACATTTCCTGCTCTTTAATTTTTAAAGACCCTCCACACAAGTGGTGATGAAGGTTTATAAAGTTCAGCATTTCGTTTGAATCGTCAAAAAGAAATCATCTAAAACCCCAAAAAGTATATATTTGCATTAAATCAAAATCTGATTCGATTTAACTACGTTCACCTTTCTTTTGTTTGAACGCTCACATCCACAAAAATTTAAGAATTTTCTTTTTTAAAACCGGTAAAATCGGTTCAGTAGAAAAAAGGATATCTGATACAAGCTCCTAAAGCTGAGAAGGACTTGTTAAAATTTCATGAAACTTATCACGCTGTTACTGCTCTCGATGAAAAATTGTACACATTAAACAATTTTGGAAAGGGCATAGGCAGGGTCAGGTTAATACTGATGAACGACGCAGTGCATATACGCGTTATTGTAGACTACAAAATTAACAGATATGGCACGATATAGTTGTAATCACTAGTGATGAAATGTTGAACCCTTCCTTTTACGTTATGCTTTCTGACACTTTGCTCGAGCAGTTAGTCCATCTACGTTTAAAATTTACCACATTTTTGGACGCCTTTTTTAGCTCTTTAATTCTCTTCTAAAATGAATCAAAAATCTCTCCACTGGCATTAGCTTCGGGCAATTTGGAGGATTTGCCTCTCTTTGTACAAATACTCGAGGGCTTGTTTACCATAGCGAAAGCCTTCCAAATCAGGCCAAAAATAAATGGAAATATAATGAAGTCTTATGAATGGAAGCAGCCTTTATTGCAAACATTCTTTGATGTTAAATTCGGTATTTATAGAGCCCATTGTAAGAAATGATTAGTTCAGAACTACCAAGAACTTTTTGGGAAATTTTGACTCCTGTTGGATCTTATTCATTCATTTCTTCAACACTCTGTCGAGTAGGAAATTGCGAAAAATCTGCCAGAACATACGTTTCATCATCCATTATGCAGCCATAATATTTTCTTTAAAACTTGAGTTCAATTCACGTGCTCTGTTTTTGGCCTTTAAAATTGTAGTAGCGTTCTAGTCCGAAACTTTTTTAATCTGGAATGTTTTTGAACTAACTTTTCGTACCAAATAGTCCGATTACTGAGCTAAACGGGCTGCTTTCCTGCCGGATGTGTTGTAAGCTCTTTTGAAATTACTTTGTCTTTTTTGACTTCAAAAAATGTGGACTATTCCTTCTACCTGAACCAGGATTTCTATCAAGGGATAAGTTCTTGTTTAATAACATTGGAAACAGTTTCACGGCAGACCCTTGAATGCTTAGTCAACTTTTTGTTGGACCAATTTAGGTTTTATTGAAGATATAATTTTGCAATAATTTTTGCATGCACTTTTATCTGGTCACAAATTTTAAACAGGTTAAATTTATACTTATATATAGTACGAGAAGGTACTCAAAATGGGAACCCAATTAGTATAGCTTTCTCATTTCTTCATATGAATTTAAGTGGATCTTATTAACGAACATTTATAACTAATCGATATACATATTTTAAATTATTTAATTAATTTATTTTCATTCTTTTGTCATTTCAGGTAAGTAATCTGATTCGGTATCATTGTATCTCATTAGAAATCTCATAATGAAATAATTCCTCATTAAAAGCTGTAAGTTAATGAAATTTTATTTAATGTGAAATATTAATTAAGAGACACTAATTATGTGTTATGCGAAAGTGTGAGCCAAGTATCCGAATTAAATCCATTTTGGCCATGAATGATATGTAGATTTTTATATTTGGAAATATTGTCTCATGGCCCGGTATTTGTCAAATTAGATTCTTTTTAGCGATTTCTACAAAAGACTGGCAACATTTATTTATGAATGCAAACATTTTTCGTTCTGAATTTTATAATATTTTTATTGTTTTATAAAGAAAAAACTTAACGGTTATGCGTTTTAGATAAACTTGAGGTAAAGATCTGCCTACAAGTGGTATTCGAATTTGGCCATTTAAGCAAAAAGTAATAATATTTTTATATTTCTAATCACTCGGGAAGAAACTTTAAAACTTTGAACCCCTTCCTTGTAGTACTTCCTATCACTTTTGCTCGAACAGTTAGTCCATCTCCGTTTAAAATCTACCACACTTTGTAGTGGTAGATTAATTGTGCTCTTCAATTCTCGTTCAACCAGAGCACAATAGCTCCGAGCAATTTGAAAATTTGCCCCTTTAGCTGCAAATATCACATAGTGAGAGGATGCCAAATCAGGCTAAAAATAAGTGGACTAATATGTCCACGAATGGAGGCAGCGTATTTTATTGGCATTTGGTATTTATAGAACCCCTCTTAAGAAATGATTGGCTTCTTTTGCCGCAACTGCATATTGCTTTGCGATACCAAGAACTTTTTTGGAAAATTTAATACCCTGGAGCATTCGTGACATACAATTTTTGAATGGGCAGTTGTGAAAAGTCAGCCCAAACATGCGTTTCATCATCCATTATGCAGCAAGAATATTTATTTTAAACTTGACTTCAACATTTTTGGCCTCGAAATTTTTAGCAAAGTTCCGGTCGGTAACTTTTTGAACTTCGTATGCTTTTTAAAGCTGCATTACCTTAAACTTTTCGTATCAAATGGTCCGAGCAATGAACTAAACGGGCTGCTTTCCTACCGGAAGCTCTTTTGAAAATACTTCTTCTATCAACGGACATGTTCGGACATAACTTTGGAAACAGTTTGAAGGCAGACCTTTTAACGCTTGGCCAACTTTTTGTTGGGCCAAGTTGGATTATGATATATTAATTTTTTTACAAAGGCAATTTGATTAAAAAGTTCAAATAATACTTGGACTTCAGTTATAATGAAAAACGTGTGTTAGGAATTTTTTGATCTCACTCCTTATAAAGACTTGTGAAAAAGTCAAATATTTGTATGTGATTTACTCGTATAGAGATTTTGAGTGAGATTTCCCAATTGAAAATTGAAAATCTTTTCACATTTTTGATTCACGATTTGGTTATATTGAAGTTCCAGCTTTTAATTTGATACCATACATTTTTCTTACCCATACAATTTTAGTAGTTGTGTTTACTTTTAGAACCATTATTATTTTTAAAACTCCTAAAACATTATTTTGGTTTCAATATAAAACATCTGTATTTATGCGTAGTAATTTTCAAGAGAAAGAGAGAGAGATAGTAAGAGAGGAAGAGAGAGAGGGTTTTTTTTTGTGTCTGGTTGAATTTCCTGTAATGGACCATTTGTTTTGTACGATTTTTTTCCTATTTTTGTAAGCGAATCTTTTATTGTAAGTGTTGCCATAAATCAAAATAAATGTCAACACGGAAACGGAATTTATAACCGCAACCCCAATAATACAACAACAATTTTTTTTTTAATTTTGTCCCAAAAAAAACTTTAAGGTTTACGTTTTTGTCGTTGTCACATTTATGCCGATATTGCAAGGAAAGTTATAGCAAAAGGACCACAAATTTATAAATACGAAAAAAAGGACATAAATATTGTTATGTTAAAAGCCCAACTAATTTGTATTATTGGACTCAGAGAAAAAAATAACGAAAACACTTAATTTAAATAGAAATAAATTATAAAGTTTTTCTTTTGCCACGAAGAATGTTTTTCATATGGGACCAACGATTTTCTAAGGGAGTCCTTAAAAAGAATAAGAGACAAGGAAAGAATAAAATTGTTTAAGTTTTGTTGAGAAGTGGGAATTATTTGATTTTTTTTGACCATAATTTTTGAGTCACATTCTTCATAATTCTACTTAGAGATCAAATGAGTAGTTTTTGTCTCAACTGGTGTAAAAATGAAATATTCCGAGGGTCAGTTATGCTATGACATGATCTTTAAATGTCAGAAGGCTTCAACTGATAAATCACTTTAATCTGGTATTTTTGAAAATGTGCTCAACCAATGCGCAACGTAAAAGCATTCTTCCGTTGGAAATATCTTAATGTAAAGAGCTTAAAACGAGTACTGGAGTACTAAATCTGTAAACCGATCAGAGGATCTTATATTATGCATTGAATGCAGTGCATTTCAGTCTGAAATATTTGCTATCTACATGGCATGCGAACTTTTGGACAACAGGAAGTGTTGCCAAACGTGACTTTTGTCACTCAGTCTTCTAGATCCCTATAAGTTTTCTGATGCAGAGAAAATGCCTATTGGCTTATAAAACGCTTTATGCAATTGGTTATAACTCTCCTTGGATGAATTTGTAAAACCTGATTAAGAACTTAACCTAAAGTCCGAAGGCCTCATTCAGAAATCATGATATATAATTTCTTTTATATTCTGCGATAAAAGAATTATTCAGAAGTTTTTCGATCTAAAAGCTAAATAGAATGTTTGGAAAACCCAACAACAGAATGATTAACTCATTTTGTTGTTGGTCCATAGTTAGTTGCTACTTTTCTCATCTTTTCGATTCCCATTAAAAGAATTTCCCTGATAAAGAAGCATATATTGTTAAAGGCATTCTGTATCGATTAAAATAAATGGGTATTTTGGTCAGACATATTTCTATATGTAGAAAAATGTCGGTCAGACATATGATTTTCTTTATTCCTATTAATATAGAAAAATGTCGGTCAGACATATTTCTATTTATATAGAAAAATGTCGGTCAGACATATTTCTATTTATATAGAAAAATGTCGGTCAGACATATTTCTATTTATATAGAAAAATGTCGGTCAGACATATTTCTATTTATATAGAAAAATGTCGGTCAGACATATTTCTATTTATATAGAAAAATGTCGGTCAGACATATTTCTATTTATATGGAAAAATGTCGGTCAGACATATTTCTATTTATATGGAAAAATGTCGGTCAGACATATTTCTATTTATATGGAAAAATGTCGGTCAGACATATTTCTATTTATATGGAAAAATGTCGGTCAGACATATTTCTATTTATATGGAAAATGTCGGTCAGACATATTTCTATTTATATGGAAAAATGTCGGTCAGACATATTTCTATTTATATGGAAAAATGTCGGTCAGACATATTTCTATTTATATGGAAAAATGTCGGTCAGACATATTTCTATTTATATGGAAAAATGTCGGTCAGACATATTTCTATTTATATGGAAAAATGTCGGTCAGACATATTTCTATTTATATGGAAAAATGTCGGTCAGACATATTTCTATTTATATGGAAAAATGTCGGTCAGACATATTTCTATTTATATGGAAAAATGTCGGTCAGACATATTTCTATTTATATGGAAAAATGTCGGTCAGACATATTTCTATTTATATGGAAAAATGTCGGTCAGACATATTTCTATTTATATGGAAAAATGTCGGTCAGACATATTTCTATTTATATGGAAAAATGTCGGTCAGACATATTTCTATTTATATGGAAAAATGTCGGTCAGACATATTTCTATTTATATGGAAAAATGTCGGTCAGACATATTTCTATTTATATGGAAAAATGTCGGTCAGACATATTTCTATTTATATGGAAAAATGTCGGTCAGACATATTCCATTCGTAGTGTGTCTTTGGACGTTGACCACGATATTGTCATACTGTACCCATTCCGTTTCAGCTCCTGTTCTTAAACTCTTTCGAATTCCTGCACTTACTCACCTTATTCCATATCCACAGCTCCCAATTTTGTTCTGAAAATTCTTGTAAACATTTTTAAACTTTCTCACACTTAAACATTCATTATTTTTTAATTTTGCCTCAGGCCTAAATAACACCGAAAGAATACTTCAGAGGGGAGGAGGAATAGAATTTTATAAGTATTTAAGACCACATTCACACACACACACACTCACGTAAGAGTATTATTTTTTCATGAAGAAAAAAACCTTTAAAAGGAATAAGTTACATTTAAAAGTCATGTACAACACATTGACTCTCCTTGTGTGTCAGTTTCCCTGTGAAAGTTTAAAAACATTTTCAAAATTTATTTAAAGTATGAGACAAAAATAAAAACCAGAAGAAAGAAAAAACGAAAACAAAATAATCCTTGTTCTTTTACTTTCTTAATTTTTATTTTTCAGTTTTTATCACAAACAAAAAAACGTTTTTTTTCTCTTCTTTTGAATTTTCAAAACAGAAGAAAAAAGTGAACTTAAAAATTGAATGTTCGGGAATAGATTTTGTTCTTCTTCTTCTTCTTCTTCTATCAAATATTTGCACACTTTTAACCTTTGGCACTCGGTAGACATTTCTTAATGTATGTTCGATGTTTGTTTTTCTGTTCTGTTCTGTTCTTTTTTTTATTCGAATAATTTTTTTTGTGAAGATTTTATTGTTCAAACAAACTGAATGTATGGAACAGTCGTGTTTAGTTTTTTTGGAAGTAAAATAGATGAGAGAAGATACGAGGAAATGAATGGAATAGATACAGTAGCTCCACAGGTAGGGATTATACAACACTTTATTCAGATATTGAACTTCTATATAGCTAAAGATCGGTCCAACATATTTCTATATAGAAAAGGGTCCATCAGACATACTGAAATAAAGAAAAATATCGGCTAGAGATTTTCCTATATAGAAAATATATTTCAGACATTTTTAAAGTGAAATGTTGGACAGTCCAAATTCTATATTAAAACATGGTGGATTGACATATTTCTGTATAGAAACATGTTGGTCATAACATATTTCAATATAGAAAAAGGTTGGTCAGTCATATTTCTATATAGAAAATTTGTGATCAGATGTATTTCTATATAACCAAATGTTTAGTTTTTTCTAGCTCATTCCACTGTAATTCCATTCTTAGTTTTTGAAAAATTAAAATACACATAGGAAAATTAAGTCAGATAAATAGATATATCGGACAGTCAAAGTTCTATGTAGAAAAATGTCGCTGAGATATATTTCTATACAAAAAAAAAACGTCGGTCAAACATATTTCTGTATAAATGTCAGACACATTCTATACAGAAAAAAACTGACATTTTTCTCTATTGAAATATATCTGACAGCCATTTTTCCCTGTAGATTTATCTCTGACAGACATTTTTAATAGACACATGTGTAACATAATTGTTCTAACATAAAATTTTCTTTATAGAAAAATGTCTGATAGACATTATTCTCTATAGAAGTATATTTGTCAGACATTTTTCTCTAAAAATATGTCTTAACAGACATTTTTTATAGACATATGTATGACAGAACTTTTTTTTAAAGAAATTTATCTCATAGAAATATATCTGATCTATAAAGATATGGATATATTTCTATACATAAAAAGTCGCTCATACATATTTCTATATAAATAAATGTCAGAAATATTCTAGACAGAAAATCAGTCAGACATAAGTGTCGGTCAGACGTATTTCTGTGAAAAGAATTATCAGTCAGACATATCTATAGAGTGAAATGTCGACCAAAATTACTTCTATATTGAAAAATGAAATATATCCATATAGAAAAATGTCGATCAGACATATTTCTTTACAGAGAAATATCGGTCAGATATATTTCTATATATTTTCTTATTACTATTTGCTCACCGTATTTCCATTGGTAGTTTTTTCTATGTGTATAAACTTAATAAATATCGAAAGACTTTTGTCATATCATAGCACAATGGGACAAACAATGAAAACCTAATAGATACACTCACAACTCAATTAATATATGTACAAGTGTAAGTGTGTGTGAGTGTTTTCAATGTTCTTACATTATCAATGTGAAAATTGAAAAATGTTGCTTCTTCTTTTATTTACAAATTCGAAACTTCTATAGAAGATACATATTCCATCATCCGCCCCCCTAAGAAAAAATATCACTTTCAGTTGGAGAATGAGTACAAAATGAGTATTAGTATTTGTGTGTGCGTGTGTGCATGTGGGAGGAAATGATGAAATCGTACTTTGTAATTAGCTTAATTGAAGTACTATTTGTGAGTCTGTTAAACAAGGGATTGGTTTATTTACACTTTTTCTATTCATCCGATAGAAAAAAACAGGCATTAGATTGTGGTTTTTGTGGGTTTTTGGAAGAAAAAATATTAGAAAATGAAAAGAAAATTTTAAAATTTAATTTTAAATCTCAAATTTCTAAAAATGTTTAAAGTAAAATATCCAGGACTCTTTTTTTCTGGTGTAAAGGCATGACCAATGGAGGCACGTTTTTGACCAAAAAAAATAAAACTTTTTCTATTTATCATTGAATTTGTTTTAATTTGGTTGTTAAGTTCTTTGTATCTCTCATATTTATCTCTCCCCCTTTTGACAGATAAAAGAAAACAACAAAACATCTTTAACTTTTATTTCCCATTTTTTTTCTCTCTCATTCAGAATAAATTTCTTTTGACAGATAAACTTGAACATTAATTTCATTTATCTATTTTATTCATAAATCTATTAAAAAGGAAACAAAAAGGAAACAAAAATATGTTTTTAATAACGAATAAAAAACACAAAATAGAATAAATTGACATGAAGAAAAAAAGAAAATTCACCCTTCAGAGGATTAAGGATCTAAAGACTTCGTCTCATAATGCAATCAAATATTTGATACAATATTTTATCTTCTCCCTGGAAACCCTCCCTCTCTTGAGGTTTCCATTTTTTTCAGTTACTTTCTTTTTACAAACTTGTAATGATGTGTCACTAAAGCGGAAATATTTGATGTTGATTTTTCATGCTCTCAGTGAAAACATGGCGAAATATTTCACATAAATAATTTCAAATACATAAACTTACAATCACATTTATTTAATACATTTTTTGGTCTTGATGTTTAAGAAGTCGTTGTCGAAAGAAATGAAATACCGGAGATATTTGGACAATTTGTCAATCAGCTAAAAAAAAAAAGAAATGAATTGTTGATCAAAATGTGTTCAGGAGTTGGGAATCAAAATTAAAGGGCAAATCATTGTGACAAGCGCAAAAAAAAAATGTGAAATTAAGGGAGTGAATTGAAAATGAAACATATGGATTTATTTTGGCGAATGAATAAATATAATGGATTATGAAAACATTTATATGGAAACGCCTGTACATCTGAGTACATCCTGTGACATAAAGTATGTCTGGCAGACATTTTTCTCTATTGAAATATGTTTGACAACCATTTTTCCTGTAGATATATGTCTGAGAGACGTTTTTAATAGAGATATGTAAACCATAATTTTTTCTGGCATAAAATTTTCTCTATAGAAAAATGTCTGATAGACATTGTTCTGTATTGAAATTTATCTGTCAGACATTTTTCTCTAAAAATATGACAGAATTTTTTTAATGAAATTTGTCTGAGAGAAATATATTTTATAGAAATAAATCCAACAGATATTTTTCTAAATAAAAATATGTCTGGCAAAAATTTTCTCTATAGAAATTTGTTTCAAAAAGATATTTCTTTTTAAAAATATGTCTGGCATACATTTTTTTGTTTAGAAATATATATGGCAGATATTTTTCTCTTAAGTTATATGTAATATTGTCTGACAGACACTTTTTTCTATAGAAATAAATTTTTCTAATGAGATATGTTCGATTGTTTTTTCTCTCATTAAACATATTTCTTGCAAAAATTTTTCTCGTTAGAAATTTATCTGACAAACATTTTCTCTTTAGAAACACGACCAATATTTTATATGTCATCACCACTTGTATGTATATTGTATATGTATATGTACTTCATCATCGTACAACAAATTATTTAAAAATTGGATTAATAGAAAAAGGTTACAGACTCAAATATGGAAAGTTTTGATACACCCACAACTCTGTGTGTCATGTAGGTTGCAATTTGGAAGATCATTTTCTGAAATTTGTCATATATATTTATTTTGATACAATGCTAAACTCCAAAATATTCTAAATTGTGCTGGGGCCATTTTTTGAACTAGTTGTCATAAAAGGCACCTTCCCGGACTAACTCATAAATTTCATCCAATATGTTATCATATTTCATTGCAGTACATACCTTTCTCGGAACCGGTGTTTAAGTTGATGAACTTATTATTAGTTTTTTTTGGTGCAATATCTTCAACTCATGTTAGTGATGGAGAGTATTTGAAATTAGACACAGCAGAATATAACATTCTCACTTGTTTTTTATAAAAATATGTTTGACCAAAACTTTGCCATATCGAAATATTCCACATTAAATATTTTCTCAAATATTTTTCTTCCTTAAATGTTTTTCGATAAAATTATGGCTAATTTACCTTCAAACTTTGTTAGAACTAAAAAAAGAACAAGTTTAATGTATTTAGTTGCAAATTTATTAAAAAAACACTTTATGGCATTTTTATCCTTCCTATCGTAAACAACTATTTTTGAAAAATTTTATTTTTTCTTTGGTTCCATGAATTTTTTTGCTATTTTTGCGAAAATTATTTTGTGGTGTCGACTAGACAGCACAAAACCAAGTTAAAATTGGCAATTAACAAAACATTACCACTAAAAATAAACATTACACATACACACACACACACACACCAATACAAAGTGACAGCAAAGCAAAGCAGACAGACAGACGACACCCCCATATAACACTTACATAACAGATATTTACACCGACATTATTAACACACCATGAAACGTTAGTTCATCCACCCAACCCTCCTATCAAACTCAAACCCACACACGTTCCTTTCCAAAGTTTATGAACTTAAAACAAACAGTGAAGTTAAAATTACAGTTAAACAAAAATTAAAAACAAGTATGAATGCTACATTCGACTATGCCGACTCTTTAATACCCTTCACCACAAATGCATGTGAAGTAAACACCTTATGTTTCATACATATACACTCACACATACACTCATAGATGTATATACAATATAGAAGTTTTAAATATAACACAGCAACATTTAATGTGTCATACAATTGCTGATAATTTTGTCTATAACTTTTTTTGCCACTGAACCGATTTCGGTATTATGTTCAATTATATGGTAAAATTTTATTTCAATTTGTCGATTTATAAATGACAATTTAGTGAAAGTTTTTGCTTGAACTTAGAGGCTGCCTCAGATATCGGTTTATATCTTTTAATATACTGAAACGAATTTGTTGGTTTAAAATAGGAAACTTCTCAGGAATACAACAAATTCTCAGACCAAATTTTAGTAAACTCAGTCAATTATTATGGATGTGAGCGTGCAAACAACAGATAGACATACAGATGATGATGCAAGAATATGGTGTCTGAGATGATTCCTTTTTAGCGTTTCAAACAGAATGACAAATATAATATACCCTCTTCGCTACTTGTGTTGGTGGAGGGTATAAAATGAATTGTACTTAAATAATTTATTTAACATCTCATCGTTATAGAAACTGAATTAAAGGCAATTTGTGATTTTTTTCACTCAAGTCCTATAAAATCGAATGAATGACTTCTTTTTCTGATGGTGGCAAATGACGGAAAATGTATAAAGCGAATATTTAATAAAATTTTGTGTGAATTTATTACCAGGAATTAAATCAATTTTATGGCAAAATATTAAAAATAAATTCTGTTTCTCTTAAAGTCATTTTTTTAACGTAGAAAAAACTTTAAGTGTTATACAGGATTCGTTCTGGCATAAAATTGTTGTTACATAATCAAAAAAAAATGTGATACAACACGAAGTTTCTTCATAAGTGCAAAAAAAGTCTTAATTCCTTAAATGACAGACGTATGAAAAAAGTTGTAATCATTTGACATATTAAGAAGTTACCTGATATTTAGAGTGCAGAGAAGAAGTTACATGTCAGGAGGACAATGACGTTAATTACATATTATGTTTAAAAGGAATGGTTGACATTTTTCCTTTAAAAAATATCTCAGTTAGAAATTTTTCTCTACAAAAATATGTCTCGCAGAAATTTTTCTATAGAAATATGTCTGACAGAAATTTCTATACAGAAATATGTCTGACAGACATTTTTCTATACAGAAATATGTCTGACAGACATTTTTCTATACAGAAATATGTCTGACAGACATTTTTCTATACAGAAATATGTCTGACAGACATTTTTCTATACAGAAATATGTCTGACAGACATTTTTCTATACAGAAATATGTCTGACAGACATTTTTCTATACAGAAATATGTCTGACAGACATTTTTCTATACAGAAATATGTCTGACAGACATTTTTCTATACAGAAATATGTCTGACAGACATTTTTCTATACAGAAATATGTCTGACAGACATTTTTCTATACAGAAATATGTCTGACAGACATTTTTCTATACAGAAATATGTCTGACAGACATTTTTCTATACAGAAATATGTCTGACAGACATTTTTCTATACAGAAATATGTCTGACAGACATTTTTCTATACAGAAATATGTCTGACAGACATTTTTCTATACAGAAATATGTCTGACAGACATTTTTCTATACAGAAATATGTCTGACAGACATTTTTCTATACAGAAATATGTCTGACAGACATTTTTCTATACAGAAATATGTCTGACAGACATTTTTCTATACAGAAATATGTCTGACAGACATTTTTCTATACAGAAATATGTCTGACAGACATTTTTCTATACAGAAATATGTCTGACAGACATTTTTCTATACAGAAATATGTCTGACAGACATTTTTCTATACAGAAATATGTCTGACAGACATTTTTCTATACAGAAATATGTCTGACAGACATTTTTCTATACAGAAATATGTCTGACAGACATTTTTCTATACAGAAATATGTCTGACAGACATTTTTCTATACAGAAATATGTCTGACAGACATTTTTCTATACAGAAATATGTCTGACAGACATTTTTCTATACAGAAATATGTCTGACAGACATTTTCTATACAGAAATATGTCTGAGACATTTTCTCTACAGAAAGACATTTTTCTCTAGAGAAAGAATGACTAATTTTTTCTTTACAGAAACGTTTTTCTCTTTTGAAATTTGTCTGGCATTTTGCTTTATAGAATTATAGATGCAAGAAATGTTTCTTTATAGAAATTTGTTTAACAGGTAGAGAAATTTTTGTTAAAAATAATCTAAAATCATTCTCGCAAAAAAATAGCCTGACCCAGAACCTTCAAACAGATGATTGACAATAGATCAAACAAAAGTTTTTTTTGTTAAAACCACAAAACCATATAAAAACCCGATAAATTTTGAAAATTGAAAGACAGATGATTGAAATCCTTCAATAAATAATAGTTTTAAATGAGCACCTTCTAAATTAGGCACGCAAAAAAAGAGAGGATAAACAACACCCCTAAAGGAACCGCCGCACGCACACTGTAATGAAATGTAAACAAAAGAGAAAATAAAAATGATCTTAAAAAGCAGGAAAACATGATCCTTTTTTCTTCTTCTTCTTTACAAATTAATACAATAAAGAAATTTATCATGAAAAGAAAAAAACATTCGAATGGAATTTTGCATTTAATAAGAAAAACAGCTGTCAACCAGACAATTTAGTTACAACAAAAACAAGAACCTACAAATAGTTGGGAAAAAGACAGACAGACAGACAGACAGACAGACAGACAAACACTTAAATTTACCAATAAAAATAAACTCCTGGGAAGAAGAATCAAAAGTTTTTGATATGAAAAGGGATAATAAGTTTAAATAATAATAAAAACCTTAACTACACTGGTGGCAAGGTGCAATTATTAAGACGCCATTCATTTTCAGAATATTAAGTGACGACTGCAACAAGTTGGAAGATGAATAAATTTTAAAAGGGAAATACAATGGAATAAGAGTTTAAAAAAGGTCTTTGTTATTTGTAAATTGGGACCTGTTGAAGAAATCGCTCTTATTTGTAAATTTCGGAAAATGTTCTTGATCGCTTTTTTGCTATTTTTGTTAACTAAAGACTTTGAGGAGAGATTTTCAAAGTTGTTTTGGATTCTATAATTGTTGTTATAATAGTTCAGCTGTATCTGGTTGTTTACTGTTGTGAAAAGACTTCCGATTGATACAGCTGTCACTGGATTGACAATTTTTAGCCGTGTGTGACTCAGGTCGTTCCGGAACGGAGATCCAAATGTCGTGGGAACGTTAAAATCGCTATAGTACCTGCTGGTTTACAAATTGTGTATAATTTATTATATCACCATATCTAAAATTCTAACACTATTTTTTAATCGGTAAAAATTCAGATAGATTTCAGCCCTTTCCAAGAGTGAGTTCTTAACCAAATTCATGGCTTCAAATTTGGTACTGGTACTGCTGCTATATTTAGCGGCGGTTGCTAGAGGTATTATATTCACCATGTGCGAAAGCTCCATGAAGTCTGGTACTCACGTTAAATTCTTCGTTGTTGTGTGAATAAATATCGTTTCTATAAATTTCTCAAAACCACTTCGGAAATAATGACTGTAGTTTTATACGCTTGTAAGCTTTCCGAATAAGTTTACATAATCTTTAGTAATTCAATTCAATTAACTTTCCTTACAAGATATTGTGTTTTTACCGGTGGCTTAATAGGTTTTTCTATATTCCATAGGGAAAAATTCATAATTCTATCATTACTTACATTAATACAAATATTATTCTAGTGATCTGGTGTGTGAACAATTCCGTAGTGCATAAACATCTAACGAGATATCTGATCCGGATAGCAGCACAAAACATGGAGATAGGTCGAGACTCGATCTTTATAGAGAAGAAACAGACACCAAAAAATTCCTTCGACTACGGTTCTTCAAACGGAAGAACGTGCAATTAGTTCCAATGACAAATCAAGGTCATTTCATCTAAGGATACCAAGTTTAGAACTATTAAGGAATGTAAAGTTGAAGTCAACGAATACTCAAATTACAGAAGAATGCTGATAATCTGGGTCAAGAAGTTGTAAATCTGACCATTATAGCTAGAGAGTTCCAAGATTTAATCATACAAAATTCACTATTAACACAAAACCCTGATGAGAGGAAAACCTTAAGTATATTGGAATCCAAAAAAATGAGCTGAGAAAAGTAATGGTATCTTAACAGGACACAACTCTTCAGGCACAATTAAAATGCTTAGGATTAGCCGATGACAGTGAATTGTGGGGAGGACATTGAATCGATGGAACAATTCTCTTGTCATTGCCCAGCCTTCCTCCAAAGACGGAAGAATGTAGATAGTCTGGATACCAGGACGCTACGTAGTTATAATCTGGCTGTTAAAAGAGCTAAAGAGCTCCAAAATATGAAACAAAATTCATTACCGAAACTTAACTCTGATAACAGGTATATTGGAATTGAACTAAGGTAATCTGAGTAAGCTCTCTGGATACTACTTTCTAACACACTTTAAACGTATCGGATCAGCCGAAATTGGAGGAACGGAATGTGTGAAGGACATTTTATAAGTGAAACAAGTCCTTTACAATTACCCAGCCTTTCGGACTATGAGGTCCCAGAATTTTATAAATAACAAATTAACAAATTATTTTAAAAAAATCCTAATTTATCTAATCTAAAATTCCCTGAAAATATTAATAATCTCGAAATTTCTAGAAAACAACTAATGAACCTAAGAAAAACTCCCATAAATATAACAGAATTCTTAAAAACAATACAAAAATTTGAACCAAAAATTAAGATCATTTTACAATGTTTACAATAATTTCGCTCTTTAACAAAACCACTTGCTTGTTGTCTGTCTCACTCTCTCCAACTCTTCTTACAAATTTTACTCTTAGTTTCCATTTCTTTTTTCCTTTGAATATTAAAAATAATGTGTGTGTACGTATGTGTATGGATGGATGAGTTTAAGTTGTAAATAAGAGTTTTACAACGAAATCCCATTAAAAATTCATTGGTGAGTATTAATAATAAAGAACAACAAAACAAAAATAATAATAAAAATAATAACAACAAGAAAATTTTCTACGAACTGGTTTCGTTTATTTCAGAAAACAACAAGAATGAGAAAACCACTTCGAGTGAGTGAATGAATAATAAGAAGAAGATTAAAAACATTAAGAAAGTAAAATAAAACAGCTGTTTTTACAACAACAACAAAATAAAATGCATTTTTGTTGTTTTTATTTTTATGATAAATATGGTTTTTTGTTGTTATAAACAAGTTTCTTTAACTGTTTTTGTTTTGTTTTGTTTGTTTTTGGGAAAAAAAAACTAAAAATGCATTAATAACTGCAGCAACGACAACAACAAAAACGAAATAAATGATAAATAAGAAATGCCATAATCAAACAGCAGGTATTCTTTAAGACAAAACTACAGCAAAAACAACAACAAAACAAGATAATAACCTGATTATAAAGAAAAAAAAAAGAACAAGAAATGAAATGTTTACATTTTATTACAATACAAATACAACACTGACAGCAACAACAAGTAACGAAGATCATGTGAATACATCTTGTTCTCTTTGTTGGTATTAAGTAAATACGAGTCTTAAATGGAAATTGCAAAAAAGAAAGAAAAGAAAAAGAAAGAAAACCTATTAGGAAATATTAAGGATAACGAATTTCTTAAGGGGATTTTAAAATAAGGATTAACCACCTTTTTTTCTAATATTCTAAACCTGCTCTTATTAAGCAACAGATGTTGGTAAATTAAATGAAAATTTTCTTTAAGCTGCGTGGAAAATTTTTCAAGAAACTTGGAAAATATCTTCACAAAGAACGGAAGTATTAAAATTTTCTTAAATAGAATTAAAAAAAAATAATTGCAAAGAGCTAAAATATCAGAAAGACACAACATAAGAGCAAGTAAAGCGTTTTAGAGATTTGAATTATTTGTTGCTGTTTTCCTCGATTACATTTCTTGGAATGGTATAGCTTTCACAAAGTGTTCTTGTTTAATTCGGCTTGTCGCTTTTAGTTCTAAGAGTATCAACCTATCAGAGTAACTAGATAGGCCACGATGCCTTGAACTTTTAGAACGTTTCTCTTGTGTCATTGTTGTTTTATTGGCACAGGTTAGGTTAGTAGTTGAAAGCTCATGAACCATCAAGTGGAGTTATAATGACCAAACAACATGAAGATAATAAGTACCAAGTGTTCGCCTGTCACTACATCTAGACTGACTATTTGAGGTTTTATTTGAACTGTGATACTTCACAAAGAGAGTCCAGGCCATGGCCATGCATTCACATAGGAGATGAAAATATTTTTCTCATTCTCCAAATTATTACATCTGCGACAATGTTCAGTAATAAGTAACACAAGTCTACTTGCTACCTTCTTAGCACGCAGTGACCCGTGATTACTGAGAGCAACCAAGATACATCAATAATATAATTCAGGAGTAGAATTGTTGCAAGCAGGTCACATCTCTTTGACGACTCCGCGTGTATTTGGTTCAGACCATTTATTTTCACCCTGTTTGAGAAAGAATATGAAAATATACGGATTCTAATATCTTTGGGTGAAGAGCAATTTTGCAATCTCTTTTTCAGTGTCTTTCAATGTAGTTGGGTGAGCGTCAAGGAGCTTTTGACATTCCGCTGCTATAGTTGTGTATTTAACACGATCTTCTTTATACCTTCAGCTGCTCCTGTTTTGCAATCTTGCTAAGAAAACAGAGGTTTGACATGTCTGGACTTGAGGCTATCTTTGTCAGCCTTATTTATTCTCTTAGTCGTCAACCTTAATTTACGAAGAATAATCATTTGTGTAGAACTTTGAGCGCAGTAAGGCACTTCTCTTCTTGGTATCTACACAGCTCCATAATTCGACCAATGTCTCTTGGCTAGAGGCAAGAAGGTCTTTTCCGTATGGTGATCCAATATCATCTCTGCTATTGTTTTATTTTTGTTTATATTAATTTAATCCATGTATTTTGGACCCACTTGTAAAGGATGGACCATACATGAAGTGACGGTGTACATGGACTATACTCCTTTACAACACGGCCCTTGTCAGTATTTTGATTTATCAATATAGTTACTGAATTACTTTTTTCCCGATTACTGGTAAATGGGATTAACTCACACGTGTCTCTACCTTCAGTAAAGTCTGGAGTATCATCAATCTGCTTTACGTTGAAGATTTCTTCTTATGGCAGATCTCTTGTGTTTCAATATCCCAGGAGAATATTAAGAGTTCTCAGTGAAAAGTAATTCCCAGAAGCTTATTAAGGCTTCTCAGTCAAAACTTGTTGTGTCTATTCTGGCTAATTTTCTAGAGCGAACTACATAATCTACTGGTTGGTCTGGCAGGATTATAATATCGATATTTGAATTGTCGGCTTTAGTTTTCATTCCAAAAACTTTCATAATTCCACATTTCTCTGAATAGACACATTTGCATTTTTATCGTACTCCGGTTCAGAATGGTCATAAACAGGTTAGATAATTCCTTATCAATTCTTCAGATGATAAATGACTTTGGCTTATTTTACACTTTTCAGTAGCTTGCTTATTATAGCATTTTATTGAGTTCTCGAAAACTTATATATATTTTTTAGGATTCATCTGGATTTGGGCTGACTTTATAGATATTCTCTAGAAGAAAATGTTTTTCTTTACTGGACCATCCTCTAGGTCAAGCACTCTAATGAACACATAAAACATGAAGGTGGTAGTATAATGGTGTGAGAATGTATATCGGTACCAGGTGTGGGCAATTCGGAATTCCTTGAGAAAACAATGAAGAAGGCGATCAATTTGAATATTTCTGATAACAACCTCAACCTAAGTAACCAATTCACTCCGATGTATGTGCGAATATTATAGATTCTATGAACACCTGCTGTCAGAAGTTTATATACTGAATCAAATGTCGTAGACAATTTTTAAATTCATGAAAATGCAAATGGAAGATCAGCTGATCAACAAATAAAGTAAGTAACTTTAAAGAAGAAATACAATCCTGTCGGTTCACCAGCGTCCCATTGATATTGCACTATTTTTAGTTGTCTATTGCGTTTTCTATACTATTTCATTATTATCCAAAACGAGCTTTTGCTGCAAAAACATTCTCCTAAGTCGAAGATCTTAAAACATTCTCACAAGTCGTCGTGTATTTAAAAATGTAATTGAGAGGAAATTCTCGATATTTGCTTTGTATGGGGGCTATTTTTCCCCTGATCCTATCTGTCTTATATTTCGTCCAGTAAAACAGTTCCTTGAGGAAGTCATTGAAGCCAAGTTTGAAAATTCTCGCTGTTACAGTTCTTTAGATAAATTACAATCAACATTTCCTTTTTATGGGGAGTACTGCTTTCCTTGGTCCTTAGTATTTGTATTAATTTATTATTCAACTAAAATGTAAATAAATGTGATATTAAAATTGCATTATATTCATCAACAATTTATTTTTGTCAATTTGAATAATGTTGTATTCAAATTGAATAATATTTATTCAAATTAAGTGCACTTTTATTCAAATAGTCATATTAACAATTTTCCTTCAATTTGAAGAATTTACAAAAAATTAATGAAAGTTTTTGTTACGATGAGTAGAGTTTTCCTTGGCTGATATTTAACCTACTTTTCTTCAATTCATTATATTTACCACCTTTTTTGGTTCAGTGCAAAATATGTAATTGGATACTTTATATTTTATAAAACAAATATAAACAAAATGAAATTTGAACTTTCTTTCCACCATAAGTATAAGTATTTCTCCCACCAAAAATCATTACCAGGTCCTGCCATTAAAACCTATAAAATAGTAGAATAAAACACATAACTAATGAACTTTATTTCCCCCCAACCCCTCTCTCCCGACACTACTTAATTTCATTTCAATTTTCCTGAAAAAAAAAACAAAATACAATTTAAAGCTATTTTACATAATTTTCTATCAAGTTGACTTTAAATTCTCATTTTTTTTTTGCTTTTCACATTTCGTTTAACACGATATTTTTTCTAGGAAAAAACATTGCGCGCGCAATATTGAAATGAAAAAAATTGGATTTTTTTTAAATTTTTCTATAAAAAAATATTTAAAAAAATACAAAAAATACGCTCTACAAAAAAGAATCTTTTAAAGAGTTTTAAAACGAGATTTTTTTATTTTTAGGTTTTTTATCTTTTTCATTTTCTTAAAAGAAGAAGAAAAATATTTTTAATAGAAAGAAAACTGAATAAAAATAATAAATAAAACAAAAAATAAAAATAAAAATAATTTTTTATATAAAAATCTACACCATTAGAACCTTTACAAATACATTGTAAAGATATTTACACATACACAGATACAAATGCATTTAAGTTACAACTTTTACCTCTGTGTATGAACATAGAAAAAGAGAGTGTGAGAGAGAGAGAGGAAAAAGTGAAAGAATGAAATTAAAAGGGGGAGATTTAACAAAGAACACACCCTGGTGGGAAGTATGATATGCTGCTGTATGGAACTAAGAAAAACAACAACAACAACAGAAATTTTTTCCAAAATCCCACAAAATATCTCTGGCGTATGAAAGACTAAAATACACGGAAGACGAGTTTAAATAACAATAAAATTTCCCAGTATTTTTTTTTGTTCTAACACTCACTATCACATACATACACACTCACTTACTTACACTTCTATGTTTAAACATAAAAAGGAAGAGCATAAATTCTATGCTCATAAATGTTTTCTCTATTTTTCCTTTCTTTCTTTAATTTTTATGGAGCACCTGCGCATTGACAACTTGTCAAAATAAAACAACAAATGTGAGTGAAAACTTTCTCTCTCTCTATCTATCTCTTCCTATACATGTAAATTTTTTGTTATTTTCTTTGAACAATTTCCTATTTTCATGCATATTTTTTTTCAAAAATCACTTCCTGTTTAAGGAACACTTTTTTTAAGATGTCATGAAATAAGAAAATAGGTAAGAGGTATAAAGGATAAAGGATAAAAGCAATAAAATGAGCAAATTGAAAAATATTAAAGACAAATTTGTTTAACATATTAAAAAATGATTAATTTATTAACTTAAAGAAAATTTTAATAGAAAAGTTGTATTAATTCCCAAACTCTCAATTTAGAGGCTGATTTTAATGATTCCGGAATAAGAGAAGGATTAATCTAAGACCCCAAAAAGCATATTATGTATATTCTTGCAACAAAATCTCAGTCAATTTAATGTCTAATTCAATAAAATTTGGCCAGATTGTGCGTTATTGTCTTAAGCAGCAATGTCGATTCGATTCAACAACAACAACTTTAATTAGAACGAGACCCGGGAGAACCCCAAATTTTTTTCTCAAAATTCTTTTCTAAACATTTCAATTAAAAAGTAATTAGATTTAGACATTATTTAATCATATTAAGATCTTTATATTGTCGATATCGTATTAGTATGAAAAGCTTTAGGCTAAATTTTGATACCCCTCAAAATCAGTGTATCATACAGTTCTCAATTTCAATTTTTTCCAAAGTTTGTCACATACATTTATATTCAATTAATTGGAAAGAATATTTTTTGATACCATTATTAGACCAAGATCCATATAAGTCTCCTTTCCGGGTTTTATACTCATAGATCTGATAAATATGTATTACTTCTTTTAATACGTGCAACAGATCTGAATAAGGTTTAAGAAGCTTTAAAAACTGTTAAATAAAGACTAATTCTATAGAAAATCAGAACAATTATTTTTCTAGCTCTGGTTACTGGTTACATATGTAACCAGTGTTACCAATTCTTGAGGAGCATAAGTTGCTAAATCCTTGTTTAATAGCGGCTAAAAAAGTGGACTAAAAAAATATATCAGTTATAAGATCAGTTATAAGGTACATTTAGCTTAATCTTACGGCAAAATTTCATTACAGTTTGTCAATTTATAATTAAAATATTTAACGGATGATCTTCTCTGGTATTTAGAAGCTGTCGTTCTATATCATTTAATATATTGAACCGTTTTTGCTGGTTTAAAATAGGAAATTTTTCAGGAAATTACTCAGGCCAAATTGTATTGAACTCTGGTCAATTATTGTGGATGTGATTGTGCCAACAATAGACGATCTGACAGAGGGACTTAAATTTGATTTAATGCAAGAATATTTATACACTATTGGATTACAGATGATACCTTAGCGTTTCATATGGAATGACAAAATTAATATACCCTCTTAACCACTTTTGTAGGAGGAGTATAAGAAAATATAAAATCATCTATAAAATCAGATTCGTGAAATATAATCGAATATATAAATCTTTTCATACATCATTAGCTTTATGGCATTTTAGTAAGTCAGTCTGGAATCTGACTTCAATTGATTTTTTTTTTATATTTTTAATTGATTCTTTAAGAAGAAATGACACTTTTCCTGACAAAGATTAGAAGCTGATAAAACTCTTAATTTTACTATTAAAAATTCTTAGCTTAATCTGGATCCTCTGATGTATTATTAAAAAAAATGTTAAATGTTGTCTTTATATAGTCTATAGAATTACAGATTTCTGGGTATTGCTAATTGTGACACATTGTTTTAAATCTGACTACTCAAAGGTGTCGGTCCCTCTGGCTGGACTGTACATGTAAACATTGTGAACTTCACCATCCTAATCTGAATAGAATTAACCAAGCACACTTTTTTAGACAATAACGAAGCTTTTAAATGTCCCTTATAAATGTCCTCCCGGAAAAATGATTTTTAACTCAAAACATTAAAATATAAAACAGTTTTTTTGGAAAACTGTCATAAACCTCTTGAAAAGAACCCAATATTTTTATTTGGTCTAAGTTGTAAACAATTTTAGGGATTGACCTCTGTTAGTCTAGGACTAAAAACATAAACACCTTGTGTTCGCTTATGAAAGAGAGTAAAATAACGTAATTGTTTAACCAAAAACCAGTTTGCTTTATGAACAATAATAATTCTCATTTAGTTCATAATAATTTTTAAATAAGTGTTCTATTTTTTGTTGATGTACTGACAATTAGGGCAGCTGCTATTATTTGACACATCTGAAATTGTGAGAGTCACTCTAAGACTCGATCTTTTGCCAACATCAGTACCTTGATCAGTAACTACGGTTGACTGTTTCGTTCTACTGTTTATAATTTTTGCCTTAAGTAAATAAATAATCTAATTAACGATCCGCTAACCGTTCGCCAGTCAGTATTAAAAACCAAACTCTTAATCGTTTACCAGCGAATACTGATAACCGATGACTTTACTGAAATCGGTTTAAAAACCCAGTAGATGTCTTACTAGTGGTTTATCAATATCGTTGGTTTAACCTAGACACGACGGAAATACCTCAATCGATGACAAAACCTCGTAACAAATTGTTTTTACCTTCCAGGTTGACAAAGAGTTTGAAACAAATGAATCCAAGAGTTTCAGATTAATATAATAAAAATTCGTTTTCAACTCCTTACAGCTGCGACGGGTAAAGGCACTGCTTCGATTTTAATTTTGAATACACTGAACCGATTTTGTTGGAAACGATTCGGAACAACAAAAAACAAAATTGCATTAACCTTGGAAAATTATTGATTTTTTCCAGGAACTGAGATCGAAAAATTCTTAACACACGTTTTTCGCATTAACCTTGGAAAATTATTGATTTTTTTCAAGGAACTGAGATCGAAAAATTCTTAACACACGTTTTTTCGCTAAAACTTTTAAGTATAATTCCATTTTGTAAAAACAGACAAATTCTCCCAGTTTAGATAGAAGGAATGACACACATGATGGTTGTAAAGCCAAAAAATACTGAAATGTTTAGCACCGAAAAGCAGTCAAAATTGCCTAAAAAATTTGTTTATTGTTCATAGTTTTTTCGACTCATCCTCCTGTCGCTTTGGTAAACAGGTCCTTGAGTAGTACAAAACTGGCCAAGGAACCAATGCCAGTGGAGAGATATTAAGCTCTTGTTAAAGAAAACAAAAAAGTACCAAAGTGGGGTAGACTTTAAACGAGGATGGGCTACCTGTTCAAACAAAATAACAGAAGGCACTATAAAAACGTTAAGGGACGAAGGAAAATTTTTTAGTAAATTGTAGTTAAATTCTTCAATTAAATAAAAAAAATTAACTTCAGTGGTTTCGTTTTTATAAACATATATGTATGTTGAGAATTTTTGGAACTCACCATTAGTTTCTGAGGACTTATTGGTGTGACAAAAGAAATTCAACGTTATACATCCTCATTCACAACTGATTGATTACTTGTAATGATGTTATTTCCTTAAAAGTTGTTAAATCAATCTCTCTGCTCAGGACTAAATATACAAGTCCAAATATAGATCCATTTTTGGCAATATTTATAATAACAATGAATACTTCGTCACTATTTAAAGTTAAATTTTTATTAATTGTTAACTAATTGACTAAAATTGTTTTAAAGTCAACTTTAATGTTAAACCATAACTTTAAGTGTTTTAAATACATAAAAAATTTTCACTCTCTTCCTCATACTCTCACTCTTGCTAAAACACTCTGTAACTTCCTGTCTACCTCTCTCCCTCTTTTTGCTTGATATTGCTAGAGCAAAAAAAGGTACCGTTTAATTATTAATATTCATTATGATTTTCAACAAATAACGGAATTTATTTTTTGCTGATATTTTCCCTTTTTTTGGTCCTTAGTTTTTATATAATTTTACACTTTCATATTAAATGTGAATATGTATATATATATATGTGTGTGTGTAGGTATGTAAGTATGTTGTTTTTAAATATTCTATTCGTCAGTCATTCGTTTAGTCGTTCGTTTATTTATTTAGACTTTTAGTCGTTTATTTTGTATACCTTATTTGGTGTAGTTGTTATGTGTGTGTATATGCAGTGAACACACATGTATACAGTTTAATTTCTATGTATGTATTTGTTATTTTTCTGTTTTGCTACTCATTTAATGTTATTGAACTGAACTTGACATTTTTGCACTCGCATAAAAACCCGAACGACCCGCAAAAAATATATATATCAAAGGTATAAAACAAAAATACATATACATATACACTTACACACACACACAAATAGTTAGCAATTACAACAAGAATAACACTAATAATAAAAATACATTGAACATCAGGCATTTAACTCTGTTGACTGGCATAAGTTTAATATCCTGATATTGGAGAATCGTGACGACCCCATTTGTTAAGGACATATAGAGTTGTTGATAAAGAGAAAAACAAAAAAAACAGCCGGTCGTTTGGTAGGTTCGTTGGGCATAACACCGGTCGTAACATCATTTAAATCGTGTATTAGTTTAGATTCGTTTTTGCGGCAATTTTGTTTTCTAGCACTTCGTTAGGTAGGTCGTGCCTTTTTTCTCTATATGTATGTATTGTTCATAACGAGTTGTATTCAGCAGCGAAAAACAATAACAAAATAATAAAAACAATTTGGTCGGAAATGTTTCAAATGCAACATAAAAAATATGAAACAGAATTCGGCTTCTGTAGAATGGACTGCGGAAAGGATTGTAATTAAAATTGGAATAAAAAAACAGAATTGAAATAAATAAATGAAATTTGAACAAAGTTCTGATATGGCTAATCACACATATTTAAATAAGTATTTTTTTTCGCCTGAAATCACTACCTGCCACTTGGTACAAGTTCACACGATTTTGAGAAGAAAAAATGGTGCGAAAACCAAAAGGCAAAAGGTATATAAACCTAATTTAGACTAAAAGACTCTATAAAGGATTTGAGAAATATGTTTAATATACAACAGGTTGCGATGTTATGAGATTTGTTGTCAAATTAAGTAGTTTTCCTCTTTTTGCATTCCTAACTTTTAAGTCCATTTACCGTATCTTCTAATCGTCAGCATTTGCTGCTTGTCAGATAGATGTGTCCTTTATGTAGCACATTTTTCTGTGAACCAGCAAATATCAGAGAATCATAATCCCTTTAATACCACTGGTTACACAGGAACTAGTTTCAGAATCAACGAATTTAGTGGAACTGATTATAGAGCTGATAAATTTAAAAAAATAGTTAGAAGTATGCGATTCATACTTTTAAATGCACTAACGCTTTTTTACGCCATCTCTTGGAGGAGGTATACTATTCACGAGTTTTTTGAGGGTGTTCACACAAGGTTGTAGCGCTTGTTAAAGTATGAAGGCATCCATCTTGAATTCGTAGGCATGTTTTTCTTTTCGGTCTCTAGAAAACTAAGCCTGGCTCTGCACCAGTAATAACTATTTGCTTGACTTTTTGGAGCCCTTTTCTTGAAAGAAGACTTGACTAAGGTGCCTGTTTTATCAGTATTTTGTGCAGCTTTTCTCTTTTCTAGCATTTAGTCTTTTGTATGTGAATTAAGATACCGCATATACTGTTAAAGGTGTTCTTAACTTCGCAGCCTATTATTTCTATTAAAGTACCGCAGTCGCCTTTATTTGTGGTTCAGCATAACATTTTTGAACAAATCTAAAATTTGTTCTCATTGATCTTCAGGGAATTTACCAGACGGAAAACCAGTATCAATCACTACGTAACAGACATCATCCCTGTATTGCCCTCTAGCAACTTTAGTAAGACTACTGATCTTAACCAGTAAAAAAAACTCTTGCTTCCTCTTCCATCTTATTAAACTCGCAATCGATTATTTTCCGGTATTTCTTACTAGAAACTTTAACGTAAGACGCAAATTGTTCTGTAATCACCTCTTCTTTACTGTAAAGCGTCCAAATAGGCCTTTCGACAGGAGCGTTTTCGATGATAGAAGATACGATTCTAACTTGAGTCTTCTGTAATTAGGTTCAGGTCCATAATGAACTATTTTCTTTTTAGGTGATTTCCCGGATTTCTGTTCCCATTTGTATCAAGATTTTGATTCTATTTGAACTTCACTTAATCTGCTCTGTCGGTACATCTTTGCAAATTTTCACTTTACACCCAACATAAGCATATTCACAGTCTTTAGTATCGCGATAGCAATAATACTTTTAGAACTCATCATTAGAAGTTGCTAAAATCATATTTTTTTCAGATTTTTATCAGTTAAGTCGCTTCGGTGTTCTCAACTGCTTTTTTCCGTGTATTTGCAACCGTTTCCAACGGAACGAATTGATGTAAGACTCACGAATAGACTGTCGGAACTGGAATGTTTATCTTTTGCACCGTAACGTTCTTATCAATTTTATTCTTATTATTTTTTGCAGGGAGTTATCGTCAACTAGTGAATTTAAACTCTTCATTTCAATAAAAATACAATGTGGCAAATCTCCATTTTCTTTGGGGCCTCCAGAAGAAGATAATGCTTTAATGAAAATTTTAAAGTAAATTTAATGCGTCACCTTTTCGTATGCTTTGGAACAGATAAGTATTATCTGTTATCTTTCCTGTGAAACCGATATCTCCCAAGAGAAAAACCAAAAACTGAAATTTTGCATTTTTTTACCAAAGAGTTTTACTTCAAATAAATATAACCTTTTAATGGATTCATAATGAGGCGGATTCGGGGTAACCAATTATATTTGAGCATTAACTAAAGACTCATGATTAGACTGCCAAAACTAGAATCATTACACCCTCTATCGCCATTTAATTATCTTTTTGGTTCTTATTTATGTAATCGGTCTTAAACAACGTCAACTAGAGAATGGTTGCATTGTATTCCATTAGTACAAATTGTCAGCTCATTCTCTGAACTCCCCCCAGAAGAAGGTCTTCGTAAGCTTTAACCATATTAAACTGTATCGGTTCAAAAACACTTGCGAAAATCACCTAAGACAAGAAACAAGTTTATCACTAATAAATTTAGTGAATATTATTCACCACCTCTGCAAATATGTAAAAATGCTTTCCGTCGCAAGTTAATGCGATCCGTATTATTGATCTGCATATTAACTTATTTCTACAATACAGATCAATACTAAACGCTTTAGGGGACATTATTTCAATTCTTTGAAATAATAATTTATAAATACAGAACGATCACTTATTGTATCCCTTTTTTTCAAGCTCAAGTAATAACTCCCCTTAAAAAAAATCCAACATTTAACTGAAAAAGAAAGAATTTTGTAAACACTCGTTCTTTTGCCGCAGATGACAAATTTAATGGAAAATAATGTTGCAACAACAACAACAAGAAAATTACAAATAAATTTTAACTCCCTGATTAAAAAGATGTAATGAATATTAAAAAAACAAGATAAAGAGAATTTAGGAATAAAAAATATCTGAAACAAAAAAAACAACCAGAACACAGATGTTATCATACTTTATGCAGATACACACACAAACACATACACACTCGTATATATTAATAAACAGGGAAGAGTATATACATGATTTGAGAGCTACCCTTGCTTCCTTTCCTCTTTACTACGACCCTTTCCCTGTTATCTGTTGTTGTTGTTGCTTTTAATTTCACAGTTTTACAGACTGTTTGTTGATTCCCCCTCCCTCCATACTGGAATATTTTGTGTGTAAGTTTTGTTGTTGTTGTTGAGCTGTAAAACGTGCAACACGCGTCACACTGTTTTTGGCACGCATCACACAAGCCTGCTTTTTTGTTTTGAATAAAAAGGAAAAAATCATATGGAACAGCAACAACAAGTTGAATTTTTCACTCACAAACCTATAAAACACATGTGTGTTAGGTATGAATGCAAGTATGTGTGTGTGTGTTTGTGTGCGTATGAGTGTTTAATTGGGATACAAAGTAAACTTCAATATTTTTTTACACCCCTTTCTCTTTAAAAATTCTCTTCATTTTTGTATACCTCCTCCTGGTTTATACTCACATTCTCTGATAGTTTTGTTGCCAAAATGACACAAAAACAAAGAAATCGAATCGAATCAACGAAAAAAACTGGTCAAGCGGCCTTGTGCCTTATATTTATTAATGATGAGGATGATGAAGATGAGGCCTGCTGACCAAAGAGCGACAAAAAAAAACAAAGAGGAACCAAAAGCATAAACAATAATAACAAAACAAGTTCCTTCTCTTTTGTCACAAAATCTAAACGAATCAAACCAAACAAGTTTTGTTTTGTTCCCTTTTTTTTGAAATTTTTTTTGTGTTTAGATTAAAGGACAGAGGAGCAGCGGCGGCAATTACAACAACATTAAATATATTAAGCAACAAACAGGAATTTTTATGCAAAACAACAATATTAACACACTCTCTCACATACACACACACATTTTAGAACATCATGTAATAAGTAAACAATAGAAAAGAAAAGGGTTGTTGCTATTCAAAGGAACTTGAAAGGATCTGTTTATGTGTATGTAACCAAATTTCCTCTAAAGACTTTGTTTTTTTTTATTCTCTCTGTTTATCAGCTTATGAATTAAAAACAAATTCATGACTTGTAATTGTCAGAAAGGACCTTCGATTATTAGAAAAAAAAACAATGAAAATATATTTGGACCGACTTGACCAGTTTGTTATTTGTTTAACGGTATAAATTTCAAATCGATTTAATTTTTAAGGGTTGTTTGCATCTGACAGCTAGTGATGTGGAAAATATTAAAAAAAGTATATCCAACAATTATTTTAGCACCCGGTATGCTTAATGTTAACTACAAATCTACTAAACCGCTTCACGGTGGAACCACTTTTTTAAATGTTGTAACTACTGAAATCTCAATTTTTCTATTTTCTATGAAAATTTAATTTATGATTTGGATTGCAACGCAAAAAAAAAAATTAAAAAATTGTCCTTAATACAGAACTCTAAACAGATTCTAACTTCTTAATCCCAAAATACCCAAAATTCCAATTCATGAAAAACTATTTACAAAAATGAGTTTTTCCGAAAATTAGTCAATCAGCTGTTTTTTTTTCTGAATTTAAAGGTTTAAAAACTAGATATCGACATTTTCTAAAAACTTACAAATAAAATTTAACGAATCTCTCGGATTTTGATATGTTAGAAATTCTTTCGGAATTATAGTCCAGAGAAAAATAGTGAACTTTAGATAAAAAATAGTTTCTTTTTATTTCTATTTTAAAATTTTCTTTTAACATAAAATTTTTGGACGTAAATTATTTTAAAGAATTTGAATGGAAACCAGAAAACAAATTAGATTTTTTTAACCCAAATAAAGCTAAAAAGGTCATAACCGAAAAAGGTGCAACATTTTTAAATGACACATAAAATGTTTACGATTTTAAACAATAATCGAGATGAAAGGTTTTGTGGTCCCCACTAAGAAATAAAGCCCTCTCAAATCAATGAGAAAACAACATAGAATATTTATAGGGAATTTCAGAAAAAAAGTACTCAGTAATTCTAAAATTACAGAATTATTACCAGTTATATAATTTTGCTCTTAATGCGGACATGCCTGAATCGAAACCAACACTCTTTCAAATCAAATTAAATGTACCTCAGCTTTGACAGGGGGAAATTTCTGTAGGGGTTCAAAAATTTTAGAATTATTTAAAAAGACCTACAGATATGATAACCTACGCCATGGTTCAGGCATGATAACTTTGGACTGATCCATTTATATTTCCTCTTTGATTAAGTTACCTTTGTAAATCATGTCAGTTATTATGTTTATGTCACACAAATGAATATATAGTTAATCGGATTTAAATGAATCATAATCAAAAAGTGCGTACTACAAAAAGTTGGCACATTATTCAAAGGTCGCAAGAAACGTTTACAAAAAGGCTGCTTCCATTGATAATACTTCAAAATGTGTCCACTTTTTGGCTCTCGCTATGATAAAAAAAGTTTCTTTTAACAATTAAAGCAAATCCTCCAAAATGCCCGAATCTAGGACCTGTGGAGAGATATTGGGCTCTTGTTAGAAGATAATTGAAGGGCACAAAAAAGTTTTTAAATGTGTGGTAAATTGTAAACGGAGATGGACTACCTGTTCCAGCAAAGTGATAGGATGCAGGATGTGTATTGCCGACTTAACGTACAGATATAAAAAGAGACTCTTTGTCTGATGTCTCTCTTGACATCATGTAACGTACGGGCTGGTCCAATTTTGATAACATTTTCACAGACTGATTCCAATATACTCGAAAGTAATATAGGCCATGAAAAAATCCGATAATACCCCCATACTAAGCAAATATTGATTATCGAATATCTAAATGTTTATACAAACGAAAGTTCTGAAATTTGGTCTTAATCACTTTCTCAAGGATCTGTTTTACTGGACACGCTGTAGGGGGAAAAGAAAACCCCATATAAAGCAAATATTGATATTAAGGCGAGAATTTTTTTAATTGGTCCAAATTAATTTTTTTAATACACGTTGTGATTTGTGAAATTCTTTTCGAGATCTTAGAAATTTTTGTACTGCTAAGAGCATCGGGTAAAAGTTATTTATTCTCTAAAACTTAGTATATATTAATAATATCGTCACCATAATCAAGTCATTATAATAAATCTTTGATTCTTTCTCCTCTGAAAGCAACTATTCATTTTATTCGATCAAGTCCAATTGCTGTCAAAACGATTAAGAAACCCTCCGGTAATAATATGCGATCTCTTATAAACTATTTGGGAGAAAAACGAACGATCTTTACGCTTTGTTATGACACTGCAGTCTACAGCTTCGTTCTCTAATTTCAGAATACAAGAAGAAAACTAAATTTGATTCTCTCTTCTCAAAAGATCATTTAACAGGTGATTTAATCGTATCATGTGTTTCCTGTTACGCAAAAAAAAAAAAAAAAAAAAAAAAAAAAAAAAACTAATTCGAAAAAGAAATTACTTATTTCATTTCTCACCCTCTCTAATCTTCATCTAAGATCAACAAATATAAAGTCTTAACAAGAATAATGAAATTGTTGTGCTTATCTGAACACCGCAGGATTCTGAAAATGAAATTTTATATGTTTTTTTGTTTTTCTTCTTTATTTTATTTTTATCCCTCAATTTTTTATGATTGTGATTCTTTTTTTTATTACCAGCATCGTCATATACTCTACACATGCTGGGAGTTATTCTTTCCAGTTTTTCTCTTTTATTTGTACTTAAAATTATTTGTAACATTTGTTTTCAAGGATTTATGATCCTTCTTTTTTTTATTCTCTACAATTTACTTACTTTTTCTCGTTTTTAAATACTGAAATCTAAAAATAAACAATAAATAAAAATTACAAAAAATCGGTTCACAAAAAAAATATATTAAAAATCTGGAAAAAGGGGGGGGGAGAACAACAAAAAAGAAAAAATCTATAAAGTAATAAAATTTCAAAGTCTTACAATAAATACTTAATTGCTATAGATACGGACTAAATGAGGGATAGAAAAAATAATAATCATTAATGCTAAAAACCAAACAAATAAATGTAAACAAACACACACACACAGGCACAGGCACCCATTAGGATTACAGTTAACAGGGATGTTTTTTTTTGTAATAAAGAGGAAATGCATACAAAATTTTGATTATTATTAGAAAATAAAATGGTGGATCTAAGATCACTATGCAGTTCGCTCATCAAAAGCAGCACGTGTATTATTATTAACATTAATCTGTAATTGAACTCTTATAATGTCTATAAGTTTAATCTCTAATCTCCCTAACTGTTTATTTTACACATATTTTAAAGATTTTACTCTTTTTATTATTATTTAAACAAATAATGTATGGGCAAAAAGATATAGGAACATTTTGAATATATAAGCAAGTTGAATGTATAGTCGGTCAAGTCCAACTATCTAATATCCTACAACACGTCGTCGGTTAAAAATGGTAGTTAAGAAAAATTAATGAATGACCCTCGTATATTTTGATTTTTCGATTTATTGTTAGTAAATTATTGTGAAACTAAGATTTATATTAAATTTATGCATTTTAAAATGAATTTTCCTGGTGATTACAGGAAATTATATACCGACCCTCGTATTATTTTACATATAGATTTTTAGTTCTTTATATCTTAATTTGACCAATTATTATTACAACATCAACGCATATGTTAGATTTTTGTTCTAGTGATATTTGGAAGGGGAAATGGACCGACCCTCGCATATATCGAACATCATCAGCACATACATGAAACCAGACGCAGAATACCCCAACTTTCAATGGTGTAGGGTATAAAAATATTATTACTTATGATTACTTATGATTAAAACTACAGTCTCCTGTTTATCAGGATATACAAAAATGTCTTTATACTTGTTGAGTTGAGTCCTCCAAAAATTAACGTAATGAAATCTGAAATGTTATAAAATTCAGAGTTATATTGTCCAATAGAAATTCATATGGTTATGATTTTTTTCCATACGGATTATTTTAAAATGTATTTTTATATCCTCTAGAATCACAAGTAATGCAGACGGTATATTAATTTTATTATTCCCTTTGTAACGTTTGTATCAAATAAAAAACGTAGTTGATTTAGTTATGTCAGTGTGTTTGTACTTCTCTCAGTCCATTGGCAAATATTTCCACGATCTATTATTAATCCGATTATATCGAAATTTGACCTGTTCAATGTACTATTTAAATCCTCTAAAATCGGTTGTCTAGAAAAATGTTATAGACCGACATTTGAGACAATTTCAAAATTTGAACGAAGGTAGAAATTATTCAAAAAAAAACACATCTATTTGTTGTGTCAAAAATCATCTAAACCAAAGATAAGATCTAGATCCTGGGAAAATGGAATTTATTTCTACTTATAATATAGTTCTCAAGCAGCTATACAGTAAGTGTACAGTTCATGTAAGGCCTCAAAGATTTCTTTATGCTATTGTTTTTCGTATATAAGATTTCTTAAATGTTAACAGGACAATGACATTTTTGTCCGCATATAGAATGCTATGGTTCTGAGCTCACTTTAAAGCTTAAAGGACATTATTTCTCTATATGGTATGGTTCTCAGGCAGCCGTACACTAAGTGTACAGCTCTCTTGGGTTCTCAAAGATCACTTTAAGTTATTTGTGTTTCTAATGTTTTTAATATTTAAAATATTTTAAAAATACTTCTTTAATAATAACAAAAGAACGGTATTTATATATGCAAAATGGAATTGGTTCCCAAGCAGCCCTTCAGTAGGTGTACAGCTTATTTTTAATCAAACCATACTGGAGGCATTTAAATATAATAAATATCAGCCAAAACATAGAAATTTAGGCCGCCAACTTCTACAAAAGTTATAAAAATTTTATAATTGAGATCAGTATAGGAAAGACTACAATTTGGCAGAAATTCTTATTTTCGGGGTTGTTCAAGTGTCCCCTAACTCAGATCAACTTAAAAAGTATAAAAATTCTCTATATATTTCTTTACCCATACCTTTTTACAAAATGACCTTATTGAATGTGTATTAATTAGTTATTTCATATAATCTCCTATAACCGACCAGCTAAAGAGAAATGTCACATAAATAAACACCCACAGGCTTCAAAGAAGAGGAAGAAGAAGAAAATATCTAAAGTAGAAAATAGAACCATAATTATCCATTTAACACTTGAATAGTTTTCAGTTACCAATATGGGTTTTTTTAGTTGGTTTTCACCATAACAAATAGAGGTAACGTTTTCATAATGGCTTAATGTCTGGCTACTTCGAAATACAAGACTCTTTTCTTGGGAAAGAAAACAAAATGGTAAAGGGAGCTAAAAGTTACTTGGTAAATTATGGTTATTTTTTGTTAAAACAGTAAAACTTTTTTCCTATAATTTGGAAACAAAATAATTGAGTTATAAGAAACTATAACTTTAATTTAATGTCACGCTATGACTTCAGAGAGCGAAAGGGGGGGGTTTCGGAATAAAATAAATTTTATGAAAAATATGAAAATAAATTTCGAAAACAAATAATTTTTGAAGTTTTAAATTGATCTCATATTTATTACTCTCCATGAGATACTTTTGTGAAGTATCAACAACCTTATGTCATACATATTTCCATCTATAATCTAATAAACCCATAATCATCCTTGCAGCCAAACTACTTGTTTCTTATTTAATTTTACTATAAGTTTTTTTCCTACGGATCAGATTTTTGGCATAGTGGATGCACATGTTTGGATGAAGTGGATGTACATGTCTTTATGTTATGAAATTCTATTTAAATCTGTTTACAATTCATTGCAAAAATTGTTTGAATTTGAGGTTGTTTTAGATATCGGTCTATAACTTTTTCTACTACCGATTTTACTAATTTTAAATAGAGTTTTGTTCCGGTCATAGAATTTTATGTAAGATCGGACCGTTATTATAGAAGTGAGGAAGCCAACAAGGGCACTGAATTTACTTAAATTAAACTTTTTATACGATATAGGGTCTCAGATGGATCCTTCTTACGAGGTACGTACGAAATGATAAAGTCATTACGTAAAATAGGCTGTGTGGAAGTCAGATTTACTTCTTTTAAATTTTAGAAATATGTCTTTCGATACCTTAAGGACTGCAAATTCTCATTGATATATATAATGTATGATTTGACATGAAAATCGATATTATATTATTTTGTACCTTAAAAAAGTTTAACCCAGATCTCGCCTTTTCTGACTATAACCTTCTTACTTGAATATTTTTCACTTAAGAACAGCCTTAACACTTCGGAAAGCTCGAATCAGACTAAAGTCTGAAACTATTATATCGATGTCCTACTTGAAAGAATAAACTCCACTTTTGAAATCGTCATTATTAACTTTTATATTCAATAAATTGTCTGAGTCGATTTAACGATAACCGGTATGTCAGACTGTACTATCTGGACATATAACGAGAACCCTATACAAGTCCCACAATTTAAAGATTTCTCGATTGTATTTCTTAAGTCTGATATTTTATAAAGTGGTGATGTTAGATGCAATATTTCAGATAGCTTTATACAAATGCCCTCCCAGAATAGAGTTTTGAGCTCATAAACTCATTGATATGAAAATATTTTAACACATTTTAACACCAATAATTTTATAAGTCCAAATCTATATGCGAATTTTTAAGAGGATCGGTCCCATACAGCTCTTCTTCGGATATTTGCTTTAAAGTACATTAATCATCAATGAAATATATATAATGATAATAATCCATCTATGTTAGGCCCATACTTTCATATATCTTTCACTTTCGAAACTCTTCTAAAACGCCAAAAATCTCTCATCAACAAAACCAAATCAAAGAATCAAATTCTACGAGGGTTGGTTCATAAATATTAAGAACAACGTCAAGGTGAAAGGTGTACCATTAAAAATAATTGTATTTCGGGTCCTTTGAAAAATTTGTATATATTTTGAAAACGAACTGATCCTGGAGGAATCCCAATTTAATTTTCCTTAAATTATTCATATTTATATATTTGCCATCGATCCTTTAAGATCCAAAGGCTCTCAATAAAATTTTAATAATTGAATGATTCGAATCCATTCAAATAAAACTTATACCCAAATATACCCTTTTTACAATTTACGGGTATATGACATGATCGTGATTTGTGTCAATAATAAATATGGTATTTTGAAGGGTAAACATCAATCATTATAATTCACTATTGGAAAAAGTGAGAAAGTGTTAACGCTTCAGAAAATGTCGAAAATGATGTTTTGATAACAAGTCTGATAACCACATTCCGATTGTAGAGTAAACCTTAAGCTATCGATTGTTAATAGAAGCCAACGGTAAACATAAGCGATTTAAAATTTCGAGGGGTTCTGGTCAGTGCGAAAGGAATTACCGTATTGTTAATGACCAGAAAAAATTAATCCCTTAAATCAGTACCGAAGTCAAATATCTACTGTTCCACATTATTGTTCGTACTGAAGACAAGTGATTCGTTTGAAGAGGCCAAAATCATCCATTATGACAACACACCGCCAGATGTTGCGAGACCAGTCAAACACTTTTCGTAAAACAATGGATGTGAAGTTTTGGTCCATTTTTGTAACTCAAATCTTAACCCTTATAACCACCACTCGTTTTGATCGTTGCTGAACAGCCGGAATTTAACTAATTTTCTCAAATCAGGAGTAGTTTTTAATGTGTGGATATTCTTTTAAAACTTAAAATCCACTTAAAATAAAATCTGAACCGATATCAAAGAAATGACAAATAAATCAATGGATGCCGCCTTAAGTTTGGTTGTTATATATGTGGATAGTTTTGGTGGAACCTATATTCGAAACTGACAAGTTTGACTTATCTCAATGAATGGAATGTTAATATTCGATATCTCAACATCATTTGATTTGATTAAAGCAGAATCTTTTCAAATTAACCTCCAATTTTTTTCTTGTATTGAAAAATCAAATTAAACAATTAGAAATTTTATATTTTTATTTCTTTTAAGTTAAAATTATTTAAAGAATTATCATGTTCCTAACCTCATCTATCTCTTAATTTATTCTCAATATAATTTTTATATCAATATCTCCTCTACCTTAACAAATATCCCCAGTTACTAGGAAATTGTTATTCAAGGAATATAATCATCAGTATGTCTGTGTTCGAACGAACATATGTATGATGTGTTTATAAAAGTGACATAAAAGTTTATTTTTTCTTGGGGATATTTATTATTAAATGGTTTTATGATATCACACATCTGTATTTTTTTTTTGTTCTCTGGTTAACAGTTTCAACCTCCCAGACAGCCCAGCTACTCTAGTTACAAGAGTCATATACATATATTTATCCACTCACAGACAATTGTGTGTAACTGTCATTTGGGAGACAGAGAGAGAGAGAGAGAACATATATAAATGTATATAACATATACAGTGATACCCAAGGGGAACTAGAACATTTGTATTGGCTATAGAAAATGCCTTTAAGAACTTGGTTTTTGGAAAGTTTGCCTTAATTGAATATACAGTGTCATTGACTTAATTTCTTTCAAAAGAAGCGAGATAGAAATGGCTTGGCTGTGCTCTCTCGTTTTCGATGCTTTCAGAAGCGAGATTGCAATAAATTATTTTCGGTTTCAATAATATTTTCTCATCTGATATTTAAAATGGCGTTTGATAGCTTAGAGTTTTCAAAAGTATTTATATTTTTTTGGTAGCCTTTCTAAGGTTTGAAAGGGAGAGTAAATAAGTTCTGAAACGAAAACATAAAAGATGAAATTGAAACGTGTTCGCCGAATGGCATTTGAAGCAATTTCAAATGGCTTCATTAATAGAAGTCATATAAAAAGACTTTAAGGTCATAAAAGCCCAAATATAAAAAGATTTCAAGGAAATTAAACACTAATATGTCTTATAATTTTTTAAATCAATGTGCGTGGGTCAGTCCATTATTTCTTCTAGAGCCCATTGAGGCCAAAAATTGTAATTTTTTCTCTAACGAAAAAAGATAATTTAGACGGTTCTGGCACATACCCTATGTTATGGCACGATTTGAGATCATACGTGTTGCCGATGGTAATTTCGGGATGGTAATTTTATGTTTTGGGGCAGCGATTTTCTGTAGTTGCAAATCTAAATTTGTTTTGTTTTTAAAATAAAGAATTAATCGCACAATTTTATTACCAGAATCGCTGGAAAGGTGCTCCTTCTCCCTTTTTATGAGAAAAAATGGGATATTAATCCATCTAAAATAATGCTATGACACATGTTTCAAAGCAGTTTATATCATAATTAAAGAACACAGCATATTGTACCTTGTAGTCCTGACTTTAAACCGAATGGAGGAACTTGTGGGACACATTCATATAATGCTCAAACGAAAGCTTATTTTAACAGAGCTAAAACTAAAAATAAAGTAAGTTTGGGAAGAAATTGATTCTGATTTTCTTAAGAAAATAGTGGAATCAGTACCAGACCGTATATTAGAGGTAATCCACAACAAAGGATCAGTATTAATAATGCTGTAGTGTAGTGATAAACTTAAGTGCGTTTATAGGAAAGTACAAATGATTTTTTTAGTTAACAGTTGATTTAATAAAAATATATTATTTCCCCTCTTAATATTTGGTGCTCTTTTTCCAATTCTTTAAAAGTAGGTTATGTGCGTTTATAGTAATATGCATCAGTATATAAGTAAATTATTTTACAACTTCTTCGCCCTTCTAAGAAGAAAGGAAATTGGATTGTGTTATTCGAATATCGTTTGAATCTTATTTCTAAAGGCCTTAACTTGTGAAACAATCTCATAATTTCCTGTTTTGGTGATTTGGAAAATCTTGTCAGTGTATGTATTTCAATCACTAAAAGATACAAGATACCAAAATAAGACAAAACGTATTTGTACTTAAAACGAATGATGCGTAAAATCATAATTTTTTCTATTTTATTCTCTACTTTTATCTCTCAATAAAAGTAATCAATTATTTTGTACATTTTCGGATACAAATATCTCGTATTTGAGATACAAAAGGTAACAGATACTTTTAATAATTTATTTAAGAACATTTTAAGGATTTTATGGTGCATAATTTCAATAATATAAAATATTAAAGTTGATTCAATATTTAATAATAATGAAAATGTTCTACTTATCACAGAGGTACCGAAATACTTTTTTTGGGAATTAATTCGGTAACTGAATATTTTTACATTTTTGGATATTCTTAAGGTGAATTAAAAAAAAATCGCAAGTTCTCAGTGGGTTAGATGGAAGAGTGTCCTTGATAAATAGATTCCCACTTTTAATAACCTACTCCACCGAAGGTAGTTGGGATATTATGAATTTGTGCTGATGATTCTAACATGCAGAAAAAATGGTGTTACACCCACCTTAAAGTATATCGTTCGGTACAATATCACTTTCTGAATCGATTTAACGATGTCCGTCTGTCCATTTAAACGTTGCGAACAGTATACAGGTCGTAATTTTTAAAAGATCTCGGTGAAATTTGGTACATATTATTAACTTGGCCTATTGAAATTGGCCGTGTTCGGTTCAATATTTCAGATATCAACCACGTGTGTTCCCGGAATGGGGGTTTAAAGTCAGAAAGTCCTTAATAGAAATCTATAAAACGATATGCCAAAATTTCCGAAGGTCCCATACAAACACCCTTTTAAATATCACTTTTAAGGGCAAAAATCTCCCATTTGCGTTGGTGTTGTAATAATAATTTTTTAAATTAAGATAATTAAAAGCAAAAATTGAGGTGCAAAATTATACATTTTAATGTTATACAGTAATGTCCTTTTCGTAACTACCATTTTTAACTGACGATGTGGTGTAGGGTATTAGATAGTTGGACTTGACCGACCATACATTCTTACTTGTCGAATTTAAAATAACCAAAAATACATTTTGAAAATTGACTTTTCCAGTGTGTCTAGTTCGAAAAAAGATTTGGTCCATTACAGGTCCAAGCACATTTTCCTTAATTTTTAAGTTCGAACTACGAGCCAGCAGGAATGAAGGTATTCTGTGCTTGTTAAACCATGAATAAGATTGCATTAAAACATATACCGCAGCATCATCTTGCTGGAATATGTAATCTTTATCCATTTTCCATCCGTGAAAGGGAGAAGAACATCTTTCAACTATACGCTATAAATTGTAGTCTTAATTTTTTCTGGAATAAAACAAACTACAGAAATGGTACCCAAATCATGTGATCTCAAATCGTCCAAATAACATGAGTATAAGTCAGAACGGTCTAAATTACATTTTTTACTCAGTAAAAATTTCCTTTTCCTTTTTCATGTTTGTTTTTGTTAATTTTCTATTTCCTTTGGTAGGGTATCAATCATAATTCTGTCCATTTTTAAGGAAATTATGCATCATACTTTCGGATCATTAAATATTAAGACTTATTTCTCTACTGAAACATCTTTGGTAATGAAAAAAAAAATATTTGGTTCTTTTTTTGATCGGACAGAAAATTCCCTTGGACATCTTTAAACGTTATGAAATATATCGAGATATTGTCATTAAGGCAAAGAAGAGGACCGTTTTACATTATTGAACATAATAAGATATTCAAACTTAGGGGATCATCCAACCAGCAGTCCAGTTGAAAGCATGTAATCATTCCAATCTGTGCGAATACACCTAAAATACACCCGTTAAAATTTTATTAACAATTCCAAAGGATTCAAAGGATGTAGAATTATTAAAAATAACCCTTTGAGAACCAATGAACACACTCTAGATGACTCACTTCTGAAGGCTTTGAAGTTATGGACCTGTCAACTAGCAAAACAATTTAAAAGCATCTCAGCTAACGGTTCAAAAATTACATAACATTTTTTTCAAAAATCGCTTTGGCACCACAATGAAGTGTTAACAATTCGAATAGATTTTATTGGTCTCTTCGTAAATTTTGATTCAGAAAAAATAAATCGGAAATATACCAGTTTCTTATATCGTTAAAAATAACTTTTGTGATCGTTTGATAAAACTAATTACAAATAAAATCAAAAAATGTTTAAATAATGTTTGTTTGAATAAAAATTAATCAAATGAATTGAATTGATATTAAATGAATTTAAAGGCAACGAACGTGAGCCTACAGCACCATAAGGGGAGGGAAAGATATAGAATATAACCATAGACACTGATTGAATACCAAATAAACTATATAAAGATATTTTTTGCTATTTTTGTTGTTGTTGTTGTATACAGAGACGTAACTAATACAAATGGAGGTAGGAAACAATAAAATATTTATTTGAACAATAATCTCTTTTTTCTCTTTCTCTCACTGTTAACATTAAACATTTCTACGCTCCTGTATTTTTGTGCTTGTTATGAGCCGTCTGTCAATGGTGTTGATGATGATTTTCCCATTAGTTAATACAATTAGATATGGATGGAATGGGTTGCAATGCCATAAATGTTGAGATGGGTTGCTGAGATATAAATTTATTTGTTTGCGTTCATGTTGTTTCAAACTCAATATTTTAAAGGAGTGAGATTGAAAAGTTCTTAACAAACGTATTTCATTAAATCTTTTAACCCAAGAATTATTTGATCATTTTTTTATGAATATAATGTCAATCTGATTAAGACCAGGGACCAGAGAAAAGTCTGTACTAAAATTATTAAATACCCATCTTGGTGCTACAAAATGTTAGCCAAACAGTCAAAGGTCCGTTTCCAATGTTATTAAACAGTTCCAGAAGAACTTGTACGTTGAAAGAAAATAAAGGTTCAAGTAGAACGAATGGTCCACATGATATTTTTAAGGCCAACAAAATAGACATCATTCCCAAAAGAGCTCTCAACACACCCACTAGGAAATCAGCCCGATTAGCACAGTGCTCGGACTATTTGCTATGAAAAGTTAAAGCCAATACAGGTTTAAAAACCTTTTCCTAAAAAAGGTTGCTGTATAATGGATGACGAAACGTGTGTTCTGACAGATCTTTTGCACCTTCCAGGTCAAATATTTCAAATTGCTGAAATTCTGAATAAATGTTTTGGTTCCAAAAGCAGTCAAAATTCCTCAAGCAAGCGGCAAAAGGAGCTAATCATTTTACATCAAGGAATGTTTACAAAAAAGGCTGTGTCCACTTATTTTTGGCCAGACTTGGCATCCTGCCACTAAACTTCCCGAAGTTTAGGCCATTGGAGAGATATTAGGCTCTTGTTTAAGAAGAATTAAAGACGTCCAAAAGTGTGTTAGATTTTAAACGGAGATGGACTACATATTCGAGCAAAGTGACAGAAAACATTTTTATAGTGTTAATGGAAGGGTTTTCGAAAAATGTTCGAAATTTCTTCATCAGTATATATTATTTTTGTAAATTAAATGGTATCGTTTTTATTAACATTTATGTTTGTTAAGAATTTTTCGATCTCTCTCTAGATATATGTTTGTTGGTATGTGTATGCGTGTGTATTAAATTTGTATAGGGAATGAAATAAAAAGGTTACCAATTGTAATAACGTTTGGGTCAAACAACCCCTTTTTAATGGATTTTATTTCCATTGAATTCTCTGACTCTGGTTTATATTGTTGATATTGACACTAAATTTGTTGTAGTTTTTTTCCTCTCCTATTAGTAAGCGAACACATACACACACACACATGAGTAATAAGAATTTGAATAAATATGTTAGAAAAAAAAGGGGGAAAAAGTAAATGATGATTTACAACATGGCTTTAGGAGTAACTAACTCCCTAGAGGTATAAACCCTCAAAAAAGGAATCAACTTTATACATGATAGGAAATCACGAAAAAAAAATAATTTAATGGAATAAAATCAAAGTATTTCAACATTTAGCTAAAAGGAAGAGAGAAGATAGAGAGAGAAAGGATAATAAATAAAATAAATAAAATTTGTTATCAAAGGAAAAGTTGATGATTTGAAAAACTATTAATTTATAGAAACATTTTTTTTGCGAAATAATTGAAATTTCGCAAAAAATAAATAATAAAGATGAAATGAAGTTTATAATCGAAATTATTAATTGATCGGTTTTTCTTTAATTCGTAGAAGAAATTTTAAAATTTGAAATTTTTATTATCATGACAATTTGGTTAAGTAGAATTATTTTGTTGAATACGAATACCAATTTGTCGCCAGGTACCGATGGTATTCGGCTGTTTACTTCAATAATACACGATTATTAAGAATACTCATACAGGAAACAAATGTTTGATCGCTTACAAAACAACGAATATCGAACAAAATTTGGACTCGCTATAACAAAAAAAAATCGGTTAAAATTTTAAATTTTAGCTTTTGAAGCTAAATATCTCTTAAACTATAGGAGACAGACTACCCATAACACTTATTTAAAAATATTTAAAATCGATTTAGATATAAGAAATGTAAATCGTTTTAAATATTGTTATGTCCCGAGGTGAATAAATTTGGCAACCTGTGGACTGACGTTCGTTAAGTTCACAAAGTTCAAACTTAAATTCACCTACACTTCTACCATCACTATGTGAAATTTCATTTAAAATCGGACTTACCGTTCGGAAGTTACAGATTTGTTTATTTCCCTTTCATTTTTCATTTGAAAAACTATGGGTCTTCAAAAGCCCCAGTTAGAGAACAATTTCTCTTGACTCCATAGAACCACAATGAAGGACAGACTAAGATTTTTATTTGACTCAAGATTTTTACTTGACTCAAACATATCGGGTTGTGAGAAACTTGTTTACGGTAATTGGTGAAAGGTATTCAAGACATGAACCCATTTAATATAGCTTTCTCACTTCTCAATGTGAATTTCAGTGGATCTTTTGAACGAACATCTATAACTAATTGATATGTATTATTTTAATTAATTTATTTTTATTTTTTTTATCATTTCAGGTTAGTAAACTGATCCCGTATTACTGTATCTACGGAAAGATATTATTCCTTTTCAAAAGCCGTAAGTTAATGAAATTTTATTAAAAGTGAAATATAAATTGTGAGACACTAATTACAATGGAATTATTAGCCACGTATCCATAAACTATAAATAGGCCACGAAAGATATGTATTTGAAAATATTGCCTTATAGTCCGATATTTGTGAAATTAGAAACATATATATACAGATAGAAAAATAATTGTGTCAAATTTCAATAGAATTGATTTGTATTTGAACGTTTTATAAACCTAAAAACTTATTCCGGTAAGGAAACTTATATGGCAACTATAGAAAAATATAAACCGATATTGGTCAAATAACATATATTTAAGATAGTCAGAGCAATAATTGTTCTAAAATCAGCTTAAGACCATATTACGAGAAGAGACAAACTAATAAATAGGAGCTCGATATTCACATTATAGCGGTAATATGTTGGCTCCAACACGCTATGTGTCCGAATTCTTTACGTCTAGAAGTATTGCTAGTATGTTTGGATGGTTTTTTCTTACGAAATTCTTCTTTTACTAAATGGAATCTCCAAATCTCTACAAATATTCTCATTTCTTGTGGACACAACTAAATCGATTTAGATTTTGATTTCATGCAAGAATATATTTACTTTATGGAGTCTTAGATGATTCTTTCATGGCGTTACACACGGAATGATAAAGTTAATATACCCTCATCACTATTTGTGGCGGAGGGTTTAAAAACTGACATTTTCAAGAATTACATTTTCGAGTTATTTAGAAAAACCGGTTTCAAATATGGTTTCATACGAAGTAAGGGTGTTTAAACCGGTTTAAATAAAATAATTCCAAACATATAGGAAAATTATGCGATTTTGTATTCACTTCTGTCAAAACCGACGATGTGGTGAAAATTAACGCAAGATTTCTGGGTTTATAAGGGAATAATTTAAGGTTATGAAATATATCCCGAAAAAGGGTGGAGAATTGAAAAAATTAGGTAAAATATCAGCCAACGAAACCTTTATTCATCATAACGAAAATTTTTCGTTAACTTCTTCAAATTGTGGAAAAATTGTCAATATGAATATTTGAATTCGTAAATGAATAAATATTATTCAAATTGACAAAAAAATCTTTATATTAATAATTGTTATTCAATATTAATACAATATTTAAGTTAAATTTACGAAATTTTAGTTGAATTGAAGAAAGAATATGTTAAATTGTTGGAATAAATTAATAAACATAAACTATTAAGGATCAAATTTGGTCCCAATGACTTCCTCAAGGAACTATTTTACTGGACTAGATGAACGATACATTGGATCAGGAAAAACAAGCAAATATTGATTATCGAATATCTATCTTATCAGAGAGAATTTGGTTCCAATTACATTTTTAATACACATCGACTTTGTGATGAATGAAATTTCTTTCGAGATGAAGAACTGAGAAGAATTTTTGTGCAATATAGCGCGCCGGGTAAAAGTTAGTTTATAATTAAATACTGTAGAAAACGTAATGACAATTAAAAATATACAATGTTAAAGGACGATAGTGAGCCGGCCGGCTTGTATTTCTGTTGAAAAGTTACTTACATTTTTGTTGATCAGCTGATCTTCCATCTTCCTTTTATTTCAATCATATTAATTGAAATGTTCTATAAAATATCTCCCTTCTGTATGTGTGTCTGTAGTTAAATTAACAAAAGATTTGTTCAAATTAACTTCATTTAAATCTTTTAGTAAATTTGAAGAAAATTCTTCAATTTGAAGAAAAATTATGTTAATTAGAATAAAACTCTGTTTATTTAACACCTTTTTTCTTTCGTTAAAGTTCTACGAAATTCTTTCGTAAATATTACCTACGACATTTGGTTCAGTGTGGGATGGATATGATCAGGTAGAGAGGTACCCTACATACAAAGCAAATTTAAGTTACTAATAATCTATTTTAATCATGTGATAATGTCACACTAATGTTTGTTTAGATCCAGCAACGTTCTAAACGAAATTCGCCGAGTCTGTTACTTTTAAAATAAAATAATAAATTTTCTATAATGATTATTGCATCCAATAATTTCAGATTGACTACCATTTTGATCATTTTAAGTTAATAATCACATTATTAATTGTAATGCTTCAGGTTTAATTATAATTAAATTGCAAAATTATTAAGTTTATACACATAACTGCAGTATATATTTATTCGATATCATAATTTACATATATTATATATGGAAATGAATATGTTGTATGTATGTATGTATGTATGTATGTATGTATGTATGTATGTATGTATGTATGTATGTATGTATGTATGTATGTATGTATGTATGTAAACCAATTAAATCCTAAGGCCAAATAAACATTTAAAGAATTTTTGTTAAAATATTTTGATTTAAAATTCTGTTTATATACGAGAGAACTAAACAAATTAATATGGATGTAAATATTTATGTACATAACGTCGTACTAAAGTAAACAATACGTTTATGTAAAGTAAAATATTTATATAACTACAGTTGTGAGCATAATAAAGAAAATAAATACACGCATAAATGATAAAATATACAAAACTTTAAGTCATCTGTAAACCCCTATAAATGGATTATGAAGGTACATAAATTTCTAAGAGATTTACATTGAAGACTTCACAGATGAAAACTGCATACGTAGCACAATCGTCTCAAAACAATTTTGGAACTGTTGAATATTTCTAAACGCAATTTCCAAATGATCAGGAGAATAACATGTTGCTAGTGGGTCCTTGGTTTGGGAAGTGGATCCCCAATGGTGGTCACCTTGGGTATGACGATTTTTTTTAAGAAATCGCCAAAATTTCTTTTAATGATTTGATTGAAAAAGACACATTTAACCCTCATAATTCTATATAAAAAATATGCTAAACTTTTTGAAATAACTCTTATAGTTTAAGAGATATTTAGACCAAAGTAGAATTTTGACCCATTTTTGGACAGTTTTTTTATTCGGATCCAAAAAAAAAAAATCTGAAATATTGTCTGGATTCTCTACAAAATTCTAAAGAACCATAGACCTATGCCGATTCAATGAAAAGTTATACTATTTTGAAATAGAAATTTAGAAAAAATGGGATTTTTTATGATTTTCTACAAAAAGGTGGTAACATTTCTTCACTTTAAAATCAAATATTTCCATCTAGACTATAAATTTGTTTCTCTAATCTTTAAGAATTTGTAACGCTAACATATATAAAGCAAATCCGAGGACATAAGGGGAAAGATTTTTTGCGCAAAACCTATAGAAATTTCATTAAATTTCATATATTTTTTTTTTTTTTTTTTGAGGAGAAATAATATCATAGTTAGAATCGTCTAAGAGGCACCTTAATTATATAGCTACATTTATTAGCTATCCATTCAGAAAATAAGTAATGGTCCAAACCTTTTGTAGCGGCAGGTTGAGCAATTTACAGAAAACATTGAATTTTTTAAACAAGTTTTTTCCGGAGTGGAATTTTGGGTATTTTGAAATGAAAAAGTGGGAATCTTTTTATAGTCATACATTAAGGACAACTTTGTTCATATTATATTTTAATTTCATATAAATATCTTAATTCTTATAGAATGTATTTAATGTCAAATATTACCAATTTTTTTGTACCGAGTGCACCGACAATAAACATTTTGGAATTTTTGATAATTTTATTAAAGATATTTAGTTGAAATTATTTGAAATGTACATATAATTATTTTTCAAGTAGGTACCTTTCCGATGATACAAAACATTTATATAATATTTTACAGCACCCTTCAAAAAATTTAGTGAAACTTGGTCCCTTTCCCAGAAATTTGCACATTTCCCATGTAAATAAATATTCTATGAAATAATTTAATAGCAATTTCATCATATCTTTAAATAATGTGCATAAATATCTCTTAGACTTTAAGAGATATCCCACACATGTGTGGGAATTTACGGCTGATATTTAACCTACTTTTCTTCAATTCTACACCTTTTTTTCATTATATTTACTACCTTTTTTGGTTCAGTGTATGTAAGCGTATTTTTTATACAGAATTATAAAGACTATATGTACATAGAGTTCCCATACTTTGATATAACTCTAATACAGATTTTCTTAATCAAATAATAGATACATTTTTTTAACACTTCGTGACCCCGGGACTCCCCAGAAATATGTCCTTCTCCAAAGCAATTGAAAAACACCTCAAAAATGACAATGTGAAATTTCAGTTGTTCCAAAGTTACAGAATTATTTCCAAAAAAGAGTTTCAGGACCACTATGCGCAATCTATGGACACACTGAAGTATCTGCCATTCAAACGACTAACTAATATTTAATGCCAGTTAACGGCAAAAGATCTATTTACTAATTCTGCTCCACTGTTGAGTGCACGATTAGATTTGGTATGCGGCCTGAATAAAGAACAGATTTTTCAGAGACCCCAGATTGGATTAGATCAGGTTATGTTAAGCCATCACGAAAGGTTGAAGAAAAAATAATTCTACAACCGATTAAAGAAATAATTATTTTTTATGTAAAACAAAAAAATAGAAATAGAGTGCACATATACCTCGTGGAACTGAAAGATTTTTGATGCACCGGATGGATTTTCAACTAACATGTGTAACCATACACACTTTTTATATACACAAGTATATAACCTTATGTATTTTATATATATAAAAGCATGTATACATTTTAAATGTATATGTATTCATTTATTCATACAATATGTAGACATGTGTGTAAACATCACATATACACATGCATGCATGCATGTTGCATCCGCAACAAGCATTACTAATTCAATTTAAATGCATTTTGTTGTTGTTGTTTGTGTTTTGCAAAAGCAACAAAAATGCAAAAACAAAATATTTTGTCATAAATATTAACACACATTTATGGATATGAACACAGAGTTACAAAAGTATACATACGATGGTTAAATTTTATGTTTATGCGACATCGTGCAGAACTATAAAGTAGTTGTGGCAATCATAATTATGGTTGTTTCTACAGCCATGATTTTTATGTGGGTCTTTTTGTTTCTTGTCATTTACGAGGTTTAAAATAATGTTGTTATACCCTCTGTAACTTTCGAACTGCCAGTCCTATTTTAATGAACTTTAACATAGTGATAGTAAAACAGTTGGCGAGTTTAAGTTTTGAGTTTGGACTTTATAGACTTAATGGGGATCTATCCACAGGGTCCCAAAGTTGGTCACCTCTGGTCATAAAAATATTTAAAACGATTCTTATAATCTAAACCGATTTTAAAGATTTTTATATGAATGGATCCTGTTTAACCTCTTAGTCCAGCTGGTTTTTTATAATAATAACGTATACATATTCACTTTTTGTTTATATAAACAAAACACATACACACACAACACTCCTATTAAAAAGTGTTCGTCTGTATACTTTTGTAATCCTGTGCATGTATGTTAACATTCATACACATACGTGTGTGTAATATATGTAAAAGCTACATACAAATCTTTATAAACATTTACATGTTACATACACATGTAAATGAATGTATGTGTATAAACTTTGTTTTAATTTTTTATTCCACTTTTGCTAATATAGTTGTTGTTAGTTTATTATTGTTGTTTTATTTTTATTTTCACAACAAAAACTCTAAACACCACACACACACAACACTCATCATCCATATGGAACAGTGTTATTAATAAAAATAAACTTAAATATATTACAGTGGCGACTACAAATTAGCACCTCTACATAATATGGGGGCCAAAAGACAAAAAAAAAACAACAACATAATGAAAGCAATTTAGAAAAAGGTGTTTATTATAAGCAAAACTCATACATACATATGCCACATGCAATATATGTTACACCATTGCCTTACAACACTCCCCAAGCACTCTTCAAATATGATGACTCTAAGAGTCTATAGCAACCTTGAAGTTCCTTTGCTGATCAAGATGAAATCAAGGAGGAATTGGCATTACTAACTCAATTATCTAACATTAGTTTGGATTCACATGCATATGAGAGACATAAAGGATCAAATTACTCATTCTTATTAGGTTCGGCAACTCATCTTCCCCAATTAGTCGATTATAGACGCAAATTTCCTTAGATGCTGAAGTATCTAAGTAGTTTGTGATTATCATACGTTTGTACAGATGTTTGTAAAGCTTCAGAAGCACTTCATCAGACTACTTACCGTTGACCGCCCATTTGCCTGGTTTATTTCTAATATTGTGAGTATTCTACAGGTCGAAAATTAAAAGATCGAAGTCTTTTAAAATTAATGATGGTGATATTTTACACAGTTCCAACACACATTTCTTTCCAGAATGCAAAATTTAAGATCATGTAGCGTTGTGAACCAGAGAAGCCTATTCGATTCGAAAATCTATAACCTTTAATCGATTAATAGCGATAACAGCAGAGTGTACCATTTGTAACTGTGTATATTTAAACCCCTTGGTAAGACCATGAATGGAGTTATGGTGCCTCCTATATGGGTATGTCGTTGCACTCATAACTTTTAATCGATTGAGCTGATTAAAATTTAACATTACTGTGACAAAGAATGAGTTCAAAGCTTATGAACTGTCAAGTAGAGTCCGATTGACCTCGTTTTGACAATAATTACCTTCGGTAGACCTGTCACTAGTTGAAATTGCTAGAGGTATCCAAGTTGGTCATGGATTGACTATGATTTAGGAGTTGTCTCGTTCAAAGCAGGCCACATACTGTTCACAATAATAAAGCCTTTCCTGGCTTTCCTGCGCCAGAGATTCCTATTCAAGCTGACCTTTGGAACAAATCCCCACCTCGTTTTTAATATCTTGTGCCGTGTAAAATAGGCTAGCGCAGCCTTATTAAATCTGTGTTGCATGCTCAGATTCGCATATTTCACGGTCTTTGAAAGTTCGTGAAATGCTTGCAATCTTGGTCTTTGTTATGAACAGTATTAATTCAGTTTTGTTTGTACTGACCCATATGTCACTGTCGGTTGCCAACTTACTAAATAAATACAAACTTCTATCCATAGGTCTAAATGATTCTCCCTTGCTTGGTCTAGCAGTTGCAAATTTTTCTTGTTAATTTTTCATTACACAAGGTTGCCTGTCTTTTTAGTCTTAACTTTATTATGCGAATGCTGAGCTCTTCCTGCGATTTGGGTCTAAACCGTAGCAACCATGCCATATTTAAATCTTGGGCCAGACTTTGTAATCTAATCCACTACGATATTTGAAATTATAGTAAGGATGGAACTGAAGTTCCAAGGACACCTGATTCCAGCGAAGCCAGATTTATGTTACCGGTAGGAAACAACGTGATTAACTCAACTACGATAAAGTGAAGGGTCACCTATTACGCTCTTGATCAAATTAGAGCTTGTTTTCTCCGAACCAACTCAAAAAACACCTCAACTCTAATCATATAAAATTTCATTGAAATATTCTTTAGGGCCGATTAATTGCATCTGTAAGACTTTTGCCGTGCTGATCTCTTCACATAATTTAGAAAATAATGGAAATGGTGTACAAACCATATCAAATAATTGTCACCCAAATATTAATACAAAAAAAAAAACGTCATTTTAATAAGTGGTCCTATTAAGGGTAGTGGTTGATATATTTAGTACAACAAACCCACTTTATGGTCCATAAAAACAAAATATGAATGTTCAACAAAATACACATATGAACTGCGTTCTCTCTCTCTCACTCTCTTAACAGCAACAACATTAAGCTTAACAATAACAACCCCCTCCCCCAACACCCATCTCACCAACTAGAATATCTGATATACAAACATATACGTTGACTTTGTTAGACATTTAAACTCATACCTTTTTACACATGAAAATATATAGTTTTTTCCGGCAAATTTATGGAATTTTATCTGAAGTATATAAACAATTTAACCCTGCGTTATTACTACATTTGATATTTCAAAAGGGAGGTTTTTGTTTGAGGTCTATATATCTATATATATTAAACTAGACTAAGAAATCTCTATATCCTTGACAGTTCTTAAAATAGCAATTGGTGAAAAAGTAGTGTGTAGATGTAGGATTTGAAATTATCATAATGCAAACGAGTATTATTTTCCATTGTGTATATTATTTTTGTCAGATCGTGGGAGAATTAAACACATGTTTGTAGGCGTTTAGATTTTTGTCGTTGTTGTTGTTATCTTTACATCAAATTCATATTTACCGGCATCAAATTTTCATATTCTTTTGTTAAACTTACAGGGTTAATCCAATTTGTGCAACTATAAATTATATGGAAGCTAAAATGTAAAATGGGGATGGATAGCTAAAGGGAAGAAATGGAAATTTTTTAAATATTTTTAATATAACTGATAGATGTTATACAATTGATTTAGAAGAGCAGAAGCTCTTAGTATGTCTGGGGGGCTGTGGGTGGATCTTCAAAGTCGATGGCCTCAGATAATCAAATTTTTGAAAAAATCTATGGAATTAAATTCTTTTTTGAAAGTTTGGCGATTTTCAATACTGGACAGTTTTAAAACTCGAGCTGTCCCATTTATAAGGTCCACCTCCAGAAACCATGGACTTACTAAGAACTAAATAAATGTCCATCTAAAACCTTTTTAAAAATATTGAGTAGTCCCACAGTTTCAGAACGTTCTCTGACCAGTATGAAAGGTTTTATACGTCCAATAGCTGGATTTAATTGGCTTCTTTAAGTCAATAAGGACGATATCAATTTATCGGTCTTAATCAGTTTTCCATTTCTGAAAATTCTCTATCCTTCTCCATTATTTCAGATTTATATTCTTACAAAAGTGCATTGACTGAATGGATTCGAATTGAAACCGTTACCCTCTGACAACATCTGTTAAATTTTTGAAATATTTTTTTTGTGCTATAAAATATTAATTAGATTTACAAAAAATGTAAATAAAAAATATTTCAAATTAAAAATGCAAAACAAAATTTTATTTTCTAAAGATTTAAATTTTTTTACTAAAAAAATTGAATTTTGATTAGAAATTAAAGTTGTTTAAAAAATATGTTTAAGTTTTTAAGTAAAGTACTCGAGATTCCTGTTTGTTTAAATACAATACAAAAAATAACAATAGGAATCCTTTAACAAAAAACTCCTGAGATTAAAAATGAAATTGAAGGCGCACCCTTCTACACAAGTAGTTTTAAAAAGTAATGTATATGTAGTGTTTTTTTAGAGTTCAAAGTTTTTTTTTTTAAATATTCTCTAAAGTTCTCATGAATTTAGGGATCATAGCATTATAATTTTAAATATTAAGCAAATATTCCACCATAGTTTATTCACGAGAGAGCAGTACCGATGTATATATTTCACTGTCGCTAAAATAGCTAATTTCCCCAACACATCATTTGTAGGAAATTAGATTCAAATGTCCCAGTGTATCTCTTATTCTCTAACAAATCAGTTATGATAAAGTCTCAATTAATTCATCATCTCAATTGTCACTAAAATTGGCGCTCTCATTTCGTGAATGAGAAAAGCGATTCTGCCTTGAATTTTTTTCTTAAAAAATTGAACTTGTTTCTCGCATTCTTTAGATCTTCTATTGTGAGATGAATTTAAATTTCTATCATTCCGCCTCTCCATCTTATAGACTATCTCAACTTGAAAGTCAAAAATTATAGATGAATTAATTGTTTGCGGAACTGAACTGCCAATAAAGATTTAGTACCTCCGTAAAAGACGGAGTCGAATGTCTTAACATATTTAAAGAGTTCAAAAACAACAATAAATGACTTAACTCTCTGATTTTGCTTGGTACGGGGACTTAGTATTAAATGATGCTACACAATCTCTATTATAATATTCTGATCATTAGCACTGATGAATACAAAGGAATTTGGCATAAAGATGTCTATTCAGACTACCAGGAAATTTTCCGAATCCACTAATGTTTTACAAGTACACCAGAGATATTTCACAGCTAGGCCTTTATACTGCCTCTAAGAGGTGTGAATTCCATTCCAAGTAATGTCTTTGGACCGCCCATCACATTTGAAAGTTGTATAGTACAATCGCTCTGGAACAGCATAAATAGCAAACCAGGGACTCTTTTAAGAATTATCCGTACATTAATGCTATAAAACACATGCTGCGGGAATAGAAATGACCTCGAACGAGCCATTCCCGCGACAGCCAGTTCTTCGTACCGGAATGACCCGAAATTCGTCGTCCAAGATCAGATTCCTTAGCCTGGAGTTGAACAACCACATGAACCAAAATTGTTAAATTTACATAATCTTTTCATCTGTTACAACAACCTCAAATGAGCTGTAGTTGTTATAAAAAACTACTCCTCACCTTTTATGCTTCTGTCTTGCTTTTCCGGGACCTTCTTCAATCCTTAACAAATCTATTGATTTATTTCAAGTGTAACTGTGAATAGTTTCATCCAGTTCCAAGTAATGAACTACAATTTCAAGATGTATACTGCGGATCTATGATTATCGGATCTTGACTTATTTCATTACCCCTCTGATTTCATGTTTCTCTTTCCCTCGTCTGTCCTTTTTCGGTTCTGCTGTGAAGTTAGGTTAAGTTTTGACCCCCTCGAGAAAAAAAGTAATCAACCTGTGATTTACTGTCACTATCTACATTCATTCTGATGATTTGAGATATCTCAGTAGTTCGTTAAGTGTTATCAATGATAAATCACCTAGATCGTCCAGTATATAATATCCTAAGAACCTTTTCCTTTCACTTACTAGTTCTAGTCTATTGGGATGTATGCCTAACACCCAGTTCCCAGCAATTACAAATGTCCTTACGACTGTAGTTCCTGAGCCTTCTTGTTGAGCTCATGATAGGCAAGAATCTCGACTGAGCCTTCTTGTTGAGCTCATGTTAGGCCACAACCTCGGCTAAATGCAGGAAATATTTGATAATGGTTCCACTTATATAACCAAATTGAATGATTCCGTCTTGAATATATATATTATTAAAAACCTTTCCTGGCTATCTTTTGGCTGCTCGTTCAATTCTAAAATATCCTCTGTGCGCAGGAGCCCGTACTAAGGTAATGTCAGAAGATCGAACCAGTTTTCCTGTATTTAAAGATCAACAATGTCATGATGGTCGAGTCCTTCATTGACAGAAGTTGAAAATGTATAAGTAATTCTGGATGTATTGAGATCAATCTTTCCAAAATTTCAAGAAAATCGCCATATAAATATGAATATCTGTTAGTAAAATTTAGTTAGGAAAAGAATATCGTTTAACGTCGATATTGTTGCGATGAATATTTGACGTTGCATGGTTTCATGTGAATAATGAAATTGAATTAATTTTGTAACATCCAAATGAAATTTCCCTCAACGATAATAAGTTTAAGAGTTATAAAGTGTTATAAACATTTTTAAAACTTTGCAGATTCACTCTGAACCGATTATCCAGTCTTACAAAAGTATTCACTGGAAGTTGTAATCTTTTACACCTTATTTTTGATAAAAACATATTCGTTAAATGCGTTTTGCAACATCCCTACTGTCACTGCTATTTCATTAAAATTGGACTTGCCGTTCGTTAGAAAACTACAGATTTATTTCGAATTTAATTTTTTCATATAAAACTCGATATAGTTGACATCACTGTTTACTGATTTTTTTTGTGAACTTTACTTGCAAGTGTTTTATTATTGTTTACATCTTATTGTTGTTGTTCTTGTTGTCGTCTTTAGGGTTTAAATTTGATGAGCTTGAGTGAGTAAGTGCGTCTGTGTGTTATGCTTAATATGCATATAGTTGTATGTATGTGTGTATGTATGTTTGTATAATTTTTTATGCGTGCTTGCATTTTTAACATCATGATGATGTTGTTGTTGTTGTTGTCGTTGTTTTTGTTGTAATAAAGTGTATCTTTTCTCTTTATTAAATTATTCTTTATAAAATGTGTATGATGTGTTGTTTTTGTTGTAACACATTGTGGTATGTTTATATGTGTGTGTTTTTATTACTACAGAGTTAATACTTTTTTTCCAACTTCTCTTTTATTTGGAATTTGAAAATAAATTACAAAAACAACAAAATAAAATAAGATTTAAGTCTTTACCACTTACTGTGATACTAATGAATAATAATAGTTGTTGTTGTTGTAGTTTCTTTAGTCATTCTCCATTTATTGATGCATTTTATTTTTCTTTTTTCGCCTCGTTTTGTTTGGGTGTCTGTTTAGATATGTTTGTATGTTTGTGTTTATCATCTCTATAGGAGTTCAGTTGTTGTTATTATTGTAAAATATATCATTTTTGTTTTTGCTTTTTGTTTTGTTTTTTTTTGTTTCTGTATCTTGTCGTTTGTTAATTTGTATAAATTCTCAGTACTCAGTTAAGTGCGTGTGTGTATGATGAAACGCGTGCCAGTTTAATGTTGTTATTGGGTTTTAACAAACAAAAATTAGGGTGAGAGCTTTTGTGATCAGGCAAAAAAAAAAAAAAGAAGAAAAAACAACAACAGGCAAAATAAATGTAACTTGTTATTGTTGTCTTATATAGATTTTAAAGAGTTTTATTGAAAAGACTCTATTTACTTTTATTATTTTTGTGAAAATTTTTGGATTATTACATTTTAAAGACCACGTGTCGTTCTTAACAGCATCCATTTCAAACATTTTGACAACAAAAGGAAAATATGGCGGGATTTATGCCAGAAGTTTAAAATGTCATTATGATTAAAAAAACAGTAATTGAAAGGCAAACAATCTTGACAAATTTTTTTATTTAACCCCTTCGAACGAAGGCAATGAAATAATAAAAAAAGGGATTAATATTTATTCCGAAAAGCAGAAATTTTGGCTACCGAGTTTTGTTAGTATTTTGCGAAAATAAATAGCAGTCAATTTGGTAGTAGAAAATCAATCGCTTGCCTCCCTAAAATATTGCTGAGTTGGACATTAATGATCAGCTTTTTTGTCCGTCAGTTGAAAAATAGGCATTTCAAACAAACTGTTCACTAAGTGATTTTTTCACTTAATTTAATCGATAAAATATGCCTACAATTGTGTGTAAATTGCTGTTAAAAATAGTTTTGTAGAAAGGCAATTTGTTATGCTCAAAATATTAACATCTTCATATATTTCGGTCAAGCGATACTGTGTCAAATTCTCGTCCCGAACAATTGAATTTGTAAACAGGAATTTTGACTATATTTTAGACTTTTGATGCATAAAAATTCACACAAGAACTTAAAAAGTTGCAAGTATTTTTAAAATGTTTTACACGGAGGAAACCCTAAACGATATACATAAGGAGTGAAATCGAAAAATTCTTAACATACATATACATATGATTACAGAAAAGAAACCTCTAAACTTAAAGTTTTAATTTGTTTAGTTGATTGAAATTATTATCATTTAAATTTACAAAAAAATATAGTTTTATTCACTAGCGATGAACCTATTTCGGAACCCTTGCTCCCACTAATGTTTTAATTAAGGGAATGTTGAAAAACAGTTTAAGACCCAAAAGCAGTCCAAATTTCCCAAAAACTTGTAGGTGTGTCATGGTATCAAGGAATGTTTACAAAAAAAAGGTGTTTCCATTCACTTTGTGTCCTTGTGAAAGGAAGCATGCCTTTTTTGAAACATTCCTTGATGTAAATTTCGGTATTTATAGAGCCCGTTGTAACATATGATTGAGTTCTTTTGTCGCAATTTTGACGTCTCTTTAACATTTCTTCGAGCATCAGCAACATAAAATTTTTAACCAGGAAGTTGCGAAAAATCTGCCAGAACATATGTTTCGTCATTCACTATGCTTTCCTTTTAGATGTGTTGAATTCATTCCACCTGAACTAGATTTTCTAACGACGAGCCAAATCTTCCGGTTCTTTTTAATAACATTGAAAACAATTTGAAGGCAGACCTTTAAATGCCCGCCCAACTTATGGTAGGACCAAGTTAAGTTTTGTTGAAAATCTGTAATAATGCACTTTTTTCGGGCGACTCCTTTTAAACCGATTAACAATATGTTAATTTATTTGACATTTAAAATAAAAACTGACATGTTTAAAGAGAGTAACTTGATCGTAAAAAATCAAAAAATATTTTTTTTAAGAATTTTAATGTTAAACGTGTGTAGAGAATTCTTCGATCTCACTCGTATTTATAGTGGATGACAGAGCCGAATATAGCATTCTTACATGTTTTCTCAAAATATTATTTGTTTTCAAATAAACGTTTTCCAGTGTAAACACATTTTGATGTTCATCTTCACAAAAACCCCCATTTTTAAAACATTTTGAAAACCTGGTGTAAGTTCTATTCCATGGCAATGGTCTATATAATGAAGTTATGGATAAATGAAATCAATATCGTATTTCTACTAAATACAGTAGTAGTTGTTGTTGTTATTATTGCTTTTTATGATATGGCAATCGTTGTATTTACTCTCTATTACCCATAGAAGAATCCTTAAATTAGTTTTTATTACGGAGTACAATAGCATGTTGCCCTTATAGTTATTGTAACGGGGGCTACAACATCATACACACATTGACTTAACTCATCACTATTGATTAATTTTTCCTGCAACATGTTGTGCAGTTGTAGTAGTTGTTGTTGTTGTACATACGAATTTAGAACTAGATAAATAAAAACAAAGACTGAACACAAAAAAAAAATTGGTATAATGTGGCATGACAAGGTAGTGAAACGAAATAGGTATGTATGTATGTAGCAGTAGTAGAGAAATGTGTGTGTGTGATGTGGCATGATTTCTATCTTTTATCCACCAAATGTGAAATGAATTCACTCAAATGCTACAAAATTTAATGTTAGAATTTACAAATTCTTTTGGCTTCAATTCGAATCATTCACATTCGTATCACATCATCGTCGTCATCATCATTTGTATTGTTTCATTTCTCTTCTTTTTTTCAGATATGCTTCCTTTTATGTCATAGTGATTATAGTCTGTCTGTCCGTCCTTGCATCCCTCTATTGATGTCATATGAATTGAATGCTTGAATTTCAATGTCACTTCTATTTTCTTTTTCTTTTATGAAAAAAAGGGAAGAGTATTTTAATTTTTTCCCAGGTATTTGTGTTAACAAGAAATTCGTTATAGGGGATAATTGTGCAGGATATTTAAAATTCATTTAAAACTGTTGGCAACACTTTTAATTGTTTTATTCTTTTCTTTTTTATTTTGTTTTGTTTATACGGTGTTAATTGCTGTTTGTCATTTTCATGCCGCATGAATACAGTTTTTTTTAATGGAAATGTGAGAAAACGAGAGTGACAGTATGTATAAATTTGTAATGTTCATAACCTCAATTATATCGGTAATTTGGTTTAAGCGATTCTATTTAAAAAAATTCCAAATCTTATTGCAAAAGCAAACGTTTCCTTTTCTGTGCCGCTATTTGTTTTCACTACAATATCGATATAGCAGAAGCTGTTTATACACGATTGGATGACTATATAGCATAAGTTATTTTGGTTAAACTCCAGACCAAATGCAAGCGCACTTGTGTGAGTCCTTAGATCTGGAGAATTTAAAGAAGCACGTTTCGTAATCAAACAATGTCAGTAACTGTTTATCCCATTGCTTCATCCTGATCTCAGTTATGCCATAACTACTCACGTCTCATAAAGTAACTTGAAACCGCCATACCAGTAAGAGTTTAACCTAATGCTTTATCCCCATCTTAGTTATGCCAGATCTACTCTTGTAAACTGCAGCAGATTCTATTCATTGTCTACAATGAATGTCATTCACAGTTGCCATATTCGGATATACATAAGTATGCTCTGTTCGTGTATTCAAATATCCTTTCATTCATGTCTCGGAGGATACTCCAATTGTTTAACATTGAAGTTAGGATGAATCCTAAAATGAAGAGCTTTTCCCATGACAGCCGGTTGTTCGTATCAAAATTCAACGTCGGTGTTTATGTCTCCAATTTCTCATAGATTTTCTCAATATTTACGTAAATTTCAACATTGCGCGACAATGTCTCCAAGTCTTCTAAGATATTTTCTGCGAAAGTAGACAAATGGTGAATAGCTCCGGTGATAGGGGTCATCCTAGTGTTACTGCAATATTTGTGTAAAATGATTGACTAACATTATCGTTATAAAGAATTGAGAGTTCTACAACCTCGTACACAGTTTTAATAATTCTTCCTGGAGTGTTCCGTTTGATGATATCTTGAAATCTATGAATTAATGTTTTCCATGTATGACTGTCTGAATATTGTATACAGTGTTGCAATTTCTACAGATATTCCTGCAAGTTGTCTTGATGGAAAATATCAAAAAATCTGATCCAATTTCCAATCAAAAAACATTTTTGGAAACGTTATGTGCCAATTTTACTAAGATATTTACTATAAATTAAACTAGAGAAACCTAATTGGTGAGTCCATTAATCTTTTGGACTGAAAGGCATGTTCATATATTCGAAGATACGTTCCCGCTTACACTTCTCACTTCTTAAAAACTTAACATGTTAAAGGGGAATTTTTTCAATCCATTTTCATATTTTTTTAAACCAGACTAAAACAATACGGGAAAAATTAACCCCAATTACATTTTGTATAATCACATCACCAATAATTTAAAATGAAAAATAATTTGCTCTTAATACGTGACTCAAAATTTTATTAGTTTGTACGGTGTTTTTTGCTACGATTTTTAGCAGCATTATATTCTTCTTTTCTTTTAATTATAAAAACAGGATTTAATTTACAGAAGAGCTTACAGACTAGTAATAAGGCCAACCCCACTATTTCGCAGTTGATAATAGACTAATTAAAATAGATGCCAAACAGCACCATCTAGATTTCACAACAATACCATGTATTATTTTTAAAACTTATCTTGTGTTACATATTCTCTTACAGAATTTAATCTTAAATTATATTTCTTATTAATATGAATAATAATAATAATAATTAACAGTGCAATTGGATCTTGAAATAAGCATTTCATATCCTCGTCCTGCTTAATATATTATGATGTAATACGTTGAATTGTTGGAAAAATTTTGAACACATTGCCAAAAAATCTCAATCGAACTGTGGATTTGATAACACCACACCACATTTCTCTATAGTCTTTTCGGAATTATAATAATCGTCAAAAATCAGTAAAATAGAATCGGTCACTGATCTCAGTAATAACGGTTCAAAACGTGTTAGGGAAACATGCAAGTGGACTCGACCCTTTTAAATAAATCGGTCACAGATCTCAGTAATAACGGGTCACAGCATTATTGCGGTTGAGGTAATAAGAGGAAACAATTGTTTTACCTTTTACGTGAATGCCCGGCCTTTGCAATCAGAAGGAAAAAATTCTGGGTGACTTCATGCTGGATTATCTTTGTAATGAGATAGAACTACTGGATGGATTTAGTTCCTTTGAACAGTTTTAGCGGTAAACTAGGATATTATTACGTAACAAGTTTTATGGGTCTGCTGAAATTATGAAATCTGTTTGCATACGAATTACCATAGTAACCTAAACTTGTAGGGCGGTTTATCTGTCTACAAGAAACTTAAGACCCTATTTTTTCTAATAAATAATTGTTCGACCATCCTGAAACTAATTATTCTCCTACATTTTAAAGGGTAAATCCCCCTTAAGAAGCAGAACTCTCAATTCTTTAGCACTTTTACCAGATTTCTTAGATATTTTATTCTTTCTATCTCCCCTTATTTAAGTTAACTCTGGCGTCATTAGTTTCATTTTTAGAAAAAAAATTATCCAACAATTTATCTAATCCCATAACAAAATAAACAATATAAACCGATTTTTCATAGTATTTGAATAATTTTTATAATGTTGTTGTTATTGGTCGACAATTGTATTTAGTTTATCTTAAAACGTTTTAATTGCTTTAGGCAACACTTAATAATACAACAGAGAATATCTAATTTTCAAACAATTTTCTTTTCCCCTGTTTTACCCTTCACCACTTTTACAAAAAGAGTGAATTATCATTTCTTAAGTAAAATACACACATACACACACATAAATAAATACCAAACATATGTAAATGTTTGTAAGTTTGTAAATTTACTTTACAATAAAATTTATATATTAAGAACACAAAACAATAACAACAAGAGCCATAAGCATTTTAACACACACAAATTATTCAAAACAGCAACAACAACAATAACACGAACAACAACTCAATTGATAAAATATTTACATAAAATAAAATTAATTCGAATTAAAACGTTTTTAAATTTTTATTATTTTTTTTTTGTCAATCTAAATTATGCAGTTGGTCCTTTTTAGTTTTCTCATTCTTATGATGTCGTTATTGTTCTTTGATAAAAATAAACTATTTTAATAGATTTGACAAATATTATTTTAGAATTGAATAAATCGGTTTTCAATAATAAAAAAGAAAAAAAACATTTATGTTGTTGAACAGCTGTCATGTTGACTCTTTAGTTTTGTTTACTATATAAAGTGGTATGTTAACTTCACATGTAGATGAAGTGATAAAGTGCAAAAGAGAGGAGAATGAGTTTTATTTTGAGAATAAAAATATTAAATAATAGATTTTTTATACCCTACACCACCACAGATGGTTTAGTATTATGTGTTTGCGAAAAAGTTTGTAACGTATAGAAATATAAACTATAGCCCGTCCTTGATTATGGTTCATAGGAAGCTATAACTAAATCATAGCTCACAGCCCGTCACTCAGGGTTCAAACACGTCCTGGAAGAGCTCAGTTAAATTCTACAAATGTCGTTGAAAGGTAGTAGTTACTGTTGGACCAGTTACAGATTCAACCTTTAAGATGAATCAAGACTTAGTTAAAGTTAAGCCAACTAGAAACATTTCCATGATAGATCATTTGACAAATATAACGTTATGGAGTTCAGTTAACTGCCGTTAAAGTCGTTAAAAGGGAAATTCAATATTGAATTTCGATTGTTCATTCTCGAGAAGCTCAAGATGTAGTCAGATTGTTTGGAATTATATAGAGATCAAGATAGTATGGGGTGAAGTATCCAGTTCATCTACAACAATATTACCGAACTTAATAGAGTGAGCCCCGACAGATATTGTCTCCAGGTTGAAGTGTCCGGCCAATACGTTAAGAGATGTCCGGCATTTACGAAGCAATTCGGTTGTGAAATAGATACAAAGTATAACAGTCTCCCAAAAGCTGTTTTAATGTTGAAGATTTCTGTCTGAATAATAATACAGTTATTTGTTAGTTTCAAGAAAGCACATTTCCCAAGAGCAGAGGTATTAAAGTCACAATCTTCGCTATTTCGGGATTTCAAACCGTCCGTAAAAACTTCGAGTGTATTTTCTTCTATAATAAAAGATTCATGAGAAGTTGATACGCTGAAAATCATATCCCGAAAAAGGCTAAGTAGTCAATGTTATTTTGAATTACTTTAATCCGGTGAAATTGGGAGTGACCGTATTTCCTTTTCCTAATTACACCTAAACTTGTGAGCGGTAACCAGAACGATAACATCACAAGTAGTGCCTTTATAGGCGAATATGGTATTAATCGTAAGCGCCCAGCTCCTTAGGATCTTTTCAAAGGCTTTATAATGAGGGGAATTCTCTATAGCTTTCCATATAATGGCATTAGATAAATATTAGAACGGGAAATATAGGTTTTTTTAATCTCAAGTTCTGGAGGTTTTGTAAGGATATAAAGTCTGATCCAGTGAAAATGTACGATATGTATAGACGAAGAAGGTGAAGATCTTGGGTCTATTAAACCTTGTAATCGTGTAAATTCATATCATTGTTCAAAATTAAGGTTAATGTCGTGAGATACATTAATATTTTCGTAGAACGAAATGTTCAAGTACGCAAGGCCCACAATAATCGCGATTGTGGAGTAATTAAGTCTATTCTGAGCAAGGTCAAAGGTGTGAACTATGTTATAGTTATGTGTCCACAATCGATATGTATCCCAGTTTGTTTTGAGAAAAACTCGAATGCTGTTTGCGATAGTGCAAAAGGCCAGACAATAATTTTGACTTTTAGGCGAGAGTAACTTATCAATTAAATCGCCGTAAGACATTCTTTTCCGTTTCTAATAAATAATTTCAATGTGATTTTCTTTGGGCTATCAGACATTTCCAAAACGATTTCTGATTGTTAAGATCACAAAAATAACGAGAATTCTTTATCAAATTGATTAATTAGTTAACGCATTTCATCTATCGTAATCATTTCTTTGAAACGCATTTCATTACACGTTATTCCATGATAAATAACGATCAATGTGAAAATACTTATAAAATGTTTTTAAAATGAATTTCTTTTAAATGACTCACTCTTAACCTTAAATTATGTCTTGCCTTGGCAAAGGTAACGTTTATTTATTTTGTTCGTAACTCGATTTTGAAAAACAATTAATAAACAATACTTCTGACTCCACCTTCATTATAAACATAATAACATACGTATCTCCATATATTCGAACCTTAACAATAAAATTCATCCATTCATACATAAATTACAAACATTTATTTCAAAGAATCATTCGAATTGAATTATCCATGTGGTTGTATGTATTTTTCCATATGATGGAAATGCGGACAGACGAAGAGACATACCGACAATACAAACCGGTCAGTCAGTCAGTCCAATGCTTTTGAACATTAATTCTGTTAAGTCAGAACTTCCATAGAATTTTAACAATTTCATTCCAGAGATTTTAATGTGTATAGTCATCCGGTGCCGTTAATTATCAACTTAATGACAACAACAACTTTTGGTGATCGTAAAAATCGTTGCAACTTTGTAATGATTTCTTGGACAGAGTTAGAGATTTTACAAATAATCTGATTTTCAGTTTTGCTAAAAAGGTTTTTGTTTCCATTTTTTCGGAATTCATAAACCTTTTTTAAGGAATATAATTTGAGTTGTTTGTTAACGAATTCATTTGTCTTAGCAGATCAAACTTGATCTCTGAAAGATCGAAATTCTTTTCTTTAAAATTTTTAATTTTTTTAAGAAATTTAAATTAAATTTTTAGAATTTTTTTATTATCATCAATATTTTCATTTTAATGGTAACAAGGAATAAAAAGCCGAAGTTGATAGAAGCTATTTCCTGTTAATTATAATCCTAGTGTTAAAAGTTTTCCATAGTTTAGGAGAACTTGAAAGTTAAACACGCTTTGCCTTTAAGGAGTTTTGCAGCAGGAACACGCAAAAGTATAACAGATTTCAAATTTATCGAAATCCCATTAGATGTTTATAGAGGATTTTATATTTGAATGGGGCCTATATAAAAATAATGCACCGATCAATAGGCATCGCCCTTGGGCCAAAAAATAGTACGTGCCAAATTTAATTAAAATATCTTCAAAACTGGAAATTGTACTTTGCGAACAAGCTTTACATGGGCAGTCAACCGCTTAAATCAATTAAGTAAGTGATTCTGCCCATACCCCACCACCTATGGTGGTGTAGGGTATAAAAATATGAATATGTTAAAGTAGATATGTATACTATAGGTTGGTATACTTAAGATATTAACCAATGATGGCCTAATTCCAGTTTGCTGAATTCTTTATTCTTCGAAAAGAAAAAAATCAAATTCACTATTTTGAAGTGATGAACACGCTCTAAACGAAACACTAACTCATCCGGATCAAGAGATCAGAATCTGAAGCCTGAAAATTGTATGTTTTCAAATCAGAAGATCAGTATGTGAATTCAGATATCACAGAAATTTGCTTGTTTACAAAAGAAATCAAGTTTAAAGGAACCCAGATATGATTAAAATGTGCGATCACGCTTTAAACGTAGAAATAATCATGATCAAGAGATCCGAATGTCAAATCAAACATCAGAGAATTTGCATGTTTACAAAAGTGTAGACGGTAAATTCAATTCCTTTGGCTCTGTGATGCTTTAACTCTTAAATGTTGTCTGCATTTCAGATTGCGACCTTGAAGAACTTCCTGGTATTAAACTCGATTTGATATTTTGAATTCCTGGTTTTAAAATTGGGAACTTCAGAGATGTTATTTTATATGAGAAAATGAAAGGCTTAACGAATTTTCTTAGCTGGCTCAATGAGAACAGAAACGACTGGAAGCAATCCTAATTGTCCAAATGGATTATTTATCCAAATGAATGGATAAATAGTCATTTTGAAAAACTATAAATAGTTCTACTACAGGAAGAACTTAACATTTTGAAAATATACATTACAGGATCAGATCTTCTCTGGGAGTGCAAACTGTAATTTTATTTCAGAATAAGAATTAAGATTATGTTGGATACCTGTTAATGAAGTTGCGGTAGATTTTCAAAAACTAGAATCGTAGAGAGTTAGTTCGTCTCTAAGAAGTATTGTGCCTGACTTTAAAGTGGTGAAGATCTAATGTCCAACTCAGTTACAAATTGGACCATGACCATGGAAAGGAGAAACGTCAGAGTTATAACGAGTTTCCTGTTATACGGGATATAGAAAAAACAATCGATCACATTTTATGTCGCTATCACAATCTATAGACGGAATTCATTGGGCAGTTGTGTTCTTTGAGGAAGTGATGTATTTTAACGACTACAGATAGGAGGATCTAATCAAGTTTGTAAATAGAATGGGATTTTTCAACACAACCAGATGGAGATTTACATTCCTCTAAATTAAATCGAAAACACCTAAAAACTTTTAACTCCGAGTGTTTTAGGACCGATTCATATACCGGATAGAAGTCTAAATATAAAGTTAAAAGCCTTGGACTTTTACAAAGTTGGACTTTTCCAATGTTACTAAACAGCACCGGGAGAGTTTGTTCGTTGAAAGAAAAAAATGAAGTTTCTAAAGACAAAAAATAGAAAGCATTTTCAACACATTCGGTAGGAAAGCAACCCGGATAGCTCAGAGCTCCAACTATTTAGTACGAAAAGTTAGAGGTAATACAGGTTTTAAAACATACAATGCTATTGACAGGAACGATGTTAAAAATTTCAAGACCAAAAAAAAGAGCACGGAAACTTAAGTCAAGAGGACGAAATGTATGTTACTGAATCTCGAGGAAATGTTGAAAAAAAGTTTAGGACCCAAAAGGGGTAAAAATTTCTCAAAAAGTTCTTGGAATAGCAAACGATACACAGTTGCAGCAAAAGAAGTCAGTTATTTTTTGCTACGTGCAAAAACGTTTCCTTTTTATTAAAATTCCTACTTTTTAAATCTTCCAGAAAAAAATATCGGAACGATTTGAGAAATCAAAATTTTACATAGATAAATTTCATTAAACAACAGTACTGAAATAAGCAAATAAGACCGGGGTTATTTTAAATTTCATGCTTTTCCAATTCCTCCCATAAAAGTTTTTCTTATCAATGTCAACTTTCAAATCACAAGTTCGGCTTTTATGGAGGATAAGCAAAAAGTGAAATTCTATAGAAATTATTCAACATTTCCGGAAAATAAATTTTAAATATTTGTTTAAATAAATAAATACAAAAGTAAATAAATAAGAAAAAAATATAAATTTATAAAAAGTTAAATGACCTAAATTATTTGTTAACATTTTGATTTGTAAACAGCATTTTTTATTAACCATAATATCTTAACCTCTACACACATACATATCTACATATGTATGTACGTGTTCTACTTCCTTATTATCATTTTTATATATATACTTTTTCCCAATTCTTTGTAATGAATGACATGTCTTGTGTCCGTGTAATAATAGTTAAGAGCTGTTAAACTTGATTGATTTCTTTAGATAAGAAAAAAAGGTGAAGAATCTTTTAATAGTTTTTTTTTATTTATTTTCTTATCCATATGTACATACACACACACACACTCACAAATACATACATTAATACTTACCGGGTTTATTGCATGTGTATAATGGTTGAATAAATAAATAAAACATTTATTTACCCTTTTTTTCTATTTACTCCCGTGAGTATTATTTAATAAATTTTATTACGTTTATTTGTAAGAACAATTTTACAAAGTTTTTTATTATTATTTTTATATATTTTTTGTTAAGCATTCATGTTAATAATAAATTACAAACAACAATAATGACAGTAGAGTTTATAGGGATGCCAGATTTTTTATTGCTTTCAATGTAAAAGTGATTAATTTTTCATTAAATATTAATATCAAGGCAAATTCAAATAGGTAGTGTTACTAGACCTAAAAAAGAGGCAACTTGTTTTTTTAAGTCCGTTGTATCCTGGTAATAAAATATTTTATATATTTTTCAATGCAAAGAAAATTTGAAATTCAGAAAAGTGTGTCAAATATCACCTGAGCTACCTGGTTTTAGTTCGCCTTGATTAATTTAAATTTTTTAATAAGCAACTTTCTTTTCAAAAAGATTGATATTGAAAAAATTCTTAAAATATGTGTATATTAATAAAAACCTCTAAACTTACAGTATTCATTTTTGAAAGGTTTTTCTCTCTTGGTACAAATACCTCATTACTGAAGTCATATGAATGAAAGCAGCCTTTTTTGGTTATTGTAACATCTTGACTATACCCAATAATTCTTCATGGGGAAAGAAATTTCGTTTGATGCTGCTGTCGAAGGGTTGGCAATCTTTGGACGAGTTAACTTGGGACGTTCCGGAACGGAGATCCAATTGGGACGTTAACAAAAAAGGCTCAAAACCTTACCTTTAAACCCTTTTTGTTAACATTCTTTGATGTAAATTTTGGTATTTATAAAGCCTTGTTACAAGGGGCTTTATAAATACCAAAATTTATTAGCTTTTTTGCCGTAACTGTATATTGTTTGTCAGACCAAAAACTTTTTCTTCAACATTCCCTCCAGCATCAGCAACCAGGAAGTTGCAAAAAATCTGCCAAAACATACGTTTCGTCGCCCATTATGCGGCAAGGATATTAATTTTAGAAATCTTGACTTAAATTTGTGTGCTCCGGTTTTGACCATAAATTTCTGGCAGCGTTCCTGTCAGGAACTTTTTGAGCCTTTTATGTTTTTAAACTTCCATTAACTTTAATTTTTCGCACCAAATAATCTGAGCACTGAGTTAAGTGGGCTGCTTATTTAACGAATGAATTGGGAGCTGTTGTTTTGAAAATGCTTTCTATTTTGTGGCTTTGAAAACATCGTGAGAACCATTTCTCATACGTGAACTAAGTTTTTTATCAACAGATAAGTTTTTCCCGGTATTATTCAGCAACATAGTTTAGTTTGAAGGGAGATCTTTGAATGCTTGGACAACTCTTTATAGGACCAAAATGGGTTTTGTGGAAAATATTTAATAATTTCAGTAGACAAATGTTTCTGGTCGCTCATTTTAGTAAGATTAACAATAATATTTATTTGTTTGACATTAAATATAATAACTGACATGTTTTACAAAGGTAATTTGATCAGAGAAAATCAAATCATACTTGAATTTAATGTTTTAATAAAAAATGTTAGGAATTTGTCGATCTCACCAAAATTGGGGCATTTGGCCACCTCGTCTAAAGTTATGTAATAAATAATATAACTCTTAATATATCTCATGAAATACTTTAAAAATACGTTCCTGATTCCATATAAAATTCTAAATGGAAATAGCGTTATATCGATACCCTTTTTTGTTTCTAGACAAATTTATTATACATCATTAGAAAGGTCTCTTTAAGGCCTTTTAAATGATACCATATGCAAACTATACAGTGAAAATTAAGGAACAAGTAAGAAAGCTATATTCGGCTATGCCAGTTACTACGTTATATTTTCTATATAAACACTCACAAACGTATACAATATATACAAATGTTTCCTAAATATAATGCAGGAACACTTAATGAATCATAAAGTAAGTTATATTTTTGACTATAACTTATTTTCTACTGAACCGATTTGATAGTTTTTGGAATAATATTGAAGTACATAAAACTTTATATTATGGCAAAATCTTTTTCCAATTTGGCAATTTGTTATTAACAGTTTTATGAAAATTCTTTGCTGGAACTTAGAGATTGCCTCAGATATCGGTCTATATTTTTGGATTTACTGAACCGTTTTTGCTGGTTTTAAATAGGAAATTTCTCAGGACTACAACAAACACTAGCGCCAAATTTCATCAATCTCTGTCAATTATGTGCGCGTGCCAACAACAGGCAGACGGACGGGCAGACTGACAGACATAGCTAAATCGACTCATATTTTAATTTGATGCATGAATATATATATATATATATTCTGGAATCTGAGATGATGCCTTCTTAGCTTTACACATGGAATGACAAAGTAAATATAAACTCTTCACCACTTGTGTGGGTGGAGGGTATAAAAAAAAATTTCAAATTTTAAATAATTCAATCTGGCAGCATTTCTGTTGTCATCAGAATATTTGTATGAAGAAAATGTCTGCTTATAAATTAAGTAATAGACAAAGAGCGTAAAAGTGATATGACAAGTGTAAAGAGAGGGGCTGATTTAAAAAAAGAGCCAGTAGTGTAAAAGAGGAGTAATAAGAATTTACTCCACCTGTGATGTTATGTTTACTAATTATATACAACAACAACAACAACAAAAATGAAATAAAATTATATTTTAATAAAATCAAAAAATATTCTAAACACGTTAAAATAATGTGCGAGTATAATGTTGTTGTATATTGAAAAAATTATATTCTGGCAAATGGCAGGGAATTGTAAATGAGTTTTACACACTTAAACATACAAACACACATACACAAATACAATACATACACTTGTTAAGAAAATCATGCACAAGTAATAAAGTAAATATTTGAGAAGTTATGTGAGAGTTTGGTTTTAGGGGGTAAAGAGCAAATGGGGGGTAAAGCATTTTTTTTACAAAAGAAAATAAGATTCCTTACAATAATAAATCATAAGTTTTTTTTATAATGCACAGTGGTCTTAAAACGCCTCTTTAGAACTATTTAATATTTTTTAGAATTTTACATGGACATTCTTAGATGTTTACCAATTGATTTGGAGAAAGCCATGTTTCTAGTGTGATTCACATTGGGTATAACAATTTTTTTTTTTTTTTTAAATTTGCAAACTTTTATTTATTATAGGATTTTACATACTTATGGCCCTTATAATTCTCTACAAAAATATGGGGATAACTTCTATAGTTTAAGAGATATTTAGACCAAAGTAGAGTTTTTAACCATTTTTGAACATTTTTTTGAATTTGGTGGGCTCTATTCAGATAAAAAATGTGTAAAATATTGTCTGAATTCTGTACAACATTTTAAATAATTTTTATACAAGAAACACATGCGGATCCAAAAAATGTACATATATTATTTTGAAATAGGAATTTAGAAAAAATGGAGTTTCTAAAAGGAGTTAAGATTTTTTCAACTGTTTCCTTCCGTATTACAATTTTTTTTATATAATTTCTGACTCTAATTAATATAAAGTAAACTTGGAAGATCAATATCAAGGGAGGACCCTATCAGAATTTCGTTAATTTTCAAATATTTTTTTTAGTTTTTTTGAGGAACAAAAAAGTGTTAAAGCTAGAATCGTCAAAAAATAACTTGATTATATAGTTAAATTAACTACTCTGGAAAACTGTAATGGGTCAAAACTCTTATAAGGGCAGGGTAACAAGTTTACTGAAAAAAGTGAAATTTATAAACAAGTTTTCTCCAGATGGGAATTTTGGTTAATTTGGAATGAAAAAGGGGAAATATTTTTATAGTCCTACATTAAGGACAACATTGTCCATATTACATAAAAATTTCATAATAATATTTTTATTCTTATAGAATTTATTTAATATCAAAAATTAAAATTTTTTTTACAAAAGTGCAGAGAAAATATTTTTTTTTTAATTTTTGACAAATGTATTAAAAATATTTATTTTAAATAGTTTATTATGCACAAATTATTATTCTTCAGGTAATTACCTTTTCAAAGATACTAAATACTTATATAACATTTGCACACTAAATACTTCAAAACTTAACTGAAACTTGGCCCCCTTTCCAGAATTTTGCACTTTTCCCATGTAAATATGTGTTGCAGTATTGTATGTAATAAGAGAATAGCAATTTCAAAATTACTTTAAATAATGTTGTATAACTTTGTAATCGTTGGAAATTACCTCAATAATGTCCAAGTGAAATTTTGTTAAAAAATATTCAATAGTTCCAAAGTTAAAGAATTATTCAAAAAAAAAAGCGATTTGGCACCACCGTGTGATGTCTTTGAAAGAAATGTAAACGTACGTACGTACATTTAACGGTATTTTGTTTAACATGACAATGTATATGTGTAAAACAGGAAGTAAGATTTTTTTTCTGTTTTAAATATTTTTTAAATTTAAATAATAAAAAATAAAAATATTGAAAACAGTTTAATTAATAAATTATATAAGATAACAAAAACAACAACAACAACAACAATAGCAACAAAACTTGTTTCAATATAACAATTTGTTAAGTTATTTAGTTGTTGTATGTTTCATTTATGGCCATAAAATGTTTTTATATTATATTTTGTTGTTGTTGTTTGATATATAACTTTAATTCTATACAAAATTAAAATAAGTGTTGTTGTAGTTTTTGTTGTTGTATTTTGTATACGTGACTGAAACATATTCTTCTTCTTCTGTATATATTTTTTTCTATCAAAAGACAAACAAAACATCCATAAAGAAAAGCCAAAAGCAACATTTACACACACACTTAAACACAAACTTGCATTTCATATTCTCTCTCTCTCCACCATAAAAAATGTAAATAAATAGAAAAACCAAACAAAACATAAAAAATACTGGGAAATTTTTTGTATACCTTTTATTTATATTGAGTAGTCCAACCAAAAAAAAAATAAAAAAGAACATTTGACTTGGAATAGAAAGAAGAACAAGAAGAAGAGTAACACAAAAGTAGAAACATCATCACCATCACAATCATCATCAACATTTATTATAAAATAAAAATTCCCTTTAGTGATTTTTTTCTTTCGATTTCATTTTTTTTTTTTGAGGGATGAAGAGCATTTGAAAAATAAAATCCAGAGGTACAACAATATAGAATGAATAGTAAGTGGCAGCAACAGCAGCAGTAGTAGTAGTAGAGGAAAGTAAAAATGAAAATAAAACTACAAAAACACAAACACATATACTAACATACATATACATACACTTAATAACCAGCCTGCAACATAAAATTAATGTTTAAACGACAACCAAACCATCCAAAGACAAGCGACCGATGGACAGACAAACCTACATATAGCTAGATGGACGGACAGACAGACAGTCGGTCTAAACAACTAACCGTACAAACGACAGACCAGACCAGTGTACACATTCGTACAACTTGATAAGGGAACATTTATTTTATAATACTCTACAACAACAGCAAGAACAAAAAATGAATTCAGTTTTTTTTTCTACATTTGTTGTTGTTGTTTTATATGTTTATTCTTTTTTTCCCAAAGAGAGTTTATTTCTTACATGTGGGTTCTTTTTTTATTTGTTTGCTTTAACAGAAGAGTTTAGAAAAATATCTGAATCCCATTGATATTTTAAAAATTATAAAAAAAAGAACACACACACACAATACATCAACCAACGATCAATCGCGGTTACGGTTGTAACAGCTGGAAAGAATATGTACATTTATCAATTTTGGTTGTTCAACTCCAGGCCGAGGAATCTGGCAACCTCGATTGGCTGAGTTCATGATCTTTAGGACAGAGTGAGGTTGGATTTGAATGGCAGTTGACTAATTGTCGTTTATCATGTGGTTTTTGGCCAATATGAGACCAAAAGGCATTAAGCCTGTTGCTCCATCCTGATCTCAATTGTGCCAGAACTACTCTTGTTGATTGCGGCAAAATCTGTTCATGGTCTGCAATGGGCGATGGTCGGCCTCCAAGCACGACATTGATACGGTTACTTGAAAACGCGGAATTTGAAGCGTCTCTCTGAATGTCGTCATATAGGAATTCTGGCCCAAAGAAACTTGCACATATCTATGTATGCTGTGTTCGCATTTTGATAGCTTTGTCCAGGTGGTGAAGAGTGTTGAAGTTGATTTCGCTGGTGAAAGTTTCAAGTTTCGTGCAGCGAAATAGTTGTGGATTTCGCTGAGATAACCATTTACCAAACCACATAGGTCATCAACTCTTTGAGGTTATCTAGAAATTCGGTTATATTAATGCATAAATTGCTGATCGGTGTGATCATGTCCCATCATATTGTGAAAACAATAAATAAACTAAGGAATAATGGAGGAATTTGGTTTCGCATATATTAAGCTCTTAGAATCAGGAGGCAAGAATTTGTATTATTATAGATTTCTCGCTGGTAGTACATCAGAATTGTGTGTTCAGGTAATAAATCCGGAATATCTTCTCTGTAAATTTGGTGTACTTGATGATAAAACTTGAAGTTTTGTTTAATGGTGTTCGATACTAACCAGGTTTCACCTCCATACAAAAGAGCTGATTTAACACATGCATTGAATATTGTAAGCTTGCTTCGTCTGGAGTATTTGTCGCTCACTATTTATTAAGACTGTTATTTAGCATTTGTATTTGTGCCGCTATTTCTAGCCACTTTGATGCACAGTTTTCAATCATATCTTTTCCACTTTTCATTAAAAAACTATAATTCCATTCATGCTAATTTACGAAATTGGAACGCTGTTTTAATTGATCGAATCCTTATCTGGTTTCCCGTGCGTTCTAGACTTTACTAAACCAATTTTCGATGTTCTGCATCAATGTTTGAAATGTCTTCTAAGCTTTTGTGAATGTCATCTGTACCGTCTATTCTCTGTCATTCTGTACTTTATTAATCCAATCATTCTTCTCCAGATTAAATCACAATATCCTTCTGATCTTGCAAAAGTTATATGTGATCAAAGTATGGGAAAAAATTGGTACACACATTAAGAATTGAGTAACTCATAGTCCTTTGTGTATATCTACAATTTTAAACACGATAGTTGCAACGCTGCAAGTGGTGACCATGGGACTTGTTCAATAACAAAAATAATATTCATAATAATTCATATCAGTTAAACTTATGCTCCGCGATGACACACTATCGACAATAACATCAACGTTTTCGGCAGAACAGATTAGGTGAGCAAGCATAAATGTTTTTACATTTCTAACAGATCTGGTTAGCTGAAATTTTGTCACATATCTCCCGATTTCATTTGACGATTCTGAATTTGTTATATATGATCATTTCTGCTCGGCAGCCTATAGCCTACAGATTTATCTTCTAATAAAACAAAGCGAAAATTTCACTGATTTTGGATTAGATCCAAGTTTACTTAACTGTTTTCCAAATAGCGGACCTTTTCCTTTGTTTGGTTACTTAATTATTTAACTATGTCCTTAATAAGTCGCATAAGTAGCTTAGTATGTACATTCCCCGAAATTGTTGGCTTTTGTTTCCTAAAACTGGGTATTCCTTTTCCATATGCTTGCAATTATGATAATTGTTGTTGGAAGACTAAATAGTTTTCCTAATATCAGTCCATATTACCTTGGCGATTCTTTATTTGACTTTACTTGATCATTTCTGCTCGGTTTCCTTAAACCTACAGATTTTACTTCTTATAGAATTGATTCCGGATAGATACCAGTATGCTTGGCGACTTAATCATTTAACTTTGGTCCTGATAAGGTAATTTAGTATATAGTTTACCCTGGAGTTTACCGAAAAATGGGCATTTCTCGGTTCGCAAACACCATGAGATAAATGTTAAAGTGAATATCGCTGTTACTATCGAGCATTTGACTGAGCCAATTTTTAGAAAATCGAATAGTTTGAAACTCTGCCTGCATCAGTCATAGAATATATTAAATATCTGACTTTAAAAGAATTGGGCAAATAGAACATTAAAGTATGGAAATAGATGATTCCCCTCTTGCATTAAATTAAAAGTATGGGAAATTAATTTTTCTCCTTAACATGTGCTATTATTTTCGCCATAATTGTATAAACAATATTGTATAAAGTGTATTTTTTGTTATAGTTGTTGTTGTTGTTGTTGCTATTTAGTTTAGTATAGTTCAACAAAAAACGCGTGTGAGCGCGCGAGTAAGTGTGTGGTGCATTATATTTTTTTAGAACATAAAAGAGGCATTAGCACCATCATCCATTTGTAAACATTCAACTAAAAGAAGAGAAAAGCAACAACAACAACAATAATAAAACAAATAGGTATACAACATGTATGTATGAGTGTGTGTGTATGTATAAATTTATATGTGTAGTAGTTTAAACACATACAATTAAATGTTGAAAATCATATGGGAAAAATGGGGAAAAATGTAATAATAATAAATACAGGGAAAACATCCCGTTTCCCGATTCCCGTTTTTTTTCTTCTAAAGAGCGAGAGTATTATTGTTGTTGTTGCTTTTTGTTGAATACTTCTTTCTAAACTCACGCACTTTTAAAGTGAAAATTTAAACGGCGCGGTACTCTTTTATAGAGAAAAAAAGGCCTTAGAAAGCAGGGATTTTTTTGCTGCTGATGTTCCTCTAAAGTTATTGTTATTGCTAGAATGGTTTTTGTTTTTGTTGTTCTTTGAATGTGTGTTTTTAGTGTAGTTGATGTTAATGTTATTGTTGTTGTTGTTGCTGCTGCTGCTGTTATGTTGCATTAATATTTGACTGTGTTTTTAACATGCAGAGCCCGAAAAAAAGCCAGTCGAAAATTTTCCCTTATACTGTACGGACGCTGGATACGGAAAAACGTAATGAGAGAGATTACGGTATCAGTTGTGTTTTTGTCTTATGTTTTACAATAATATTCTTTAACAAAAAAAAAACATTCTCTGAGCTTTTCTGTTTTCTTCTTTCATTAAAATCAAACAAACAAACAAAAAGAAATAAAATAAATTTTAAATTCTATACTGTGTAAAAATGTAACTACAAACCAAATACTATTTATACATAAATTTATGTAAAAAGTTATAAAATTAAATAAAAATTAAGAAATAAATCAAGAAAATATATATTTTAATGTATAAAAAAGTGTTGGTGTTTATTAATTGATAAAAAAATAAAAGTAATAAAATAATAAAATTATCAAAAAAGAAATAAAAATTTATGCTTTTCAATCATCATTAGCTAACTACTTGCTACAACAAAAAACAACAACTTCAATATTACAACAAATACAATATTACATACATGTCTGCCAAGCATTAATAATAGAAAAGAATGTTTAAAATCTAGTGTATGTGAGTGTGTGTGTGTATGTGAGTGAAAAAATATATTAATTAATGTCTATAAAGAGAAAAATATATAAATTATAAAAAAAGAGTAATTAAAACAAAAAAAAGTATTTAAAATCCCTATAAGGAATTATAATACATATATAATAGTAGCTGGGGGAAAAAGAAGAAGCTAAAAAAATCTATACTAGGATATATAAATCCTGTTATAAAATAAAACGAGTCTTCCTGTTTTTTTAACGTGTAAAACCGTTTATTTTTGTTATTTTATTTGTTTTTGTGTACTCCCTCTTTTTCTTTTGCTGTGGTCTCTCATACCAACTCATGCTCATACGTTTATAAATGCACTCACTCGGTAGTTTAGTTAACTCGTATTAAAAACGTTCTCTTCGTCTATCGTTTGTTATGTTACAACACCATTTACTTTTACTCTCTAATATATCATACAAAACATTTGGTATCTCTCTCGCTCTTTCGTTCTCTCACAGAGACTGAGAAAATAACTAACAGCAATATACCGTAAATAAAAAGAACAAACTAAACATTTAAAACAACAACAACAATACAATAACAATAATAAGATATTATGGTCCTTTTACTTGCTCTCTAAGCTCTAACATAAATAAGGAAATAATATTTGTACATATGTGTTAGTGTAAATTTATACCAAATAAAAAATAATAAAATACATAAAAATGAAATGAAATGAAAAAAAGTGAACCCTTAAAACAAATACATACATAGAAAACTAAAATAAAAATTGTTAAAAGTAACAAAATGTATTAGAGAGAACAAAAAAATGACAAGTAAAAGAAAATAATAACACAAAACCAAATAAAGAAATAAAATAAAGGAAAACCAAAAAAAATAATAAAAAAGCAAAGAAATAAACAAAAAAGAAACATTATTGTATTCTAGTGTCATTTACCTGAAGAATAAAATTTCATCTAATTTAAAGAAAAACACACCAAATGTAAAAACCAATAAAAAGAAATAAACAAAAGAAAAAGAAATTTAATTCATTTAAATTAAAATAAAAATAAAAATCTTAACACCTTCAATACCATTTATACATATTTGCCTAAGTAACGGTACCTTTTTAATTCGCCTAAATTACGGATTTGTGGATTTACATTTTTTTGCTTATGGGAAATTACTTTCTGCCCCATTAAATAAAAACAACAAAAACCATACACAACATCAGCGTCACTTTACCCATAAACTAGTGGATAAACAACAGGATAATTCAAAATTCTCACGTTCTATTCCTTTTTTTTTTTTTTGGAATATTTTCTATTACTGTGCCGCCGTCGGCATAATGTTATGAGAAAAAAAACTCAAGGATAAAAGTTCAAAGTTTTATTATGGTAAGCCCAAGTTTTGTTTTCCCCCTTTTGCACGATTAGAGAATAAATTTTAAGAAGGAAAGAAAACAACTGGTTAAAATTTTGGCAACTTTTAGAGGGAAAGTAAAATAAACAAGGGAAATTTTATAGATTTTTCTGTGGACCTCTGTTGCAGTTTTACACATGAGAACGAAAAATTCTTCATATCGCTCATTTGCTGCAAGATCGTTATAACTAAAATTTTTTTAATGTATTTTATTATCTCACAAATTTTTTGCTAAGGAACCATTAATATATCAGATTGGATCTTAAAATAAAATATATATGTCAATTATATAATTTATTGTTTATTGTCAGCAATAAAGCGTTATTTCAATCGCATTTGAAAAATGAAATGAAATTAACCATGAATACTAAGAAATATGGTTATGTCAAATAATTAAAAATGTTTCTCTTGAAAAATGTGTTTTTTTTTTTGAGTTATGACCATCTTGCAGCATATGAGCGATAGGTTACTAATTACGAAACCACTAAATTTACATTTTTTTATTATTTTATTACAAAACAAAATATTTTTAATTACTAGTGATGAATTTTTGCTCGACCAGGTAGTTCATCTCAGTTTAAAATTTACTTTTGGGCATCTTATTTATGCTCTTCAGTTTACCAATATGTCTCCACTTGTCTTAGCTCCAAGCAGTTTTTAAAATTTGCCTCCCTCTGTACAAATACCTCTCTTAGCACAAATACCACTCAAGGGTTTATTTACCATAGGGACATTATGCCAAGTAAGACAAAAATTAAGTGGACACATAATGAAGTCTTATGAATGGAAGCAGTCTATTTTGTAAACATTCCTTTATTTAAACTTCGGTATTTATGTACAAATTATTGCCTTCTTTTGTCGCAACTACATATTGCTTGGAATACCAAGAACATTTTTGAGTGTTTTTGGTAAGAAAATTCTGCCAGGACATACGTTTCGTCATTCATTATGCAGTAGAAATATTTTTTAGAAAACTTGATTTCAAGTTTCTTGCTCTGTTTTGGCCTGTAAATTTTAAACAATGTTCTTGCCAAGAACACTTTGACCATGTATGTTTTTAACCTTGCATTAGATTTAATTGTTCATACTAATTAGCCCGAGCTAACTAACTGAGCTAACCAGGCTGCTTTTCTATTGATTGTATTTGGGAGCTCTTTTGAAACTTCATGTGTACCATCATTCCTTCTACCTGAACCAGGTTTTCTATTAACGGACAAATTCTTCTGATACTGTTTATTAACGTCCGCTAAGCTTCGGATTTTTGAGATTAGTTTCGCTTTTAAAACGATTTAGGGTTGATTGAATAGCAAAAGGTCTAACGATTCACTAATTTTACAATTTCTGAAAAAGAATAAAAATGGGTTTTAACAATTTCGCTTAAAACCTCCCTGAATTTGCTTTGTTCATTTTACAGCATGACAAATTCGGAAAGTAAAGTTAATTCTACTTAATAACATATTTTTGTAAACAGTGCTTTTCTGCATGTCAAGAAGGAAGCATAGACTATAATTTTTTGTCGATAGGATAAAAGGAAAATTTTGCTTACATTCACACCACTATAAGACAAATTAGGACTGATCAGTGGAATAAGTTTATTGATTGATTTTTACAGAATGAATATTAATATGTTGGTGTTTTCCTTCTACTATAAGACAGATTCATTGGAAAAATACAGGACGGATATATTCAGGGTTGAAATAGATCCATACTAAAGTTATACAAGATTATATAATCCAACACTTAAGGCGAAAGTCTTAAAATGTTATTGCAATTATATTACTGTGGGATGCACTGGAAAAAGTATAGTATGGAAAGCTTAGGTTACTAAGCTTTACTTCTTATGTGCACGAACTGTCATTCTAAACCCTTTTAATTTGTAATTCTTGAATGTACCGCTGTCACTTCATCCTTTAGAGGATGAGGTTATTTAACTTTTTCTATTAAAACCTTCCAAATTGAAGCAACTGCATATTTGAAGTCGCTTAGATATATTTTCTTTCTGATTTATTTAATAAAACTTTTGACTGAAAATCTATTTCTGAAGTGATTTTAAAATGTCCGTCCATCTGACCGGACATATGACTGACTTAATTAATTAAACATTCAAAGCAAAGATCTTTTCGAAACTTTGTGAATATTTTGATGAAATGTGAAAGGATTTAATAAATTAATAAAAGAAGTAAATCTGTCCAAATTTATGGATTATAACAGCAATTTCTCAAAGGGACTTTCTGATTTTTGAGTCATCACTATATATATAAAATCAAATCAGGGGATTCTTTTTTCTTTGATAAAATGTTAAGTATTGAATGTTCTTTTATTTTCGAGAAAAGAAATTTTCCTATCAATTGGTAAAAAGTCAATTTCGACATTTTTCAATATCAATATGGCTGACATAAAAGATCAGGGTTGTATTTGTGTCAAATACATGATTATTTTATCTCTTTTCTCTTTTTGTACAATTTTTCTTTAAAATTATCTTTAAAATTATTCTTTTTCAACGGAGTATTTTCATCAAAATTTGATACAAATTTTCTCCACTTAAGTCTTATCTTAAACTACAAAGCGATTAGAAAATATTTATGGAAATTATATTATTTAGAATAATGATTTCTAAACATTTGTTTTGTTTATTAGTAATCTCGGGAGATTAATTTAAATCCAAAATAAACTTAAAGAAAAATTTAAAGCATAAAAATAGACCTCATAGAGGGTCTTAAGATTTAAAACATTTTAAACTCATTTAAATAAATTAAAATATTAAACATTGAATGAGAATTTATAACCTAAAAAAAGAAAAATTTGATACAAAATTTACCGACGGACAAACAATTTATTAAATACGTTTTTAATTATACAGATTTAAATATAAAACGAATAATAATGTAATACCGGTTATGACCGACGATATTAAACCCTATTCTACGAAGTAGAAATATATGGATAATATCTTATTTTGACTAGTTGTTGCCTAATTGAGATTCGATTTTTAGCCAGAGTTTAAATTTTTTTACAAGCATCTGAAAAAAATAAATTCAGATTGAGTATGTGATGTAAGAAGAATAAAACCCAGGCCTACCAAAGTCAAAGAGGTAGGAAAATTTTTGGTTTTAATCTGCATAGTTGTCCTTGTAGGGAAATCGAAATAAATCGTTGTATTTAAAAAACATATTTTTCGACCCCCATCGATGAATGTTTCACATGGCAACCCGAGGCATTCATCAAAGTTGTTAAATGATTAGTTATAAACTAATTGAATCCTAGTCTTGGTTTTGTCACCCCAGATAAGTAACCCTAAATCCCGACAAATTCATCAAAAGCGTTTAAAGATTTGTTATCAACTAATATCCAAGTCTTGGGTTTGCCACATCAGGCCTCTGGATTTGAATCCCAATCAATTATGACATTTTAAAAAGGGATTGCTTTGAGTACGACGCTTCATAAGTAATCTGGAGCTGATAAACTGCTTAAAATCGGAGTTTAAAATGATGCCTACATCTAGTATAAAAATAATCTTATAAAATTTATGCCTAAAAAGTGCGCTGAGTTCAAAAAAAATCGGAAAGTATATCGGAAGGAAATGTTAGAAGTTGCTTAAGATTCGAACAGTTAAATATCAAGTTCATTTTGTTTTTATTGTGTTATAATTTTCAAGGAAATAGAAATTAATTTTTGTAGTTACAAAAAGTTTTCTTTGATTCCTTTAAAGAGAATATATATGACAATGAATACTTATTGATCAAAAGTTGCTTAGGTTTCGAACAAAATTTCTTTTACCTTAGTTCTTAATTTCTGGCGAATAAAAAACTAACATGATAGGAGGGCGCTGAACTCCTTCAATTCAAACACCTCAAAGATATCTCTAACGATTCAAAAGTTACAGAACAAATTCAAATAAATCGTTTTGGACCACTCTGCGTACCAATCGAGATTTGATTTTACTCCATTCCGGGAGGACAGTAGTAAGGGGATTAAGTGGAATGTCCATCACTAATTTCAATAAGCTTCGTCCTTGGCCTCAACATATCAACCGTAGCAAATCATTGAAATATCTATGAAACTTCAACATGTATTGTTCACGGACATCGATTAATCGTTTTTTACGTCGTTCGGTATACTTTTCGTTAGTGGTAACATTATTTTTCTGACCACCTGTATTCGTATTGGGTATAATATTGTATCGTTATATTGAAAAGTGAATTGTTATGCGTTTCCATATCAAATGTCAAAAAAATTAATGAAAGATCTTTCAAAATATTAGAACATTAAACATTTTTATTTAATCTTATACGGATTATAAGAGATTTAAAGGTGAAAGTTTTAGGTAATAAAATTTCTACATTTTAATTCTTTAATTTTTAAATTAATAGATTTTTTGAAAAGAATTAAAAAAATTTGGAATTTATATATGTTAAAGAGAAAAGTGTATAAAAAATATTTTCTGGTACTAAAAAGAAAAACAAGTGATTTTTATTTTTTAGATCAATATTTGATAAATTTTTATTATCAAGAATTTATGGGCGTTTCTTGATATATTGTTTTTGTAATTAAAAAAAGGGTTATATTTCCCTTGTTAGATTATAATTTATTGATATTTCTTTTGAAGATGATTTTAATTCACTTAATGTTTTATCAATTCTTAAATTGTTTGTCTTTTATTTGATAGAAATACATTTAAATTATTTGATTTTTTATTAATTATTTAAAATTTTATGATTTTAAGAATCATTTTATATAAATCCATTTTATATCATTAACTATTTTCCTAAATATCAGAGTTGTATTTCAATGTAAACAAATTAAAATATACAAACAGCAGCTGCAAAATGAATTTAGCCTGATGATATCAGTAGATTTTTCCTTGTATTGGAAAATATTTTTTGAGAATTTATATGTTTGAAATTTAAAAACCCAAAAAAACATTTTGGATGAAAATAACGTTTGTCATATATAATAGCTTATACGCAGAATACAGCGGTATTTTAACTAGGTTGATAGACAAAAATCATTACTTAAATTGGGAAAAAGGGTTTACCTAGACCCAGTTTCTCCGTACTCTCCTGTCCTCAAGAGCAGCTAGAAATTTATGCTCTCCGACAACAGTCCATAAATACCTTAGAAATAACTATGAAAAATGTTTCTTAAATTTGTTTAACGGTTATAAAGTTATGCAACATTATTTATAAACATGTTTAAATGTTTTACATTGGAAATTTGCAAACTTCTGGAGAAGGAGGCCCGGTTTCAGTAAATTTTTTAAAGGGTGGTGTAAAATTTTTATATAAATATTTAGTATCATTGGAAAGGTTATTACCTGAAGAATAATGAAATGTGCATAATTAATTATTTGAAGTAAATATCTTTAATAAAATTTGTCAAAAATTCAAAAAAGTTTATTTTCGGTGCACTTTTGTGAAAGAATTTTTAATATTTGACATTAAATAAATTCCATAAGAATTAAGATTTTAATATGAAGTTTGAATAAAATAATATGGACGAAGTTGTCCTTAATATAAGACTATAAAAAAGGCCCACTTTTTCGTTTCAAATGCCCAATATTCGAATCCAGGGAAAATTTATTTTAAAAATTCGCCTTCTTAAGTTAATTGCTCACCTCAAGGTACATTTTTGAAGATTTGTTCTTCGACATTTTTTCCGCCTCAAAAGAAAAACTAAAGAAAGATATTTGAAAATAAATGAAATACCGATAGGGCTAGCGGGGATATTGTTTCCCCTGATATCCTAGCATTTGGTTTATATACATTAACGTTAGAAAATGTTTTCAAAAATTTTTATGTGATTATAAAATCTTTTTATTGAATCCATATAGGTATATGGTTCTTACACAAAAAGAATATTTAAAAATTTTTCTTGGACCCAAATTGAGGTAAAATATTTTTTCAATCAAATTATAAGTCAAATTTTTTAATCGTCATAACCGTGATGGCCAAATTTGGAGATTTACTTTCCGACTCCAAGACCCACTAGAAACATGTCCTTCTTCAAATCAATTGGAGAACAACTCAAGAATGTCAATGTGAAATTTCGTTAAAAAATATTCAATAATTCTAAAGTTACAAAATTATTTCCAAAAAAATTAGCAATTTTGAACCACTGTGCTTTGTGAAAATTTTAGGTCGCAAGTTTAGAGATATATTGATGATTTTTTTGACAAAGAACGAAGCTTTAAAATTATTAAAATTTTCAAATTAAAAAAATATTTAAATTTGAAAACAATTTCATCAAATTTTTATGTAAATATTTTTATTCCAAATTGTTATTTTAAATTAAAATTTTAATAGCTAAATATTTTCAATAATTTTGAAATTTTTTAAAATCGGCATTTTTCGGAAAAATAACAAATTTTAAAATTTAAATTTTCATTGGAAAATACAAAATTTTTGAAATTTGAATTTTCGTTATAAATATTCAATTTTTTAATAAAAAATATATTTTTTATAATAATTGAAACGAAAATAAAATTGTATTTATTAAAATTTTGAAATTTAAAAAAAAATAAAAATTTTTAACATCGAAATTTTCCTTTAAAAATTTTTACTTTAAAAAAATACTTTTATAAAAATAAAAATCAAAAAAAAAATAAAAAATGAAAATTTTTGTAAAAAGAAAATAATTGAAATTTTAAATTTTTGACAAAACTAAGTTTTTACATGAAATTTAAAGAGTGAGATCGAAAAATTCTTAATATTATATTTATACATTTAATCACTACCGATTAAATTTTGCTATTAGAGTTTGTATAGTGCTTTCTGTCACTTTGTTCGTACAGGTAGTCCGTCTCCGTTTAAAATCTAACACACTTTTGGACGCCTCTTTTCTGCTCTTCAATCCTCTTTTAACAAAAAACCAATATCTCTCCACTGTCCTTAGCTCCGGGACAGTTTGGAGGATATGCCTTTCTTGGTACGAACACCATAGTGATAGGATACCAAGTCAGGCCAATAAAGTGGACACATTATGAAGTCTTAGAATGAAGGCAGCTTTTTTTTGTAAACATTGTTGTAAATTTCGGTATTTATAGAGCCCGTTATAACAAATGATTCGCTTCTTTTGTCCCAACTGCATATTGCTTGCCATACAAACAACTATTTGGCAAATTTTGACTGGTTTTGGTTCCTTAATTTTTCTTCAACATTCCCTCGAGCGTCAGCCAGAACATACGTTTCGTCATTTATTATAATATTTTTTAGAAAACTTGACATCCATTTCTGTTCTCTGGCTAAGGCCTCTAAATTTTTTCTTTTTTATCTGAACCAGATTTTCTATTAACGAACATGTTCTCCAGGTACATACTTTGACGGGCAGACCTTTGAATGCATTATTTTCTGGTCACTCGTTTTAATCAGTTTAACGATATATTTATTTGACATTAAACATAAAAACTGACATGTTTTACAAAGGTAACGCAATCAAAAAAAAAAAAAAAATAATAATAAAAATAAAATAAATAAATAAATAAATAAATAAATAAATAAATAAATAAATAAATAAATAAGTAAATAAATAAATAAAAATAATAATAATTAAAAATAATAATATTTGGGTTAAAAGTTTTAATGAAAAACGTGTGTTAAGAATTTTTCGGTTTTACTCCTTATAACACAAATTTGATTTTTTAGTAAATAAATAATAAACAAAGATTTATTTATTAAAAAAATATATTTTTGTGTAAAGTTAAAATTTTTGCAAAACTGAAATATTTGTTGAAAATTATCGTTCAAATATTTTTTCATATTTTGTATTATTCTAACAAAATTTAAAAAACCCAAAAAAAAGTTTGGTAAAGTTTTAATTTTTAATTAAAATGTTTAGTTTAATGAATTTAGTTAATTAAAAAAAATATTTACTATTTTTGTTAAATTTGTTGTTATTTGTTAAAGAAGCGTAATGTTATAATGCGTATTTTTAATCATTTTACAAACTGTATTCAATTATAACAGTTAATAAAATTCTTATTTTATAAATATTTTTCTACTGCATACTTTAAGGCTTTGTATTAAATAATACCGATCGCAGAGTTGTATTTCTACATAAAAAGAATATGGTCAAAATATAATTGTTTTGTAGTGTATTTGACAGTTGAAACAGCTGTTTAAAATACTGTATCTTAGTTTTTATTTTTCGTCGTTGCTGTAGTTGTTGTTTATGTTCACGCTTGTATAGAAAAAGAAACACAAACTAAGGCAGATAAATAGTATAAAAAGAAAATAAAGATAATAGGAACAAAAATAATAAAGTACAAAACAAGCAAAAAAGAAAATAATCATAATAAAAAAAATAAAATAAAACAACTTAAATTAAAATATTGTAATAACGATAACATTTTTAGAAAATATTAATTAAATTTATAACAAATAGAACATTGAATCAAGTAAATAAATAATCAAATTATTTAAGAATTTAATGGAATCGTTAGAGAGGAGGGATAGTCATGTTAAATAATAGTTTGTAAATTGTTTTTGTATTACAATTTGTAATGTGAGATTATGTGTAATGAAGTCTTTAATTAATTGTGGTATATTTTATTTATTTACAGTGGTGTGGCAACATCTTTGAGTTGCACCGACTCCAGTACCGCTTCTAGCGAAGATGCATCAGAGCCTGGTTCTCCTTACAGTCCCCCTCATTTATGTCTAAATGAGGAACAACAGCAGCAGCTGCAGCAACAAAACCAGCAATTGAAACAACAAACATCATTGATAAGCAATAATATTAATAACGCAACAACAATAACGACTAACAGCACCAACAGCAATATGTCACCCCAAACAATACTCGTTACAAGTTCTGGAGGTGCTGGAGGTAATTCCAATAAAAATTCTGGGGGGACTGTTCACAATAATATTACATCAGCAACTTCATCTGCATCAGCAGTTGCAACTGCAACATTCACAACAGTATCATTAGCATCAGCGTCATCATCATCAGCATTATGTGTAAGAACTAATAACCTGCCAGCTTCTTTAACTATAACGCCCACCAGCAGTAATACCAATGCTGGTCATGTTAATAAAGCAAAAAATTTACATCTTAGCTCACCTTTAGCATCCGCAACAAATGCAAAAAATTGCAATAATAATAACAACAATAGTAACACCAACACTGCCACATTACGTTGTTCAAATCTACCCACTTTACAATGGCCTTGGAGTACAACCACAACACCATCTTCATCATCAACAACAGCATTAAATACATCATCCTCAACTGCCAACTCTTGTACTTCCTCCACAACATCTTCTTCTGTTGTGGTTACATCATTACCCGCCGTTACAACAAATTCCACCTCCAATACAATCCATCAAGCTAAGAAACGTACAATAGCTCCTTATATAGCATCAGACATACCAGCTGCTCCCACAGCGGCCAAAAAGTCTCGTATAACAAATGGTCATGGTTCAGCACAGGATAACAATCATATAAATAATCTTGCAAATCATACAAATTCTGGAGCAAAAAGACTGAAGGCAGCCGCTTTAGAAGAATCACAAACAAAAATTACCGGCTATTTTAAATCCCAAATGAAGGCACAAATACAAGCGGCCCATAGTAAAGCCTCAAATGTTGTTAGTACGGGTACGGGAGCTTCTTGCAGCAACAATAATTCCATTACAACCAATGCTTTAACAATGAGTGCACCTGCCACAACTGCTTCGCTCAATAAATACTTCAATATCTTGGCTCAATTAAAAGAAAACAATAAACAAGCCAATGCTGGTATAAATTCTACAACAAATCAACTGAGCAAGCATCCAACAATTAACAACAACAACAACAGTTACTCTAGTATAGCAACAAGTGTCAACATTTCAGCACCAAACTCTTCATCCTCATCCTCCGCCCCCTCCACTACTTCAGTAAGTACGTTAGCAAATACTCAACCAAATGTTAACACAGTTACTGCTCCCACTACAAATACCACATATGTGGCGGCCAATACAAAACCCATTATCAATAATAACAACAACAACTTATCCATACAACCAGTGCCAATGCCAGCATTAAAGAAAATCGAGAGGCCCAAACCTACTAAAATTGCCCAGGTGGCTCCCAACTTAAGAAAAACTCCCTCCAACAGTCATCATTCGTATAATGGGTCTACAGGAAAGTCACCTGCCAAAAAACATGTAGCTATAGCTCCTCGAACACCCGAAATGAAACAACAAATGCAGCAACAACAACAGCAATTGTTAGCAAGTAAGCAGCAAGATAATACTAAGCAACAATTAACATTAATGAATGCAGCAGCAGCAACTCAAACTGCCACAAATTTAGCACAATCATCCACAACGGCACAACCTGCTTCAACGCCTGCTGTTCTACTTACAACCATACGTTTGCCTACAGCTCAAACACAGAATCCAACACCACAGCCACAAAATATTGGTAGCAAACCGGCTTTAGCTACCAATAAATTAACACAAAATACTAACAGTAATCCTGTTGTGGCCACAACACAAGCTAATGCAGTGCAAGCTCCCGCAGCAGCCACTACTTTGTATCAGTTGCCCGCTGTACAATTACCAAATCTAGTCCAATTGCCACAACTATTGGCTGCCAACGGAGCCAACATAATGCAGTTGAACAATTTAGCCTCAGCCGCTAATATAGCTAAGAATGCTCAAGCTAATACCCAACAAACCACCACCAATGTAACCACTAACAATGCTACGCACTCTACACAACAAGCCGCACAGGCAGCTGCGGCTCAATACTTTTTAAATGGTACCGTCTTCAAGCTGCAGCAGTTCACAACGGCCACCACTACTACCGCCACTTCAGCTGCCATGGGAGCTCCTACTAACACAGGTAATCCTTTCAATTTGTTAAGTGCTGCCGATCTCTCCGAGATGTTGCTTAAACAACAACAGCAACAACAACAATTGCAGCAACTGCAACAGCAGCAACAGAAAGCAAATCTTAATAATTTAACGGCCGCTGCATCAGCCAATAGTTTCCAAGAAATATTTCAACAGCAAATTGCTGCTGCCATTGCAGCCAATCAACAACAACAGCAGCAACAGGCTCAACTGCAACAACTACAAAGACTGGGAGCTGCTGCAAATATTCAACAACAACCTGTGTTTATGGCCACTCCTGCAGGTCTTCTGCTCAACGCTGCCTCACTACCAGCAATGTTGGCACAAGCAGCTGCTGCTTTGGCGGTAAATAACCATCAGCAACAGCAGCAGCAAAAGACAATTTCTTTGCCAGCATTGCAACCTATACAACCGGCACCTTTACCGGCTTTAAGCTCTATTTTTGCTCCTCCTCAACAGCAGCCGACAGATCAACAACAACAAGATCTGCAGCATCAACAACAGCAATTGCAACAATTAGCATTAGCTCAACAACAATTTATTAATAGTACTCAGCCCCCACCATTAGCTACAGTGGCTTTAACTACGACAGCACAACAACAGCAGCAACAACAACTAACGCACAATACTACCAACAATAACTCTAATATTTCTACAATCTCGAATAATATACAAACAAATAGCCAACAACAACAACCAGCAACAATTATGACTGCTGCAGCATCAGCAACAGCTGCTGCCACTACGACAACAGCAAACAACACTGCCAAATTGGCGATAGTAAAGGCCAACACTAATGTCCTACCAACCAACTATACCACCTTAAGTTCTCAACCACCACCATTAGTTACCATATCAAATAGAGTGCATAAAACCATCAGCAATACTAATAACACAGCTACCACCATCAATGCTAGTGGTGGGGCTTCCAGCAACGCGACAAACACCAAAGTAAATCAAAACTCTACTAAACCCTATCAAAAACGTCAGACGGGAGGTAAACAACAAACGCTAAGTGGGAAATCTGTTAGTAAAACTCATGGAGGCAAAATAACCACAGCCTCAGGTAAAATAATAGCTACGCCCACTACACCTCCTCCATTGGTGCCCACAATAACAGCGACACAACAACAGCCGGTAGCTTTGACCTCTGCACCAGCCAAGGGTATCAGAGCGGCTAATTTAACAAAGACTACAAGCATAATGCCTACACCAGCTTTGGTCAGCATATCAAATACCAACACTACAGCAACCCAACCTAAGGCTACACAATCTTTGGGCGGTAATAGTGTAACTATAAGTCCGGTAATTTCAGCGCCTAAAACAAATCAATTGGTCAATATAGCACCGAAATTAACAACGGCCATCAGCACGCAAACAACAATTAATATGAAACAGGGAGGTCTAATGAATTTAACCAATAACAACAACAGTTGCACCCCCATCAATATGTGTACTAGTATTACGAATACTTTACCCTCAATCACAAAAACCAAAGTGAGTGTAAGCAGCTCGAGTAGCATTAACACAAAACCTGTCACATCAACTACATCAACCACCACTACAGATCTCTTTGATTTGGTTAAAAATTCAAATGGAGCAATAAGTATTACTCCAGCTCCTGTCATAACAGCAGCACAAGTCGCAATAACAGCTCCGGTGCCACCAGCTTTTAATATAACCTCCAACTTTACACAGAGCAATAACTTTAAACCTCTTGTTAGCACCGCCTCGACAACAGCAACGACGACTTTGACAACGGACAAACCTTTAGAAAGTATAAATAAAATTAAAGATGAGCCCTTAGACGAACCTATCATAAGTCCGACTTTGCCCAAAGAAAAGGATTCTTTGAAGAACGAAAATCCCATCAGTTTTACAGGACAAATTCCTGGCAATTTGAAAATCAAACAAGAACAAGAACCCATCATAAATGCCAACGCCGAAGTGGAGGATGAGGAAACAGAAAAATCTCTATCACCGCAACCCAATAATATTTTGAACAATGAGTGCTCTTCTTCATCGTCTTCATTTAGCTCAAATTCCATTTCAGTATCTTCAGCAGCAGATTTGTCATTAGAAGCCTCTACTCCAGCTTCCATAACGAGTTCGGAAGCCAATTCACCGCAATGTTCGATTTTATCACCCTTAAATAATACATGTCCTGTACCACCATCAGTCACGCCCAATCCCTGCTCGAATTCAAATTCTCTAAGTGACACCAACTCTTCCAATTCATGTGCTCTTGGAGCATCCTCACGTGATATGCTTAGTGAAATGGTTACTTCAACTTGTATATCCTCCGACACATCAGAGTCTAGTATAAGTGTATCTCTGCCAGAAAATGATGAAAGTAAATTGAGTTTAAGCGAAGACAAGTCGTGTGCTCCATCCACAACCGAAAGCGAAAAACCACCTAGAAATGTACCCACACCAGAATCGGGAATTGGTGGCAGCCTAAGCAATACTGAAAGTATGGACTCTTCATCAAAATCGTCTACTGGAGACATCTCTTCATCAGCTTCGTCATCGGAATCTACGGCCTCAGAAATTATAAATTCTCCTGAACCTTCACAATCCGATACACAAACACCACCAGCCACACCCATGATACAAGATTCACCTAACAACGACGAATCACAAAATGAGAATTCCTCCTCATCGACTGGTTCCTCATTGTCACAGACCCAACAAACTCCAGATTCTACCTCTACGTCAACAGTAACGTCAGCTTCATCATCATCATCTACCGTTTCATCTTTACAATCCTCCTTTGATTTACTATCAACCACCATTGACACAAAATTGGCCGAAGCTTGTACTAAAGATACACCCAAATGTGCCATTTCACCCATACTCTCACAACCGAAAACTATACGTTTTCCCGCAAATGGCGGTAAGGGAAATAAAAGGCAAGATGGCGTCTGCTATTGGCATAAATGCAATAAGAAACATGATAGCAATTCGAAACTTTTGGATCATATGCAACATCAACATGTCAACACACAAACAGGACCCTTCTCCTGTCTATGGGTGGGTTGTAAAGTCTATCAAAAGGAATCTTGTTCGCGTAGATGGCTAGAAAGACATGTACTATCGCATGGAGGTTCCAAGCAATTCAAATGTATTGTGGAAGGTTGTGGTTTAAGATTTGGTTCACAGGTAAAATTTTTACTTAGCAAATTTGGCTTAATTTATATTTTATATTTCATTTGAATTTGTCTCTGTTTCAGTTGGCTTTACAAAAACATGTTAATAATCATTTCACCGCTACCGAAAACAAAGAGAGCACCAATAAACGCACATCAGATCCTCCGGTACCCAAGCAATTGCGTAAAAATGGCAAAAAATTACGTTATAGACGTCAACCATTTTCTGGTTAGTTTTTTTACATCGACTTAGTTTTGAAGTTTTATTTATTTAATATTTTCTTTTCTTTCTTTTTCTCTTCCAATTTATAGCCCGCATGTTTGATTTCTTTGATGCTGGCATTATGGAGGGTTTGCAACATCGTCTACGACAGATATCAACTTTAACCAATGGCTGTAATTCAATTACTTTCCAGGGTCAATGTATTATGAAACGTAAAAATTTTGCCGGAAATATAGAATGTTTTGTACAATGGTCACCCAGAGAAATGTGAGTACAATATTATTACTTCTTTAAAACATATTTGTAACAAGCAATTTGGGAAGAGAAAAAAAGGTTCGAATTTAGAGGGTTGTTTGTTATAGGAAACACATTTAAAGGAAACTAATTTTGACATATTATGAGCTGACTTCATGGATTTTTATTAGATTAGATTTTTCTGTAACTTAATTTAATAAGAAAATAACACAATAATTTTTCAGACGTTAGATGGAATGTTTTTTAGTTACCAGAATTAAAAAAAAAAATATATTTCGTTTTTAATATCTCTGAAAATGGAAGGGAAGAGAAGTTAATAAAAATAGTTTGATCTGAAAATTTTTCATTTTCCCAGAAGTAGAAAAAATATCTAAGCATCCTCGATGTCCTTTTCCCGACAATTCTCGCTAACTTTGTTAAATGTGGCAGTTATTACGTCTGATTAAAATGAGTGACCAGAAAAAAGTGCGTAATAAAATTTTTAAATATTTTCAATAAAACCCAACTTGACCCTACAAAAAGTTGGTCAAGCGTTCAAAGGTCCGCCATCAAAATGTTTCCAATGTTTTTTAAATATTACCGGGATAGAAAAACTGTTACAGGTAGAAGGAATTATCTACATGATGTTTCCACAACCAAAAAATAGGAAGCATTTTAAAAAGAGCTCCCAACACATCCGGTAGGAAAACAATTAGTTTAGCTCAATGCTTGGAGTATTTGGTACGAAAAGTTAAAGGAAATACAGGTTTAAAAACATACATGCTTCCTTTCATAATGTGTTCACTTATTTTTGGCTTGACTTGGGATCCTGTCACTATGGTAAACAAGTGCTTGATACAAGAACAATAATGTGGTATTTGTATGAAGAGAGGCAAATTCTCCAAACTGCCCGGAACTAAGGCCAGTGAAAAGATAATGTTGGGCTTTTGTTAAAAGAGAATTGAAGAAACTATAAAAGGTGTTCAAAAGTGTAGTGGATTTTAAATGAACCAAAGTGACAGAAAGTACTATAAAAACATTAATGGATGGGTTTTCGAAAATTGTTTAAAATTTCATCACTTATAAAACTGGTTGCGGTTTTTTTCAACATTTATGTATTATAACACAAGGGGAAATCTTTAGGGAAAATTTCATATTCATTTGATCCAGAATTATAATTAAAGTTCAAAATATTCATTTTCTTTAATACATTTCTTTCATCTTCTGTTTCCAGAATTTCCGATGAATGGTTACCCGAATCCACGGAACCCTTTTTGAAAACTGTAAATATTAAACAAATGAAACCAGCTGAAAAAAATAAAGTTGAAAGTCTATTAATGACCGCTTACAAAATGCCCTATTCACCAACAATCTTTGAGAACGATTACGCATTAAGTCAGCAATATCATCGTTTAAATACCAACAACAATGAAAAACAAGAAAATGAAGATGATAATGATGATGATGATGATGATGATGAGGAAGACGAAGAGGAAGAAGAAGACGAAGATGATGACGACGACGATGAGGATGAAGAGGATGCAACCACAACGGCTGAAACAATATCAAGTTATCAAAATGTTCTAACCATAACTAATATACAAATGCAACAACGTAAAAAACATCCCAGAAAACCACAAAATCGTATTGCTATAACACGTTAAAAAGAAACAAACAACAAAGCAAAAACAATCTAATGGCGAACGAGAATATAGAAAAATGATTCTCGTTTTTTTTACGCTCGCTTTCATTGTGAACATTACTTTTTTTCTCATTTCTCTTTTTGTAAAAGTGGTGCTGTAAACAAAAACAAATAGTATTTCCTGAAACAAATCAACCTCCTTTCACCCCCCAACCATTTTATTAGTTGTAATTTAGTTTAGTTTATGCTTTAGAGTTTTTAATAAGTTTTTGTACATACAAATTTATATAATTTTTTTCTATATATATTTCTTATATATAAAATTGTAAATTTATTAAAAAAAAAGAAAGAGAAGAAAAAGTAGACAGAAAAAAATCTTTAATAACAATTAAGATTTTCCATACACTACTTGGAACTCCTTTCAAAGACAAACGAGCAACAGTGACAACATTTAGTTATAATTTAGCGTTTTTTTCAAAAAATTTTTTTTTGTTTAAGAATTATTGTTTTGTTGTAGCCAGGTGATATGATGATATTTAATACAAAATCTTATAAATAATAAAAGTAATTAAAACAAAAAATAATAATCATAAAAAATTTAAATGTCGTAAAACAAATGTTTAAGTGTGCGTAAATCAATAGGCAATATCACTGCCATATATAAATTGCAAAAAAAAAAACATGTTATAACAAAATAAAACTCAAAATATTGAAATTAATTTAATTTATACATTAACAAACAACAAAAATACACCCCGCGTCTTTTATATTAAATTTATATAAATTTAATATTTAACTAAGAAAAAAAACCGCAACAAAAAAATATATATAAAAAATAAAACAGCAACAACAAATTTTACGATAATCATTAGTTTTTAACCAGTAGTAGAATATAAATTTATATTAAAACTTAATCTTAAAACCCCCCTTAAACTAAACTGTCCTATAAAATTATTATTGCAAATATTGAAAGAAAAAAATGAATTGCATTTTAGACAATTCATTATTTAATAATTAGAACAAAATTTTTCACAAAAGCTTTGCTTTTTTTAAATTGTGTCATTAAAAACAAATAATAAGAAAAAATAATAATTTTATTTTATTAATTTTTTAAACAAAAAAAAAAAAAAAAAATAAATAAAAATTTTGTTTTTATTTGGAGACATAAATTTAAAAAATAGAGAACAATAAAGTTAAACCCTTGAGATGTTTCAAGAAAAAAGAGATATTAATTTCACTAGAATCATCAATCATTATGCTTCGTACATACACACTCACAAACATAGTTTTTCTTAAATATATTAAAGAAACCTTAATGAGCCATAAAGTTACTTATATTTTTGGCTATAACTTTTTTACTGAACCGATTTCAATCGTTTTGGTAATAGTAATGAGGTATATATAGCATAATCCTACAATAAAAGTTCATTCCAATTTGTAAATTTATTATTGAATAATCTACAGATGATTTTCTCTTGAATTCAGAAACAGCCTCAGATATCGGCCTATATATATTAGTATACTTAACCGATTTTACTGGCTTTAAAGAAGAAACTTTTCAGGACAATAATAAATACTCGGGCCAAATTTCATTGAGCTCTTTCAATTATTGAGGATCTGAGAGTGCCAACAACTGACAGAAAGACGGATAAAATTAAATCGACTGAGATTTTGATTTGATATGTATGCATTATGGGGTCATAGATAATTCCTTCTTAATATACCCTCCTCACCGCTTGTGGAGGTGAAGGGTATATGACTATTATAAAATCTTGTACCATATGTATAATGAATGAAGTTTTAACAACATTAAGTTACATACACACGCTAAAAATAATGACAAACAGTTTTATATTTAAAATAAAATTCCATATGACTATAACTTCTTTTCTGATTATCCAATTTTTCTAATCCTTGAAATAATAATGAAATGTGGTTAGTTAGTTATAGTTAGATTTTATTCTAATTTAATTATCAGATATCGAAAAATTTACATAAGTTTTTTGTCTGAATTTAAAGGTTATCTCAGATATCGGTATATAACTTATTTGTTACTTAACCAATTTTGCTGGTTTCAAATAGAAAACTTCTTAGGACAATAATAAACAATATGGTCCAATTTTATCGAATTCTGATTTTTAATTTTACCGTATGAATGTTTTCAACAGGCAAACAAACAGACAGACATAGCTAAACTAACTCAGATTTTAATATGATATATCATGGATTATGTATATCATTGGGTCTTAGATAATTCCTTTTTGTCATTAAACACGGAATAATAAATTTTTTCATCACCTCTGGTGGTGGCGGAGGGAAGGTTTAACAAAACACTGTAATAAACATATATCGTTCATTTGCTGCAAAAGTGACATAACTCAAAATTCACAAGTTTCGATTTAACATCAGTATAACAACATAACAAATTATATATTTTATTATCTGGCAAATATTTGAGAATGAAGCATTCATATATCAGACAAGATTTAAACAAATATATATGTTATACTAATTATATAATTTATTGATTATTTGCCAGATTAAAGGCGTTATTTCGGTTACGCATCGGTAGTTGATTAGTTTACATTGAATATTTTTTGTAAGTATTGAAAAAATTAACCATTTATAATATTTTCATTCATGAAATCCAAGAAATATGTTTCTGTCAGAAAATAAAAAAATGTTTTTGAGTTATGACTACTTTGCAGCAAGTGAGTGATATTTTCAAAAAAAGTATTGAGTAGATAAGGTCAGTGCATTTTTTGCCCTTTATAGCAAATGCTGCTTATTTTATATATAAAGAACTGTTAAGACAGAAGACCATAATGCCACAGCACTCTGCATTGTTTTGAACTATAAAGTGGACAAAAAATCCGCAGAAGAATGAAAAATTCTTTTAAAATTTTCAAATCTTATTTCGGAAAAATCCTTAAACTTTTTATTTTTAAATAAAACTATTAAATTTATATAAAAAGATAAATTCTTAATGAGATACAATTAGTTTTTTTCTTGGCACTTAAGGGGTTAATTTCTTGAAAATAAAATCGATTATTAAAGTCTTAATTAATTTAATATGAAAAATTTGTGTTTATTTAAAAAATATTTTGTAAAATATTTTGTAAAATTAAAATTTTGTTTAAAAAAATGATTTTGAAAAAATATTGAAATTTCATTTATTTGTTTTATAAATAAATTGAGCATAAATAATATTATAAAAATAATTGTAATTTGCAATAAATGATAAATTTAATTAGACGAATACAGTTAGACTACAAATTATTCGCAATGATCGGATCGGTACTGTATAATCGCCTTTTTCCGGTTAAATGAAAAAAAAAGGTTTTTGGCCCAGCAAATATTTAGATTTTTAGCTGATAATTTAATTAAAAATTGTTTACGTGAAAGTTAAGAAATTATTAAATATTTTTATACCCTACACAATTGTAGAGGTATTGCTACCATAAATTTCCGTTCGAATTGGAACTATTTCATGATTCGATTTAACGATTAAAGTTCGGATTGCAGTTTAAAAATATATTGTATTGTTCGAATCAGAACTACTTTCCGTCCATTCGACTGGTTGTCAATATTAAGTTTTTTATTAAAACACAAGATTCAGTTTTAAAAATTAATTGATGAAACTTCGTATGGGCAGTTATTTTGGTCCAAGTACGAAGCGTAATGATATTAATAAATAAAGTCCATTAAAGTATCAGTAATCGGTGGGATAAAACTATAGGTACAGTTTCCAAGCTAATTAAACATTCGGATGATTATAAATAATTTAAAAATCTTAGAAGTGAGTAGCGGACTTCCACGTTAATAAACTGAAAGAGAACGAGCCAGAAAAAAGTACAAATGGTGAAAGTTAATCCAAAAATAACATCCACAGAGCTTGCTAAAACTGAGCCTAGATTACAACATAATGTTACAATTCAAGAATAACGTTGATATCTGTTTTTTATCGGAAGAAAAGAAAGTGTTAAGCAAAACAATTAGAGAAGCCATATAGTCTCGTATTGACCACGTCGTGTAAAGACCATAAAGTACACATTTATTTAATTGCCAAGCCAGTCCTACCAATCTTTCTTGAACTGGACTTGCTTTTATAGCAATTTAAATTTTTAAATCTGGCAAAATCTAGAGAATAAATCAACATTTTTTTTTACTTAATTATTGCAAAAGACTTTGTAAAAAATATCAAGTACACTAGTACATATTACTAAAAGTGCACATTAAAATTTTTAATCAATTTGCCAAAAATGTGTCAGGTAGATTATTAATTTCGAGTCAAATGGATTCAAATCATTGCACAATGTTTTAAATGAAAAATGAAATGGAAATAAATATGTAACTTTTCAATGACAGGATGGGAAGGAGTACAGACAATTGGACCTAACGAAGGTCGTACAAATATTTAAAACGATCCAGATTCCTTTATGTCAGAACCGATTTAAAAAATTTCATATAACTGAATTCTGCTAGTGAAGAGATATTTAGTTTCAAAAATCAAAAATTTTATTTTTTGGCCCATTTTGGCGAAATTTTCATGCTAAAGCTGCTTCAAATCTTATCCGATTATTTTATTTCATTAAAAACTCATGAAAAAAATTTGAAAACTTTAATTTTAATTTTGAAAAAATATGTGATTATTTTGGCAATTTTTTGACAAAAAAGTAATTATACTCTTTTTAAGTTTTAAAAAATTTTCTTAAGCAACTTAAAAAGAATTTATACTTTTCTAAAAGGTTACTTTATAGGCTTTGGTGTAATGGGAAAAAAGTTTCAAAAACTTAAATTTTGGTTCCTAAATTCAACCCATTTTTTCACAACACTCTAATTTATAGTTTGATTTCTCAAATCGCAAAGCTGGAATTATAAAGAACTAATGTTTTCTTCAAAACTTGATATGTTCTAAAAGCTTATTAATCCCCAATATCAGTTGGAAAGATATAGCAAATAATGTGAAAACCCCCGTTTTTGGGAATTTTCGAAAATTTGAAATGCAAATGAAAAAATATTAAAATTCTAAATAAAGAACATTTTATAGCAATTTGCATTATGTGTCCATACTTATGCTCTTGACTGTTTTTGATATTTTTAATTTGAATTTTTTAAATTTATGTCTCTCAATTAAAAAAAAAACCTAATTTTTATTAAATTTATATTTTATGTTTTCAAAAGTCTGTTTTTAACTGTGTTTAGAAAATATGATCTCTAAAGAAAATAGAGAAAATGTATAGATTTTGATTTATATTATTAGAAAATATTTAATTTTATTTTATATAAAAAAATTAGTTTAAAACAAAAAAACTCCATTTTTTTAATTTATAAAATAAATGTAAATAAAATTATGAAAAAAATTATTCAGCCAATACAATGCAAATAAATATAATAAAATTTTTTTTAAAATAGATTCCTTAAGTTCCTTTTTACAAGCCCCCTTACCTCCCCTATAATTGGTGTTTGAGTTTTAATATAAACTTTAAAAAAAATATATTGTATAAATTAAAAATAAATTAAAAAAACAAATTATATAATTTTAAAAATATGAAAAACCATACATTTATACATAAATAATTAAGATTAAGAAAAAAACAGCAACAAAAATAATAAAATAAAAAGCTTTTTTCATAACTAGTTTTTGTTTTGACAAATTTAGTCAATCGATTCTTTGAATGGAATCAACCGAAAATATATATATTTTTTAGTTAGTAATTTCATTTTTATACATTTTTTTATTTAAATATTAATTTAAATATTTTTTCTGTAATTAGTTAAAAACTTTTAATTTTTTTAAAGCAAATCATTTAAATTTTAAAAATAAATAAAAAATTAAACAAAAAAAATAAAAAATATTTTAATTATTTTGCCGAGTTTTTTCTTTTATTTTAAGTTTTGTGCCTTTTTCTAAAAAATAAATAAATATATTTATAAAAATATTAAAGAAAAAATCGTAAGTGCACAGTGTGCCCAAAACGATTATTTTTGGGAAATAATTGTGTAACTATTGAACCGTTAGAGTTACCTTAATAAAATTCCACATAATCAGAGCTCAGATATTGCTGAGTACATTTGGAGGAACAATGGATTCCTAATTATTTTCTATATATTTGTTTAAGTAAGCAGAGCACATTTGTCATAAAAATATATAGAAAATAGTTAAATTTTATTAGAAGAAGCCTCGTTTAGCGTGGATTTTCTCCCAAGTTATAAACTTTTAACAAATGTATTTGGTATCTATGAAAACGTCAGAACTTGTAGATTTATAAATTTTAAAGAAAAAATAAATGAAACTTCATTAAATATCAAAAATGTATGAATAACTTCAAATTTCGTTTTTTTTTTTTTTTTTTTTTTTTTTTAAATAAAATTCATATTGAAATTTTAATAAAATTAATATAAATAACGATAGTTTTTTTTAAATTCCAATATGATATATACTAACGTATCCATGATTCAGGGAATTAAAGAGATTCCCACTTTCCCATACGACAATGCCCAAAATCTCAATCCGTTTAAATTATGTTTAAAAAATTGATTTTGAAAAGTTTCATTTAGGTCTTAAAAGGACCGGCCCTCCGGCAGAAAATAATATATAGCTTTATTTTAGGGATAAATAAAAGAGATTCCAGCTGTACGATTAAGTTTTAAACTAAGTTTGGATAGAGCTTGTGGGAATAACTCTGCTCCAATGGCATCTGGATTTAGTTAACACGTTTTCCCATTAAGTTTTCTTTATAAAATAATTAAAAATATAAATCACAGAACAGAAATAATACTTTTATAAGTGAATAAATGTTGCCACCTTTTCGTAAAAAAATCCCTACAAAAAATATTTTCTTTTTTTAAATTTCCAAGTTCAGTCTTATATAACTTTTAAATATTTATATAGTTATTACACCAATATTTTTTGGAATCTTATAGAGAAGCTGGGACACATTTTTGAAAAAATTTATAACCTACAAAAAATCCGCAAAAAAAAAACAGTTCTAAAAATGCATGAAAATTTATTTCGACTTGAAAATCTCCTTAAAAATAAGAAATAACTCAAATATGTAATATGATTTCGTAGACGTTAAAACAAAATTTCTCTTCTCTCAATTCATAAATAGGAATTTTACAAATTCCACATAGCCGAGGGAGTCCACTTTATAAGGTCGCTGATTACGCCTTTGACTATATGGGGTCTTGTATTCCTCTAAATCAACAAAGAAAAACCTCAACTCTGACTATATGAAATTTCATTAAGGTATCTCTAACGGTTTAAACGTTACAGAATTTTTTCCCCAAAAATCGATTTGGACACACTGTACAGTGTTTATTTAGCTAAAACCCCCCAAAAAAAATAAAACATATAATATTATAACCTCAAAATAAATCCAAAAACAAAACGGAAAGCGTCTCTTACATTATAAAGGAAAAGAATTTTCGACTAAGAAAACTTCTGGTAAAAGGATTTACACATAAAAAACAATATAAAAATAAAATATAGAATTAAAAAAGAAGAAGAAGAAACACTGCCAAAAAATAAAAAATAAATATAAAAATAAAACAAATAAATAAATAAATAAATAATAAAAAAGCAAAAAATACAAGCTACGACTGAATAATTCTTAAAAAAAGAAAATAAAAATCTAAATAAAATAAAATAAAAAACAAATAGTGTAAAAATAAAAAAATTACTTTAAAGAAGTGAATAAAAAGCAAAAACTCAATAGAAAATAAAATTAAAAATTAAAATTAATAACAAAAAAATAATAATTGAAAATATATACAAAATATAACTGTGTGGTAGAAATAGTTGTAAGTAATTGAAATCTCCTTCAAATGTTAAAAAGAAAATAAGTATAAAATATATACTGGTCATATATCCGTATATATAATTTACTTTTCTCGAAACGGAAAATATTCGATTTTTTATTAGTCGAAAATAACAAGATTTTTAAAGAGCAAAATACATAACCTCAATTTTTAAATCTGACAAAAAAGAAATATTGTTAAAAACTTTGTAATAAAATATCAAGTACACTAGTAAACATTACTAAAGATGCACATTCATTTTTTCAATCAACTCAAAAAATTGGGTCAGGAAAATAACCATATGTTAGGGTTTCCCCATTCTCAGGATTTTCCTGGGAAATTCATTTTTGTACATTCTGGGAAATATCTATCGGGAATTAAATGAAAAAGTTGTTATATTGCAATCACGTGTAACTTCAGAAAGAATCAACTAAGAATTATCAGAAATTTGGCCAAATTATTTGTTATTATTCTAAGCAGTTCCTTATTTTCAAATACACGCTTGGAACAAAACTAGCTTCAATACAAGGAATAAGCTTTTAAGCATATAAAACTCTTACATAGAGAAAAGTTCTATTTAAATTTGACACAATAATTATTCTTACTGTATTGAATATAAGTTATTAATTTAACAATTAGAACCCATTTCGGAATATATTGAAGTTAGAATGATGACTTCGATGACATCTAAGAAGGAACTGTTAACGGAGCATTTCATTATATTCCTCAACCAGATAAATCTTCGTCTTCTCATCTAGATGTTGTATTGAGGACATTTGTATACATCTCGTTACGGTTCTTATGGCTGCATTTTGGCAACTTTCAATATTTCTTCACACTGGAGCAGCATTTATCACTGATCGGACAATTGTTTTTATATAAAAAATCGTCAATTTCTCGGTCTTTGTGAATACTTCATAGATCACAATTTTTTATATATAAAACAATTTATAAAAAAATCTTATTAAAAAACAAAACACTGCGTCAAATTCTACGATGATCGGCACATAATTTTCTATCGGTTTCGCCTAACCGCCATTCCGAAATTGTTATATTTTATATAAGTATAAATTATAAAATCAAATTCTACGAGGGTTGGTCCATAATTTTGCATATATGCGTCATGCTGTAAGAGTTGGTAGTTTTCCCAACATAATTCTTTCTAGGGAAAAGTCTTTCGTCTGTTACAGTTGTCGTTGGGTTGACAAACTTTGGCTGAGTGTATCTCGGGTCGTTCCGGAAACGGAGATCCAATTGTCGTGGGAGCAGGAATTGGTTATTGTTGTAAGACAAGTTAGTTATTTGTTTCGTATAATTCCAGGGCATGAAAAATTTAGTCAGAAGAATTTGTATATAAATTATGGGAGTCTGACATTATTCCTTCTTAGCGTTACACACAGAAGTTAATATACTCTCTTCACCACTTCAGGTGGTGTACTGTATAAAAATCATTAAACCTAACAAACTTTTTGTTTAAAATTAAAAATGAATGAGAATTTTTACAATTTTGCTAATTAAATAAAAATAATAATAATAATTCATCATAAATATTATTTTCCCGACCAGTATAAATTTTTAAAATGTAATTTAAATAAATAATAAAAGTAAATAACAAGAATGATTATGAAAAAATTAATTACAATCAATATAAGCAATTTTTTCCCAAAATATTTAGTTTTTGGATTTAAAGTAAAAACAAAATATAAATAAAATTTATAAAACAAAAGAAAAACAACAACTCTAAATTAGCAATATTAAAACAGATTTTTATACTTTTTATAAAAAATAACAAAAAAAAAAATATGTATTTTGTATTGTTCGATTACTATTAAAAACACACACACACACACGAACAACAAAACATAATTGAAACTGTAAAATGTGAACATCAAAGTTTTTGAAAAGTATTTAGTTCGGTTTTAAAAGGGGTCTTAAAAGAGGATTTAGTAAAAGATTTCTTTGACAGAAGGATAAAAATTCGTGATATCAAAACTACAAAGTTGTATCAATATTCCAGTTGGTCAAATATTTAAATCCGAAACAAAAGTGATTTCGGAATAAAGTAGAAATAGCGAAAGGTCTTCTAAAGTTGATAGATTGCAATTTGAAAAACCATTTACGGAATTTTCCCACATACATTGATTATAATACAAGAATATAACCCCAAAAATTTGGGGTTTGTTTTATATAGTTCCAATACAAGGACCTTGTACGGAATGAGCTTTTCAATACATAAAACTAAAAAAATGTGGAAAAGTTCTATTTAAATTCGGCACAATAATATAACAAACTAATGTTAATAATTAAACCATAAGACTCCATACATCTCATGTAAGACCCCAAATTTCCAGAAAAGAATTTAAACTTAAAAACTCTTAAATATCTGTATTTCCATTGAATTCAGCTAAAATAACTTTGGATTTTTCGTTAATATGAGTGATAAATTTTAAGATCATCCATAACTCCAATATGAGGAAACTTTTCCGTAATACCACCTTAAGATTAGGGTTTCTTTTTATCTAGAATAGAGTTTTCATAAAATTACTTAAAATTAAATTATTTTAATAAAATCTCGAAATATGATTTTCGACTTTGAATTTCAATATCATCGAATCATATTTGACTGGAGCATATTTAAGATACCGCGGAACCTACTTATTTTTACTATACTTAAGCAATTGTTTATTAGAAAACTATTAAAACGTTCATTTTAAAGAATATATAATATTTTCATTTATTATTATTATCATTATTATTATTATTATTATTATTATTATTATTATTATTATTATTATTATTATTTTTGTTCCCGGGAACAAAAAAACCGCTAAAAGAGAAACTCTACTTTCGTAATCAAAAAACTTAATTCCTTCAAAGACAAGCGAACTGAATAATCAATACGAATTGAATTAATGAATCGATTTAATGGTTAAAAAATTGATCCTAGTAGGGAGATAATTAAGATACAAATTGTTATTAATGATGATTTAGGGTCGCACCAAAAACTTTGAAACGAAAAATAGAATTTTGAAATTTTATAAATTCTAAGTTTCAGCTGACAACCTACTCTTACCTTTCTAATAAGACCATTCATTCTGCGGAAGCTCGGACTGCCAAATTAGGTAATTGGTTCTCTCAAAGTGTTAAAGACAAACTATACGAAGTGCAGGCAGGACAAATGAATGTCTGATTATTGTAACTTTAGCGAAAAAATCTTTTTCGTCATGCTTTCGAGATTATAAAAAAGTCCTACAATTTGTACAAAACCATAGTTCATATACGCACTCGATATCACGTCTTTTTATTATACGCCCAAAATATCGCTTGTTCTGATGAAAAATAAAAAATGGAGGGTTCCAGTTTTTGTCTTCGCAACATTAATCCTAAAACATGCTGCTACCGTTGTCAGTGCAGGCAGGACAAATGAATGTCTGATTATTGTAACTTTAGCGAAAAAAATCTTTTTCGCCATGCTCTCGAGATTGTACAAAAGCTGTTACAATTTGTACAAAACCATAGTGAAAATACGCACCCGATATTCCTTCTTTTTATTATACGCCCAAAATATCGCATGTTCTGATGAAAAATAAGTCCAGGAGGGTTTCAGTTTTTGTCTTCGCCACATTGAACCTAAAACATGCTGCTCCCGTTGTCAGCTTGAAGCATCGTAAGTTCCAGACGAGGTCATCTGTATAATCAAGATTATTTAGGCGGCCTTTACCTTTTTTCCATTTTGATAAGCACATTTCTAAAATTATTTTATAATCGAAGTGATGAAAGGACACATTCTTCAATTATTGCACAGTGTTTTAAATGAATAATGAAAACGAAGTTAATCAGTAATTTACGAACGGGTAGTCCGAGTTAAGGTTTTAAATTTGAACTTCGTAGAACTAACGGGGTGGTCTGCTGGGTCCATCCGGGTCATTAAAATATTTAAAACAGTCTAGATTACTTATATAAGAACCGATTGCACAGATTTTGTATGAGTAGATTCTCCTAGTGAAGACCTATAAGAGTAGGCTACCTTTAAAAATTAAAAATTGTACTTTTTGGCCGATATTGGCAATTTATATCAAATATTTTCCGATTTATATCAAATATTTTTTTTATTTTTTTAAGAACTAATGACTTCTTCAAAAATGCCCAATTTTCGTTGATTAGTTACACTCCTTTTTAGATTTAAAAATACTTTCTGAAAAGTTACTTAAGAATTTTTTGTGTAATGTTAAAAAAAGTTTCAAAAACTTAAATTTTGGAAGAACAAGAGTTTCCCAAATTTAACATAATTTTTTCACAACACTCTAATTTATGGCTTGATTTCTCAAATCGCAAAGCTTATATTTTCTTCAAAAAATGATGTGTTCTAAAATTTTTAGTATTAGAAATTTTTGCTTTCCGATCTCGGTTAGAAAGAAAATATGTAAAAAAACATTTTTGGGGATTTTCGAAAGTTTTTGGGAATTACGGGATTTCTCAAAAATTCAAATTCAAAACTTCATACTTTAATTAATATTAAAAAAACATTCAAAAATATTCAACAAATGGGACCCTCTTTTAAAATGAATTAAATACAGCAAAAATGCAAAATTTTTATTAAAATTAATTTATATAAAAATATAAAAAATAAACAAAAATAATTTCTAAAACAAATTGAAACTCATTTGAAATTGCACAAATTATAGAAAAAAACCCGAGATTTTTTAAAATTATAAACAAACTTTATATACAAAATAAAATTATAATAATAAATAAAATAAATCTAAAAACTACCTCAAATTTTGCAAAAACAAAAATTAAGGAAAAAAATTTAAATGAAAATAAATTAAAAAATAAAAAATTACAAAACAACAACAAAACAAAGCAAAAAAACATGGGAATAAAATAAAAGATTTTTACTAGAATTTAAATATAAAATTCCCCTCCCCTCTTTTTTGTGTATGAAAAAATTAATATAATTAATAATATTTCTTACGATTTATAATATTGAAATATGAAAAATAAAGAAAAATGAATTATGTAGAAAGTGTATTTTTAGTCTTAAATGTATTTAAAAAAATTTATAATAAAACATTAATTAATTTAAAAAAAATAGTAATTTACTAAAAACAAAAAACAAGAAAAACTAAGTGTATGTAGTAAAAACCATAAATCCTTAAAAAATAAATAACTATAAAAAACTTATGATAAAAATTAATAATAATAACAACAACAATATTCATTTATAAATCTATTTATAATATAAAACAACAACAAAATATATAAAAATTAAATAAACATGATCACCAACGATCATCTGTAAATTTATTGTAAAATAAAAATTGTTTTATTTAAAAATTTGGAAAAAATAGTGTATTCAAAAACCGAAACCGGAAAACAGTAAACCGTGTTTCGAATAATTTCAATTTATGAACTATTCGAAATGCCGCATTTTTTCTGTCGGTTACCCGGTCTTTAATGGAAGACATTTTTAAGCTTTTCAATCAAAAAAAATCGGCTTAATTTTTCTATATTCCGCCATAACTGAAAAAAATACAAAAATAATATTATGAAATCTGTTACAAATGGTTATTTTTATATATAATCGAATCATTATTTGAACATCATTCTATATAAAGGACATTGCTTTAATGCGTTAAACTCTAAAAATAAGTATTTTTCTATAAATTTATAATAATCAAACAAAATCCGGTTAACCGGTTTTCTGAAAATGCTGGATTTTTGAATACATTAGAAACAAATCTGCACAGTGTGTTAAATCACCTAAAAATCTGACAAAATAACTAGAATTATTTTTATAATAAAAAGCTGGGGGATAAGTTAGGTCGAATCCGACTGATTTTTGTCTAGGTCCCATATAAACTGCCATCAAAATTGCATTTATAAGAGGTGACATCGAAAAATTCTTAACAGACATATAAGTTAATAAACTTACAGTTTTCGTTTTTTATTTGATTATTATTATAATACAATATAAAAAATATATATTTTTAAAAGCTTTAATCCCCAAATAATGAAAATGTCAACTTTTTCGGAGACTCTTTCCCTAAAGTTTTTATAGTGCTTTCTACCACTTTGCTCGAATAGGTTGTCCATCTTCGTTTAAAATCTATCACACTTTTGGACACCTTTCTCCTTTTAACAAGTGCCCAATATCTCTCCACTGGCCTTTGCTTCGGGCAGTTCTTGTACCGCTCAAGTACTTGTTTCGGGTATTTTGGAACATTTAAATCTCTTGGTACAAATACTACTTTATAGTTCTTGTACCACTCAAGTGACAGTGACAGGATTTCAAATCAGACCAAAAATAAGTGGACACATTATTATAAAGTCTTATGAATGGAGGCAGGCTTTTTTGTGAACATTCCTTGATGCAAATATCGGCATTCCATTGGAACAAATGATTCAAGGCATATTGCTTGTTACAGCAGAAACTTTTTTTGGGAAATTTTGACTATTTTGGGGTCCTAAACTTTTCTTCAACATTCCCTCAAATTACAGCAACATAAAAGTTTTGAGCAGGAAATTGCAACAAAAATTGCTAGAACATATATTTCGTCATTCATTATGCAGCAAGAAAACCTGACTTCAATTTCCATTCTCTGTTTTTGATCTTTCGCTTTTAGCTGATATAACTTTGGAGCCATTGAATATCTGTAAAAGGACTTCTTCTTTCGAAAATTTAAAAAAATCGCGATAAATTTTAATAGAAAACAAATAAGAATGTATAGTCGTATAAGCCTGATTATCTAATACCCTACACCACATCGTCGGTTAAAGAGGGAGATTACGAAAAATTTATAAACAACCCTCGTATAATATGATTTTCTGATATATTCTTAAGTGTGTAGCACAATATTGTGCAATTAAAATTTATGTTAAAGTTTGTGCGTCTTAAAATGAATTATTCTGGGGGGAGGGCTTATATGGGGGCTACAAGAAGTTATGAACCGACCATCGAATAATTTTGCACTTCGATATTTACTTATATATATCTTAATTTGACCAATTATTATTACAATAACCACGTATATGCCAGATTTTTGTCTATAAAAGTGATATATGGAAAGGGGTTTGTATGGGACCTGTGAAAAAAAATTAACCGACCCTCGCATATGTTGGCAATATCATAAGATTTACTTGTATTAATTACGATTAGGACATTTATGACCTTAAAAGCCCATTCCGAGGAGAACATTTGTATGGGTAGTTCCTGAAATGTTGGACCGAACATGGCTAATTTCAATAGGCTTCGTCCTTAGGCCAAAATAATAATATATGACAAATTTTATACAGATATTTCAAAAATTGCGACCTGTAGACTGTTCACAACGTTAACATGAACAGCCAGCTGGACAGATAGACAGACGCACATTGTTAAATCTATTATTACACAAAGAGAATCACTATTTTAAAGTGATAATTTCAAAAATATTTTTAAAAGATAATTTTTAAGGTCATTTCAATTAATTGACTAAATTTTCTTTCGTTTTTAATAACAAATATATTTGTAACACCAAAATTCATTATATTTACATTTATGACAAACATTTTTCTCTAAATCAAAATTCAAACATCACGTGCTTCTATTCTTTATTTATTTAATCAATCTAATCAGATTAGTGCTTTAATAAATATATAGACAAACAAGAATAATAATAATAATATTATTATGGAAAAGTGACTACGAAACTATATTTACAAATAAAATTATCAGTTAAATTAAACCAACCGTATAGTTGCTCAAGCTGGTTAACATACAGCTGCGGTCAAAATAATAGCACCACTCACAAGACGCACCTTTGTTGCGTTATGTGTGTTTTTATTCATGAATATTTTTATCCACAATTTTGTAGAGTCCCATTAATAAAAATATATTCTCTTAGAAAAAGAATGAATTTCTTTAAATTAACACGAATATTTCAATAAATTTGATTATAAAGACAAAATATCAGATTATGACCTCCCCAAAATATGAGCACGATTTCATTTATACTTGAAAAAACCATACAAAGTCCAACCAATTGTTATAATATTAAGTGCAAAAGAGTGTAAAGCTGATTCTGTAATAAATAATCAACATGTTGTTATTAGAATTTATGGGTTGGTCTAAACACAATACTTCAGAAAAACGAGAACTTAATTAAAAGCATGTTTCTGATGAATAAACTTATGCCGAAATAAGATGATTAAATACAAATTAAAGTAGGGAGTCATAAGCGAAAAAATAGGGCAACACATTTAATCGTTCATATACGTCAAATAAAAAAGGCGATATTCATCTCAATAGCAGGGATGAGAAAATAATTTAAATCTGTTAAAACGTACTGAAACTGTATCAGAAGACTTAGAGAATACAATTTAAGAGTTCATAGACCATGAAAAGTCCCCCGCTTAACTGCTCGGAATGTCTCAAATAGATTAGAGTTTACTAAAACTTACTTGATTTGACATAATTAAAAAGGAATGTTGTATACTGTGTACCGATCAGTCTATAATATTTCTTAGTTGTAAGGAAGCCTCTTAGCAAGGAACAATTTACAACAAAATCTTTGAAACACAACGGTTCTAGTGTTTTGGTATGGAGGTGTTTTTCGTACAATGCTGTTGGACTTATTTACCATATTAAAACTATTATGGATGTGCGAGAATATATGAAAATATTATACGAAGTAATGCTACCGCATGCGCCACTGAATTGGGACATACAACAATACCACGCCCCAAAACATAATAGCTAAAAAGTTGTTTCAGAATAACAGAGTTACTGTAATAAAATGGCCCCCTTAGTCTCCCGATGTAAATCCAATCGATAATTTGTCTACATATGTATAAAGGAAGGCTTCGATAATTAAATCAACCAATAATAGCGATTTGTCGACCACTATAGAGCAGGCGTGATACTTTATTTTACTGCAAAGATGCCAGAATGTAATAAATTCAATGGGAAGGCGATATTCGCCTTTTATTACTAACAAAGGAAATACTACAAAATGCTAAGAATAAATAGTAAACTCAATAAAATAGCACCAAAAAATTAAACAAGAATTATTTATTATTATTTTTTTATAAGTGAAACCGGGTGGTGCTATTATTTTGACGCCAATTTTTAATAATTCTTTTGGAAAAAATAAATTTAAAGAATGATATTTGGAAATATTTAAATATCTTCTACATTATCTTTTTAACTAATTTTTAATTTTATTAAACCAGAGTATAAGAACAACTTTTTATTCAAATGACTTTTATGACTTATTAAAGAAGATGTATGTATGTGATGCTATTATTTTGACCGCAGCTGTATTTATTCTAGACCACATTACCAGAAACATGAATGATTAAAAAATATAATTTATTATATGAGTTTTTTCTCAATGCACAATTATTATTAGTGTCTATAATAATAAAAATACTTTTGTTAATAGACCCTTCTCTAATCATATCTTGGCAACAGCACTTAAATCTAACTAACTGACGACATTGACATCGTCATGTGTTGACTCTATCATATGGTTAAATTAATATTTTTTTAATGGAAAATATATCATATGGTTTATTAAATTTCTTAATACATTTGCTACCACAATATTTCTATTCTAAATGGTGGACTTTCCTATTTACGTTAAAAAACGTCAGTTTAAAAATACTTTTGCAACGTAAAAGACCTTTGAAATTGGTGAACAAGTTGAGAATGTATTTTTTTTTTATTTTTACATTTTTTTGATAAATTAATTTAGACCCAATGACTCCAGCTATGACTAAATTTGAAATATTTGATATATTGAAAATTGTCAATAACTCTAAAAATACCTTAACTAAGAGATTTATTACTAATGCACAGTGTGTCCAAATCGATTTATTTTTAAAAATTCTATAACTTTTGAACCGTTAGAGGCATCTTAATGAATAAATAAATAAATTGTTAGAGCTGAGTAGTCAGAATATGTTGTTTTTTTAAAAATTCGCCAAAAATCAATTTATGAATCGAGAGAATAGAAATTTTGTATATAGATAGTCTGGACAATGTGAAATTTGCTCTGCTTATACACAAATATATGGAAAACAAAGGAAGCCTATTTAAGTGTGAATTTTCAGCCAAAGTATAAACTTTTAACAGATGTATTTGGTATCTATGAAAACGTCAGAACTTGCAATTAAAAAGAGGAAAATAGAAAGTGATTTAGATATCAAATAATATGAATTGAAACGAATAAAAATTATTTCAAATTTTAATATGATTTATATTAATTTCTCCATTATTTAGGCATTTTAAAAGATTGCCACTTTTCCATACGAAAATGCCCATAATCTCAATAAATTATGTTGAAAAGTTCTTGGGTCTTTACGTAGAAATAATAATTAAATAATGATTCCTGCTTTGTGATTTTAGAACTTAACAAAAAAGTTAACATTTTTTAAAAATTGCCCAAGTTTGGATAAGGCTTAGGGGTTAGAATTTACCTTACACGCATTCCCATTAAGATTTCTTTATAAAGTTATAAAAAATTAAAAAGCACAGAAAAATTGATTTTATAAAAATATAAATTATATTGAAAACTTTTTTAGTGTTTACCTTACAAATATAACTATATATTAAGGATATTTAATGAATGATTCCAGCTTTGTGATTTGAGAACTTAACAAAAAAGTTAACATTTTTTCCAAAATTAATCAAATTTAGATATGGTTTCGGAGCATGTCTTTACCCCAATGGAGATATATAGAATAGAACATAGAGAAATTGATTTTATAAAAAATGTTTATTTTTTATAGTTCCAACGGATGTATATAATTATACAGTTATTGTACTAATATTTCTTAGAATTTTATAGGGAATCTGGTATATATTTTTAAAAAATTTAGAAACTGCAGTAAGTCCACTATTTTAAAAAAATATTTACGAGACTAAAACCTCTCAATGAGGTTTAATAATTCTGTTAGTAAATTTAGTTAATTCCTTTTAAAATCTTCGATATTTTAAAATATTTTGAATGTTCCAAAATGCTTTTTTACAATAATGTGACATTAAAAAGTAAAAAAAAATGTTAATAAATGTTCATATGAACATTCTTGAGGTCTTCCACTTGATTCTGAAAAACTCTTAGGGGGTCTTAGGCACAGTGGTGTTATTAAAATTAAAAAAACGCCAAATTTTCCTTTGTGATTTCAATAAAACAAATTCTACAAGTAGATTTCCTTATATCTGTACAAACAATTGATTAACCGCGTTAAAAGTAAAGTAAAATTTGATTTGTTTCAGATTCTTAAAGTTAGCAGATTTAATTTAGGACCAAAAATTCTAAACAGTTTTAATGCAAGAATCATATGTTTGTAAAGATTCGATTAAAGTTTATATTATTTTAAAATAGAAATTTTAAAAAACAATGAAATACGAAAGCTAAGTACGACTATGCCAAATCGTCATAATATCAGAAACGTTTACAACATACAAGTAATAAGTTATAGTCGGTCAAGCACGAAGAGAAATTATGTGCCGACCCTCGTAAGATGTTGAAGATCGATTTCTGCACTAATACATCGAGAGTATTAAAGTTTAGTACCAATCACTTTTCAAGAAACTATTTTACTGGACAAAATTTTAGACGGATAGGATGAGGAGGAGTGATAGCCTTCACACAAAGAATAAGCTCTCAAATTTGGCCCAATATGACGGTTAGCATCAGGAGAAGCTTTAGCCCCCATACATAACAAATACTATATTTCGAAAACCTAAAGTACTATCGACGTGAGAGTCTGTAGCACTTACTTTCTCAAGGAAACAGTTTAGTAGACAAAATGTAGGACGGTTATGATCAAATGGAGGGCTAGCGCCCATGCAATGCAAATATTTTTGCAGCTTAAATGCATATATTAGTGTCAGTTCTACGTGGAAAAATTGATGATAGATGTGGTCATACAAAGAAAAAATGAGTGCCGACTCCTCATATACCAATAATTAATAATCGAATATCTAAAGAGCTATTTCAACTAAAGAGCTATTTTTCCACAAAACCTTTCCTATGGAACGGCTTTATTGGAAAAATTTAGAGCGGATAGTCTCAGAAAGATTTGGTAAAATTCTCATAGCGTGATTTGTGGAATTTCTTCGTGATCAAATACTGAAGAGGTGATGCAAAGCGAACTGGATAGGACTTATGCATCACCCCTTCATGAATGAAATCAGCAATTTTTATTATTTATAATTCGAATATTTCACTTTTTTAGATCAATTTAAAGTTGAACTTAAAATTTCTTAACTTTATATTTTAGATCAAATTTTGACCCCCAACCAACCATAAACCCAACGTATCAAAATATATGAATATACAAAAAATATCGTACAATCGCACTTGTAAGTTCACATTACTCTGTGAATGTACACAAAGAAAACGAAGAAGAATTCTTGACAAGTGCTGAAACACGCACACACACACACTTCTTTTAAAAGAGAAATAAAAATTCCTAATCAACGTGCAACTTTAAGTCAAAATAAAAACAAAAAAATTTTTTAAATTAAATTGTAAATAAAAATTCCAAAAAAAAAAAATTATTGAGAAAATTTTAAATAAAATTTTAGACGAAGATGTCATTTGCCACACGTCTTTTAAAATTAAGTACTCAAACAATTGGTTTACAACGTTATGCAACCAGGCCCTTGGCACGCAGCATCAATACATTAACATGGAAAAGAAATTGGAATTTGAATGGTAAGTACCGCATTAATATCCTAAGAAATTCCCAGCATTAAAATCATTTTTATTTAGGTGTAAATTATGTCCGCCACTTGAGTGCTGAGGCTGGTAGTCATCATGTAAGACATACGGAAAAACCTTTGGGTTCACCCGATAAACATGAATTTCAGGCTGAGACTAGAATGTTGCTAGATATAGTGGCACATTCCTTGTACTCGGAAAATGAAGTTTTCGTTAGGGAACTTATTTCAAATGCCAGTGATGCTTTGGAGAAATTCCGCTATACCATTCACACAGCCGGTGAACATGAAAAAGATTATGAGGCAACAGATCGTGCTTTGGAAATACAAATTGCTACCGATAAACAAGCCATGCAATTGATTATACAAGACACCGGCATTGGTATGACACGTGAGGAATTGGTTAATAATTTGGGTACCATAGCACGTAGTGGTTCTAAGAAATTCTTGGAACAAATCAAAGATAAGGGTGCTGCTGCCGAGAATACTTCAAATATTATTGGCCAATTTGGTGTGGGTTTCTATTCGGCGTTTATGGTGGCCGATAAAGTAGAAGTATATACACGTTCCTCTAAAGTTAATTCACCCGGCTTGTGCTGGTCTACCGATGGTTCGGGTAGTTATGAAATCCAAGAAGCTGAGGGTGTAGCTCATGGCACCAAGATTGTTATACATCTTAAGCCTGAGTGTCGTGAATATGCAGATGAGGATCGTATACGTTCAGTAATCAAGAAATATAGTAATTTTGTGGGTTCTCCCATTTATTTGAATGGTCAACGTGCTAATGACATACAACCATTGTGGTTGATGGAACCAAAGGATGTAAGCAAAGAACAACATGATGAATTTTATCGCTTTATTGGTAATACCTATGATACGCCACGTTTTGTGTTGCACTATAAGGTAAACAATAATGCAGAGTCATATTAGAAGCTTTTTACTTAAAGTAGCTGTATTTTTTTAGACTGATGTACCCCTTAGCATACGTGCTTTGTTGTACTTCCCTGAGGGCAAACCTGGCCTTTTCGATATGACACGTGATGGTGATGTTGGTGTAGCTTTGTATACACGTAAAATTTTGATACAATCAAAAACCGCCAATTTAGTACCCAAATGGTTGCGTTTTGTTAAAGGTGTTGTAGACTCTGAGGACATTCCTCTCAATTTAAGTAGAGAACTTTTACAAAATAGTGCTTTAATCAAGTAAGTTGAAAGAAACTCCACTAACATTACAAGTGATTGATTATTGTCTCTTGTAGAAAACTATCCGATGTTCTGACTAGCCGTGTTTTACGTTTCCTCCAAGATAAAGCGAACAAACAACCTGCCGATTACGAAGCTTTCTACAAAGATTATGGTCTATTCCTTAAAGAGGGTATTGTTACCTCCCATGATCAAACCGAAAAAGAAAACATTGCCAAATTATTGCGTTTCGAATCCTCCAAATCTCCTGAGGGTCAACGAGTCTCTTTGGAATCTTATTGCGCAAATGTGGGAGAACAAAAAGATATTTTCTATTTGGCAGCTCCCAATCGGGTCTTGGCTGAATCCTCTCCCTACTATGAAAGTTTGAAAAAACGTGGCATTGAGGTTTTGTTCTGCTATGAACCCTACGATGAATTAGTGCTAATGCAATTGGGCATGTTCAAGAGCAAGAATTTGGTATCAGTTGAAAAGGAAATGCGTCAGGGAGCCAGTGGAGATGAGACCACAGACTATGGTGAAGGCAGTTTGTTGAGATCACAAATCGATGAACTTTTACCCTGGATGAAGGAGAAATTATCGGGTAAAGTGGCCAATGTACGTGTAACAAACAAACTTGATAGCCATCCTTGTGTGGTAACAGTGGAAGAAATGGCCGCTGCCAGACATTTCATACGCACACAAAGTCATCAACTACCAGAGGAAAATCGCTATGCTCTATTGCAGCCACAATTGGAAATTAATCCAAAGTAGGTTTTGTTTTTCAATAATAATCAGTTTTTCTTGTAAATATATATATTTTCTCTTTTTAGACATGAAATAATTAAAAAATTAAACAATTTACGTACCAATGACACCGAATTGGCGGATTTGTTGGTGCAACAATTATTTGTTAATGCCATGGTGGGCGCTGGTTTGGCCGAAGATCCTCGCACACTTTTGACCAACATGAATGCTTTGTTGACCAAGGCTTTAGAGAAGTGTTAAATAATTCCATGATTCTATATATATTTTTAGGTTTGTTTGTTAATTAATAAAAAATACATTTTTTACGTTGCCGAAAACTTTTCAAAAAAAATTTTGATTTTAATTTATTTAAGTTGTTTAAACTATCATAACACAGGACATTCAAATGGTTAATTTGAATACCAAAATTAATACTATCATAATTAATTAAAAATATTAAAATTCCTTGTATTCAACTTTTTAAGTTTTATTCACTTTAATTCCACAAAATTTCTTCTCATTCATACTTTTGACTTTCGTACACAAACAAAATTTACCGTTAGACTGTGTTTATTTGGTAGTGGACATTTTGATTTCATATGTAATGCAACTCTGTATTCAATATAATAATATACACAACACACAGTGTATATGGCAACATTAAAAGAATTATATTTTTCTTTTTGAAAGATTCCAAATAATAAGGATTTGGCAACACTACAAATAAATCTGAAAACACTCTATCTATCTTCACTGGAATTTTCCAGTGGAATGAGAGAGAGAGGAGTCACTAAATCTAAAAAAAGAATGAGATCTCAGAATTGAAAATATTGCATTAAAAACTTCTTTCGTTCACCGGCTTGACGAATATGGGATTACGGAAAAAGGCTTCTAAGAGACTTCAGCGAAATATGGTAACGAATTCTTGAAATAGCTTGGTTCAATAGAATTGGTTCATATTTAAGGATTTTAGAAGCTATAAACCATATTCTGGGAAGGCTTGTTTAAGATATCGGACCAGGGGGATAGGTAACCCCCACAAAAAGCAAATTTTGATCCTTGAATATAGGATCAGGGGGAGAGATAACGCCCATACATGGAAAATATTTTTCCAGTAATGTTTTACTAGACAGAATGAGGGGCGGATAAGACCAGAGGGAGAGATTCCCTATACAAAGCATAAATACCATATTTGTTTTATATTAACAACGAGAGTTTTCAAATTTGGTCCAAATCACTTTCTCAGGGACAAAATCACTTTACTGGACATAATGTGGGACGTGATAAGATTTCATTCCAATTACATTCAAAGGAACAACTTTACTAGACAATATTTATCTATGGAACTATTTTAGTTCATCTCAATTTTTTTCTCAAGGAACAGTTATTTAACTGGTCAAAATGCAGGACTGAAGGGACAAGGAGAAAGAGCATCCACATACAAACAATGTCAAATATAATTATCGAATATCTAAAGGACTATTTAAGTGAAAGATTTAAAATTTGGTTCTCTTTACTCTAATTTCTGTTTTTTACTGGACAAAAATATGGGAGGATAGAATTAGGGGGAGAGATAGCCCTATTGATGATTTCAAACACAGTTACAGAACAGTTTCACTGCTCCTTAGGAAAGTAATCGATTATATTTCGAAATGTTGCAGTGAGAGTTAAAAAATTAGTCTCTTAATCACTTTCTTAAAGAATTGTGTAGTGATGGGACAAATAGGACCTCGGTAGCTAGAATCTTAAATTTAGTCCCAATCACATTCCTATGAAATTATTAGGCTTTTGGGATTAAATGATGTTAGATAAAGTTAGCGGAGAAAGTTCCCACCATACGAAGAAAAAACAAATGTGAATGCTATATTCGACTGTGTCGAATCTTAAATACCCTCCACAACGAATATTATGCAAAAATAAGCATGAGTTGAAAATATTACACCAAAAACTTATTCACTCATTAGCCTAAATACCGACTGCAGAAAAAAGGCTCCTATAAAAACTCCAGTAAAATATGGAAACTTATTCTTAAAATTATCCACAAATATTGAAGAAAATCTTCCAACCCCAATTTGTGAATTTTTTAATCACTAAAAAACTACAAGAGATACCTATATTCCACCACGGAAGCGTATTTTTTGTGGGGATTTTAAGGGCATAAAATGTATATCAAATGAAAGGGTTATGACCTAGCAGTCATAGAACTGACAACACTCATTAAGCTCATCTCTTTTTCTCTCTCTCGATATTACTTCTCTACAGGATCCCAACTCTGTCCTCAAGTTGAATGAAGGGATCACAATGTAACATAAGGTGAGCGTTGTGCATTTTTGATGTGACGATAATGCACACCGCCCTTCCCTACCTACATCGAAACTTTCCCCATAAAAAGGAATGCAACATATATTTTCTCTTCAAAATTGACATTGTTTGTCAACTTTTTTTCTTTCATCTGGCAACATTTTACCATGGAAATTACTAAACTTAAACGACCAATAAGAATAAAGCTTCTAAAATCGTTACAACTGAACAAGTCATATGACTATGAGAAATAATGTTAAAGAGAGCAAGTCATACTCAGGTTTAGATAAGTTTGTTATAAGTGAAAAAGAAAAAGTATAGAAAACAAAGAGAGTGTGTAAATAAGACAACATATATGTGTAAAATAGACAACAAGAATTGACGTTGGTTAGCAAAAAGTGAGTGGAATACCAGTCAGCGACCAACCAACCAAGCGTGCTTCGCAAACTCCTAAGCAGTTACCAAACAGCTACCGAAAAAGGCCACAAAAACTTACAAGTTTTTGAACACACACAAAGAACTTAGAAAAAATCAATTTCTTTTTTTTAACAAGTGAGTGTTTGTTGTAATGAAAAATTAAAAAAAAGCGTAAATAAACAAAGCAAAAAAGTGTTTAAAACAACAAAAAACTGTTTTAATAATAATTAAAATAATGTTTGAAATATGTTATAATGGGTCAAAAGGAAAAAAGAAAAAACTATTTCGATGCCACGACATAAAACCACTTTTACAAAAAATAAAGAGACTACAATTGCAGCCATTATAAAAAGAGGAGGTGTATAAAAATTTTAAGAGTAAAAGAGAGAGAGAAAACCTTATAATTTTTTTCGCAAAAATTATTTATTGCTAATTAATTAATAATGTGATGATATGTTTCAAACTTCGAATTTGATACAAGATCACATGACCCGGATTTTCAAAATTAAAAGACTTGCTCATTCATCTGATTGTTAATTAAAATTCAAGCCAAAGTAAAAAAAAGCTTATTGGAAATAAATAACTGAGGCAAACAATTTTGCATACTCATTTTGAAAAAAATTACAATTTTTATACTCTTGTGAGAAATTCTCTTACTCTTTTGACACATACAAAAAAAAAAAAGAATAGAAAATATAGTATTTTTGAAAAGGTTGCCAGATAGTTTTCTTTTTTTCAATTTAAGTAAATAAAAGAAATTGTAAAAACATTATTTTGTAAAAAAAGAGATGATTTTACTTTATTAAGAAAATATTAAAGAAATTAAATTCTAAAATTAAATGTTTAACGAATATTTTCCAGTTTGAGTGTTAAGCTCGCTTTATTGATACAAAGAAAGTAGCAAGAAAAAAGTTAATGAATGACAACGTCACATTTTGGCTGATTTTTTATAATTTTTGTATGTGTAGACATTTTCTTTGCTTTTGCAGAGACTGAAAAATACAGTCGTTTAGCAACCGTCAAAGAGAATACTCACTTTGATAAAACACCTCCTCTAACAAAGTAAAGGCGCAATAATTGTTTTATAGAGTGCAAAATATAGAAAGAAATATATTACAAAAGAAAAGAAAAAACGAACAAAAGAAAATATTTTTTAACAAATAATTTTTTTGTCTATAAAGTTACACAAGAAAACTACGAGCTTTAAAACAAACAAAATCAACTTTTCTTTTTGTAGACCCCCGATTTTTAAACACACACATACAAAATGTCCGATGCAGGAAGCGATAACCCCATCTACGGACCCTTCTTCGGTGTTATGGGAGCCGCCTCAGCTATCATCTTCAGTGGTGAGTAATCAAACAAAATTTTTATTTATAATAAACTAAAGGAATTCATATTTTTTCTTTAATAAATTTTTACAATTTACAACTGAGAAAAATATATATATTCATGATTAGGATTAAAGAAAAAAAATTTCTTATGAGAAGTGTATAGGGTTGGGGGAAAAATCGAATATTTTGGCAGATACAGCCACTAAAGTAAAGATTCATTAAAAGAGAAATAACAAGAAAAGAGCAGAGAAAGCGAAAGGAATGAATGAACAACAAAAAAGAAATTTCAAACAATACACACGCATATTTTACATTTTACTTTACTTAAAAAAAACGAGAACAAAAAAGGAACAATGCGCCTGACAAAATAGAATTTGTAAAACAATTAAATAGAAAAAGACTTGTTTTAGTTATTAAAAATAATAAACAGATTTATTTTTATATTATTAAAAACCTTTAATTTTTTTCATTTATACTTTTAATTTGTTCTCTGTTTTTTATTACTGTTAAAAGCAGTTACTCAAAATGAGATTGTGATAAAATTATTATTTTTTTTTGTAGGTTAAGTCAACCTTCATTATTTATTTTGTCAAGTGTTTTTTGTTGTTTTTGGTTTCTACTGTTTTTTTCCTCCACTGACAAGTCACAAGACTTAGCTTAATGTTAAGGAGTTGCCATACTTTATTATTTTGTATTGTATTAAATGAAGTTGTTGAAAAAAGATTTTGGCTTTTCCCTATAAGTTAAAAAATGATATTAAAAATGGAAGTTTATAATAAAAATTTCAGAGAATTCATGTGAGAATTTTTTAAGAAAACTTTAATCACATGTCTTCATTGGTATCATACCTGCCCTTATCACATGTTTTTTAACACAAATTAAAAAAAAAATGTTATGATAAGATTAAAGTCATTTTAAATGATAAGAAGTAAACTTAAAATGTTTCTAATATTTTGAAGTACTTTTTTTTTTAATTTAAAGTCATATGAGTTAAAAATATATAAATAATTTTTTTATTTTAATAAAAAAGGCGTCAAAAATTAATTAGATTTTTTAAATAAAAATTCAATCCTTTGTAGCTTCCAATTTTATATCTTAGATTTCTTAACAATTTTTAATATTTTTCAATTATTTTTCCAAATTTGAAATAAACTTTTTTAATTTCAAAAGCATTTTTTAATTTAAAGTCATACGAGTTAAATTTTATATTTATATTTTTAGTAAAAAAACAAAGAATCATACATACATTTGTTATCCTGAATTTCTCAAAAATTCATAAACTTTTTTTCAATATTTTCCCAAATTTGAAATATTTTTTTAATCAATTGAGTTAAAAAAAACATTTTTTTTACAATTTTAATTAATTAAAATGAGTTCACAATTTTATTCAACTTTTATTTTTAACAAAAAAACAATGAATTCTACATACATTTGATATCTTGAATTTCTCAAAAATTCATAAACTTTTTTTCAATATTTTCCCAAATTTGAAATATTTTTTTAATCAATTGAGTTAAAAAAAAAACATTTTTTTACAATTTTTATTAATTGAAATGAGTTCACAATTTTATTCAACTTTTTTATTCAACTTTTATTTTTAATAAAAAAACAAAGAATCATACATACATTTGATATCTTGAATTTCTCAAAAATTCATAAACTTTTTTCAATATTTTCCCAAATTTGAAATATTTTTTTAATCAATTGAGTTAAAAAAAACATTTTTTTTACAATTTTAATTAATTAAAATGAGTTCACAATTTTATTCAACTTTTTTAACAAACATTAATTTAGATTTTTATTTCACTTTTTTTTAAGTTTTTCAATAATTTTTAAATTTAAAAAATTTTTAAATTTTAAAAATTTTTAAATTTTTATCTATAACTTTTAAATCTAATTTTGTTGAGTTTTTTATCATTGAAATGTTAAATATTTTTATTGCATTTTTTTATTTTACACATACACTTTTATTTTATTATACCCTACATCACCTTAGGTGACTTGGGTAATTGCTTTTGTACTGAATTTTGTAACATATAGAAAAAATTGTGTAAAATCCAGAATCACTTTCTGAGCCATTTTATGTCTGTCCGTCCTTCTAACCAGCTAAATATTTACAGATATCTTGATGAAATAAGAAATTTATAATTTTCGAAATTGTTGAGGTTTGTTTCATAACTTCCCACGCAATAGGATTTTAAATTCATAAAACTCACATTTTGAAAATATAAGGTGTGAGTATCATGAAAATATGTTAGATATATGAGTTATATAAAAGCACAAATCATAAAATCAAATTGAACAAGGGTCCTGACTGCATTATGAATTAGGGTATTATACAGTCGTTCTTAAACGATTATTGCACTCTTACTTGTTTTTTAAATGTCATTGGCTGAATGTAGCTTTTTTTTTGATACATTGAAATTTAATATTTCAATTCTTCTGTATGTGTAATAAAATCACATATAACTGAGTCATACTTTATTTTTTGAATTTGTTATTTAGCTTTCAAATATTAATGCTGCTATTTTTGGTTTAATTTCAAGGGGCGTTAATTTTATTAAAAGTGAAATAAAATATTTTATTTTTATTTTACTATTTTAACTATTAAAAAAAATATTAATCATATTTTTTGGATTTGGAAATTTATTTAGTTCACATAATTTTCTTTTAGTTTAAGTGCGCAAACTCTTTTTTACATACCTTTTTTAAAGCTAAACAATATATACTAGTATATAAATATATGACAATATATATATACATATATAACATACTGGTATACTTTTACTATTAGAAGAGAAAAAAAGGTCAGTAGAGAAAAACATAACCAGCATCTTAATGTAACCATAAATAATTGATTATGAATGGAGAGATTTAAAGAAAATGCTTATAAAAAATCACATGTTAAGAATAAATTAATGTTCTAGTAGAATATGTTTAGATTTTATGGAATTTCATAGAAAAAAAATAAAAAATGGTAATAAACATATTAATGTTTGAAATTAGATTAAATAAATTATTTAATATTTTAGTAATATTACTTTTCAATGACTGTCTAATTTTAAAAATATAATTTTTGATTTAACTTAAAGGACTAAATCAAGATCCTTACTAATTAAATTAAAATGATTTCCATTTATTAAATTTAAATGATTTCCAAAGTCTCAAAACATATTTACTATCGAACGTGAAAAAGGGGTTTGTTACTCGAACATGTGGGAGCCTATATTTTAAAAACTATGAGAGAGCGAAAAAAAGTACTTATGCATTTAAAAGAAAAAGTTAAAAACAAGTAAGAATGCTATGTCAATACTTAATGAGCCAAACAATTAGCTAAATATATTTTTTTCTACTGAACTGATTTTGATAATTTTTGGAATGGTTATGAAGTTCGCATTATATTATGAAAACTTTCATTCTAATTTATCGTTGAAACTTAGAATTTTCCTTAGATATCGTTCTATATCTTTGAAAATGCTGAACCCATTCTGCTGGTATTAAATAGGTAACTCCTCAAGAATATAGCAAATACTTAGGCAACATTTTATTAAACTCTGTAAATTTTTGTGAATGTGTAAGCGTGCGAACAACAGACAGAGGGACATAGCTAATTCGTCTTAGAATTTGATCTGAAATGATTCCCTTTTTACCACTTTTGGTGAAGGGTACAAAAATCTATAGCGTAGGGATCTTGATTTGTTCTTCTTAATTTATATAAAAGAATAAGTAATATAACTCATTTTTCCTTATAGTGCATCACATTTTCAAATCTTTCATTTTTCCTTATAGTGCATCACATTTTTAAATCTTCATAGTTTATCGATATCATGACAGAAATTGTATTGATATTTGAAATTCATTTTTAATAATCCATTTTTAACTTTAATAAAATCTTCCTACCCTCTTTCTCAGAGTAAAGCTAAAATTTACATCATCTGGCAAGACCAATTACATGACAAGTGTTTTTATTTCTTATTGCCTTTTTTCCATCTTTCTTTTTTTTCAATTTCCTTTTTTATAAATGTAATTTATAAAAAATATTGATTCAAATTATTTTGCAGTTGTGATGTCTTTTTATTGTATTTTTTTACTCTTAGAGACACACATACACATTAATAATAATTAAAGTGAAATTATTTTTATTCATTCTTTATGATTTTGTTATCACCATAACTTTTAAGAGAGAGTATTAATAGCAAATTACTATTTTTATTCTTGTTTGTGTGTACAAACCTTTTTACATGCATACAATACAAAACCAACCAATAACAGCAACAACAAAATGTGAATGATTTACTAATGCTAAAAAACTATCTGGCAAGGCCACCACCACCACCATTTACATGACAAGTGTTTTCTCTTTTATTTTAATTATTTTTAACTTTACCTGTTTTTAGAAATAAATTAAATATCAAACTAATTTATTTTAAAACACGATTGATTATTACAATTTATTTAAGCTTTTCGTTTTGTCAGTTAATTTAATTTCCAAATTTATTTAATTTTAGTTTTGTTTATTTAAAAAATTGGTTAAATGTTTAATTGTGAAAAAGTCATGTGATTGTTTTTTTTTATTTAAATTATTCATTTATTTAGCTTTGCTTCTACTTTTGTTAATATTTCCCTTGTTGTTTTTTAACATTGAGAGCTGCATAAAGAAAAGTTAATTTATTTTTAATATTAAATAAATTAATTATACAACAACAAATATGTATTGAATCATTCATTCTCATTCCTCAGTTTTAATTGTAATTTTTTTCAAATTAAAACTGGTTTTTCTCTCTATGCAGTTATTTTTATGGTAGGGGATTTTATTCTTGATTTTGCTTTTTCCTTTTATTCTGGAATTTTTTATATTCTTATCTTTTATTTTTTATCAATATTTGCATTTCTGTCTTGTTTTTTATTGTTTTACAAAACAAATTCCAGTTAAGAAACTATACAGTCATGTGTTTTTTTAACTTTTCGATAACTTCTCTTTTTTGTACGTCTTTCATAATTTTTGTATACGTTTTCTCCATTTTTTGTTTATTACTTCCATTTAGATTTTTTTGTTTACCCCTCTACTCCCTTAGCAGCTCTTATTTGAATAAGTTAATAAAAAATAAGTAAGAATGCTATATTCGGCTATGCCGAATTTTCAATACCCTCCACCGCAAATGTTCGTGAAGTAAATAAGTGAGGTTTCGTACTTATACACTAACACATACACTCACGTAAATATAAAACGTTAAATATAACACGGAACACTTAATGAGTCATAAAATTAGTTAAATTTTTAGCTTTAACTTTATATCTACTTAACTGATTTTTATCATTGTTGGAATGGTAATGAAATTCACATAACTTTATATTATGACAAAATTTCATTATTTCTTATAATTTACAATTTTAACTTAGACCTTGTCTCAGATATCGGTCTATGTTTTTTATATACTTCTCAGAATAGTAACAGATACTCAGGCCAAATTTCATTGGGATCTCTCAATTATTGTAGATGTGAGCGTGTTATGAACAAACATAGGGACAGACAGACTGAGACTTTGATTTGATGCAAAAATATATATACATTATGGGTTCTGATATGATTTATTTTTAGCGTTACACATGGAATGACAAAGTCAATATACCCTCTTTGCACTTGTGGTGAATGATATAAAAAATTTCTTAGGTATACGTGCGTGCGTACTGTTTTCTTTTTTTGTTATTGGCTTTCCTTGATATATCATTAATATTATGAACGTTATCATTTAATTTTTGTATGAAACTCAATCTGAGTAGAAAAAGCTTTTTTATAATGTTTCAATGAACAAACAATAAAATTAAGCTTTTGTTGTATGTTAAATCAATCACATGACTTTAAAAAAAGTTTTTTTCTTTTTGAAGTCAATAATAAATAATTAAACAGTTATTAAAATGCTTCTAATAAAATAATAAATAATTTAAAATTCCCAAATATGAATTTGTTTTTTCCCCCATCATATTCACGTAAATTAAGCAGGGAGTCACTGATGTATTCATTTAGCCATACATACACACACTGTGTTAATATTTCTGTCAAATAGATTAAATGTCATTGAAATTTGTAATAACTTGATAAAAACAAACTGGCAACTCTTTAAAAAAGGAAATCAACTAAAAATTGTAAACAAATACAAATAAATACGTCAATATTTTTTAATTGTTAATAAAAAAGATTCTTTATGACATAAAATGTTTATTTCTTCTTTACTAGAAAACAATTGTAATTCTCTTCTCCGATAGAATTAGATAGAGAAAATTAATAACTGTAGGATGTAAACAAAACGAAATTTTGTTTGTACCCTGCACCTCTAGAAACACTTTTTAAGTCGATTTAATGATGTTCTTCCGTCCTCATGGTTGGCTTGCAAGCTGTCCATGTAAACATTGTGAATAAAATACAGGTCGCAGTTTTAAAGATATTTCAATAAAATTTGCCATTTGTTATTATTTTGACTTAAGGGTAATGTATATTGATCTTAATGAAGGAGTTAAAACTGTCGTTATCATTATAAGTGAGCGATATTTTTTGTATACTACAAACGTTAGCATGGTCGTTTAATACCAATATCTTGATAAAGATGATTCCTTTAGTATACGTTAAATATTAAAAATTATAGTTATATAATATCTTATAAAATTTCTTAATAATTAAAGCTTTGGGAGCCGCCTATGGTACAGCCAAATCCGGTACTGGTATCGCTGCTATGTCAGTTATGAGACCAGAATTGATCATGAAATCTATCATTCCCGTTGTCATGGCTGGTATTATTGCCATTTACGGTTTGGTCGTAGCTGTCCTTATTGCTGGTGCTTTGGACGAACCATCAAAATACTCCCTATACAAGTAAGATTTTCAAAATCCTTTAAAACACATGTTTGTTGTGCTATTTCTTATTATTTTATTTATTTGTCTATTTAGGGGTTTCATCCATTTGGGTGCTGGCTTGGCTGTAGGTTTCTCTGGTTTAGCGGCCGGTTTTGCGATCGGTATTGTTGGTGATGCCGGTGTCAGAGGTACTGCCCAACAGCCACGTCTGTTTGTCGGTATGATTTTGATTCTCATTTTCGCTGAAGTATTGGGTCTGTACGGTCTCATTGTTGCCATCTACTTGTACACAAAATAAATTCATAACAACATTAATAAAATCAACAATAACAACTACAACTCCTTTAACAAGAACAATTTTATTATTAAGATTTTTTTAATAATAAAAATGAAGCAGCAGCAAATTTTAAAAACATTAACAATCAACAACAATTTGGACAAAAACAACAATAGCGACAGCAATTTAAAACCAACAACATTTGCCAATTACTGCTGGCCTGTTTCTTTTATGATGATTTAACAAATTTTCGCCCATCAAGCAACATCCTTCTTCAGTTATCTATACAAAGTAAACTGTATGTTTTCTTTGTTTTATTGAAATGATGTTGTCCATAATCATCACCTCCTCCGAGACTAGTAAGTAATGTTTTATTTTTGAAACATTTACTTTTGTTTTGTTTATTAAGGAGAGGTATAACAAAAACCTTTAACAATTTGTATATATAGAATAGATTGTTTAGGTCAGGTCCAGTGTAATGCAAGGAAAATTATGTTTTGTTAATGTTTTTTCTTAGTTTGCTTTTTGGTGTTATTGTTTTGTTATTAAACAAAGAGAAAAAAAAACAAAAAATTTTATTTTTAAAATTTTATCTTTAATTATTTTCATTTTTTTGTTTTCCTTTTTTGTGTATTTTACACACAGTCCCCATATAATATGTTAAACGTTTTCGTTTTTTTATTTTTTTTCGTCATTATTATTATATTATATATAGAGTCGTCGTTATTATTTTACAAAAGTATAGTAAATAAAATTATTACAAATAAAAAAATTTTCCCTAAATTCATTTTTTTAAAAAAATATTTTTGTTTTGTTAACACAACACACATACACACTTTTATTATATATATAGCAGAAAAAATATAAATATTTAACAAATTATAATACTAAAATGTAATTTAAATTAAAAACAACAACAACAACTACATACCATTTCATTATTACATACATATATATAATAAAAGAAAACAACAACAAAAATATAATTAATTTTATGTTAAATTAATTAAAGAAATTTAGTGAGAAAACCACCACAGAACAATATGAAAATGAAAGAAATAATTTACAATAATAATAATAATATACAAAACAAATAAACAAACAATAAGAATAAACGACAAAGAGATAAACCAAAAAACAAAGACAAACAACAAAACATCAGCCAATAAAGGGAGTTCAAATTATTAGGAGTTATAACCCAACACCTTTTCTTAACTCCTAAAGAAATTTTATATAAAAATAGAAAAAAACAAAAATAAAATTCAAAAACTCTCTATCACTCACACACACACACACAAGTGATTTAAATAACATCTTTTAGAAAAATTTGTATAATTTTTATTTATACAAAAAAAAAAAAATCCCCCTAGAGTTTTTGAATTTTTTCTCTCAATGTTTTTATATAAAATTCTGTGTAAATGTTTTTAATATTTTATTAAGTTTTTTTTCTGAATAATTTTTAATATAGAAAACTTTTTGTAAAATATTTGAAATATTTAATCATAAAACTTAAAACAAAAAATTGCATACAAAACAAACCTTAAACAAAAAATCATTATATACATATACTACAAAATAAGTCCTATATAATAATTATAATAATAATAATAAAATATATATATAAATATATTTATGTTTAATGATTGTTCAATTCTAAGAATAATATTAAAACTATAATAAATAAATTAATATGATTATTTTCATTTGTGATAAGCTATAAAACAAAAACTTATGGTATTTATAAAATATTTACATATATATATTCAATACATATTCAAAATTTCAAGAACAACAAATTTACACCATTTTGTTGGGGAAAAGTTCGTTCAATTTGTTTTTTTTAAATATTTAGAGAAAATGAAATTTTTTTAAGAAGAAAAAAAATCACAAACTCTTTTTATTCAAAAAATAAAAATAAAGGATTTTTCTCCAAAAATGTTGTAAACTCTCTACCACCATCCTTAAAACAAAAAACACACTTAAAAAAACATAAATAAATAAATAATAAAATTAACTTTGTTATGTATAGTTATGCTAAAAGAAAACAAAAACAAATTTAATAATAACTAATTAAATGTATATGTATTGTATTATGTATAAATAATAATAATAAAACAACAAATTGTAGTAGCAAATTATAAAGAAATTTGTAGAGAAGAGAGAAACAAGAAGATACAAACGTTAAAAAACAAAAAAAAAAACCTTACAAAAAAATCGTAAAATCCCCCCACACACACACACTCAAATACAATTAGAAATTCTTTACAATTCTCTAACAAAAATTTCTTAAAATAATTTTAAAAAGAAACGCAACAAATGAAATGAAAAGGAAATTCCTTTTTTGTCTTTTTAACAAATTTTCTAGATTTAATTAGAAAATACAACCGTTGCTCGCTGATGCATTTGTGATGCTGAAAATGCGGAGGTGTTCAACCTGTTGTTTTCTTTTCTAATCCCGAAATCTAACAAATTTCTTTTTGAAATTATTTTTAAGAACATTTTATTGAAAATTGTGTTTTTTTTTAAATAAAATACATTATTGTTTATTTTGTATTATGCCCCATCTTCCATCTTATTATTAATTTTATGATTGTTCAAATATAAAAGTGGCATTTTATTTTAAGCAAGAAATTTATAATTATATAATTATTATTATGTTTAAATAATTTTTTTCTTTTTGCAATAAGATCAGCAACAAACACACACACATACATACAACAATAAAACAATAATAACTACCAACAACAACAACAACAACAACTGAAATATGAAAAAGAGAATGAAATAAATTGTAATTTCTAATTTCCAACAAAAAAATCTGATTTTCTTTTTTAATTTTGATTCTTTTTTATGGAATTGGGAATTTCACCTGGAATTGATGTTCTGATTCCATAAATCTTTGTAAACAAACCTGTTGGTTCATTTCTCATTTTGTGTTTCGTTATAACAAAACCACACAGACGTGTGTCTGTGAGGTCTTTTCCTCCTTTTTGCCAGAGCATCAGTCTTTAGGTTGCCTTGATTACTCTCGAGTCAATGCACCCAGGTCAGTTCAATAACCGAATGCTCTGCCACTTCATTTAATGATGTGCAGCATTCCCGGACGAGATTTCTTTTTGTGTACTCATAATACCACAGTACGCTCAGGTCGCTCTTCGAATAGCTTCAACCTCAATATGTAAGTCACCCTAATGTTAAATACATCAATAAAGGCAATACCAACTTTGCTCTCATTCTAAGAAACATCCGTGTAGGTGCTCAGTACACTCCCATGAGAAATAGACAATGACCACACTTTTCCTATGTGATCACTAAATGTTCTATGCAGGAGCGGGGAAGAGATTTAAGTCAATGAGTTCTGGAATCACGCCACCTGTCATTTGAATAGCGAATTTCCTGGTCATCAAATCGATGATAATTGACGCAAATTTTGAGAGATTTGAAAGGCATTAAATGATTTCAAACAGAAGGGTGGATCGTAAAAAAAAGTGATTTTACTAAAGATCCAAAAATACACTACATTCCAATGAGAGACATTCAATGTGATGGATAAATGCTCTATGCAGAAGCAGGGAAAGAAAGCTATAGTCAATGAGTTCTAGAAATACTCTGGTCATTTAGCCTAATTGTTGTTTTAAGAGGGAATGTCCTAGTCATCAAAAAGTTAACCAGTTAAGACTTGCAGATATAATCCTAGTGGATGTCGATTCAAGTTATCCTCTGAAAGATTGAATCATATTTCTAGCGGTTCGAGAAGAAAGTCATTTATTCTGAAGAAAAGAATAATACTTTTTTGGATTTTAGAATTTGATGGCAAGAGCTTTAAGGCAAAAAGCCAGGATATATCACGATGATTCTGGTTACACTAGATCATGACCTTTGTATAGGAAGGAGGAGTGCTTGAAGCCTTGGTTAAAATGAAGTTTTCTTATGGCCTTCACCAGTAGTACACCAATTGAAAAGGAGAGCATGTGGGAAATGCGTGAAACCTCGGACAATGCTAAACGAATACCGCTATGCGACGTTCAATATAAACAAATGCGTAAAAGCGAGACGCAAGCAAGCGAAGTGGAGCCTCACCGTCTTTAAGAGATAACGATGATGACGCGATAAGTATTTATCCACCCAGAGCTGCTTTACGACTCCTCAGATTACAAACAATTTTGCCAATTTAATTTTATTGAAAACCACTGTTTTTAAAAACGAAAAACATAAAATATTTTTTTTATTTTTTTGAAACTGACAGTTCGACAGCGGCTCCTTAAGTTATGCAATAAAAATTTTCAATCAATTAATTATAGGGTTTCTTAACATACTTATAGCATTTGGGATTTTTGTATAATTTCCCCAATTGGGAATTTATTTCATAGGAAAAAGGTTATAGATATATAATATATGGATGAAATCGGGAGCTGTGAATAATTTTAGAACGATTTGGAAAAAATTGAACTATGAACTCTGCTAAAAATTTAGTGGCCAAAAGCAGATCTAGGAAATTGAAGTCAAGTTTTCTTAAACAAATATTCTTGCTGCGTAATGGAGGAAGAAAAAAAACTTATATTGCTGATGTTTGAGGGAGTGTTGAAGAAAAGTTTAGGACCCAAAAGTTGTCAAAATTATTAAAAAAGTTCTTGGTTTCGCAAGCACTATGCCGTTGCCAATCATTTGTTACAACGGGCTCTTTAAATACCAAAATAAACATCAAGTAACTTTACAAAAAAATGGCTACTTCCATTCATAAGACTTCGTAATGTGTCCATATAGAAAAAAAATACTTTAAAAAAAACCGTTTGAAGTCAAAAAAACCGGTTAACCGGTTTTTGGTTAATTATTATAAATTAGAGAAAATAATTTAATTTATTAAAAATTTGGAGTTTAATTAAGTTTTCCATTTAAAACCGATTACTCGACTGAATAAAACCGGCGTGTCAAAAAAATTTGACAATAGAAATTATTCGAAACCGGTCGGTTTTCTGAAATGTAAAAAAGGAATGGTTTCGGTATTTTAATACACTGTATTTGTAGTGAAGAGATATTGGGCTTTAGTTAAAAGAGAATTGAAAAGGTGTTCAAGAGTGTTAGAGGGAGAACACTTAAAGAACGTTAATGAAAGAGTTTCCGGAAAGTGTTAAATCATATATTTCTTGGAATTTTAGTCTTCTGTAAGCATAGATTTTTCAAACGCTTACAAAAGTCTTACAATGTAAACTTAACTTAATTAACGCTGCATTAACATTTTATTTCTGTCAATAAACAATAAACTATATAATTGATATAATATATTCTTATTGGTATCCTGTCTTAAACATATATGATATATGGTTCATTCATAAAAATTTATAAATTATATTTTGAGTTATGACGATCTTGCAGCAAATGAAAGATATTTGTTTCGATCTCACTCCTTATGCGAATTAAACTGTTATGCACACGATTTAAACATGTGTTTTTCGATAAATTTAAATCTCTTTAGCACGTACTTTTTTCACATTCTTGCAATCTTCCCAAGATCACAAATTGATCACAAATAAAACTTCCGAATAAAAATACAAGAGTTAGAACGTGTTATTTTTCGAATCATTTTTATTTATCTGCTGAAGATAATAAAAAAATAAATTTTCTTTATATTAAAATAAAATAAATCTATTGTATGTACAGTCGATAACATAAAAATTAAACTTATACCCAACACTTTTTTCATTTTTTTTTAATTATTTAAAGTAATAAAATTATTAAATAAAGTAAAAATATTTAAAATGAATAAATAAATTTTCTCTATCACTTGGCACAGACTTTTACAAAATTTTCATCATCTAAAATGGTGAATATATGTTGGCGATATGTTTCCAATTCAAAAATATACTTTTTAGCACAATCTTTCATGATTTTAGCCACAACTGGTTTGATATTTTCAATACCGGCCATTTCGGAAAGTTCTTTATAATACTCGTACTGGAAAATTACAAAAATTACAAAAAAAATTAATTTTATTATTAAAAAAACAAAAAAACAATTTGTAACTCACCTGTTTTGGTCCCATTTTATGAGCTTCACATGGTTTCAAACCTCTTTCCTTGCGTTCCTCTAAATCACTTTTCAACTCATCATACATTTCCTCTTTCGAGGGAAACTCCAATTGATTACTGAAGAATTTCAAAGCAAAACGTATTTGCAGATCAAAACATTGGGTGGGTAAAACTAAAAAGGGTAAACCAATTATTGCCATGGTGGGATATTCAATATTAATGCACTGCTTGTATAAAGGTTGGACATGATTGTTTTGTACAAAAATGCCACAATCACAGCTTAGGAAAGGGAATGAATATTGATAGCCGGTACAATACACCACACAATCGAAATCTTCTTGGGTGCCATCTGTAAATATGGCACCAGTTTCGGTGAAATATTTCACATCGGGTTTTTGTGTAACACGACCCATAAAATCGGTAGGCGGGGCTTCGGGTAAATGATGACTTAGAAATACTTGTTTAGCCGTTTTACTAATGTGTTGTGTCAAATCCATGCCACTGGGACCGGCACCAATAATTAACACTGTCTCATCTGGGAAAATAAGAATAATTAATTACTTGATTAATTAAATTTATTGCATATTAATTATATTAATATTTAATTAAATTTAATTTAATTAAATCTAATTTAATCGATGTATATAAAAATTAATCTGTGTTTGTTTGTTTGGGACCGATTTTGCTGAAATTTTCACAGAATGTTTCCCACATGCTCGACAGTAACATAGACTATACAAGATTTCGATAGAACCAGGGGAAGGTGTACCTCCCCCCTCCTCATACAAAGCAAATATTGATTATCGAATATCTAAAGAAATATAACAGCGAGAATTTGGTTCCAATAATCTTTTTTAAGGAACCGTTTTACTGGACAAAATGAGGGATGGATAGGATCAGGGGGAGTGGTAACCCCCATACAAAGAAAATGTTGATAATCGAATATTTAAAGAACTTAAACAGCAAAAGTTCTCTAATTCGAGCCCAAAGACTTTCTCAAGAATTTGTTTTACTAATGAAAATATAGGATGGGCAGGATCAAGGGGAAAAGTACTCCCATTCTAAGAAAATAATAATTTTCGAATATCTAAAGCGGGAGTATTCAAATTGGTGTCAATTACTTTTCCAAGGATCTTTTTACTGGCGAACATGTAGTGCGGAAAGGACCAGGGGAAGAGATCCCCCCAAACAAAGCAAATAATGATTATCAAATATTTAAAGAACTGTAAAAGCGGAAGTATTCAAATTAGTGCCAATCACTATCTCAAAGAACTAGCTAAGTGAACAAAATTTAGAACCTATAGGACCAGAGGGAGAGGTACCTCCCATACAAAGGAAATAATGATTATCGAATTTTTAAACAACTATAACAGTGAAAGTTACAAAATTTATTTCCAAACAGTTTTACTGGGTAAAATGTAGGACGGTTAGGATCAAGAGAAGAGGTAGCTCCCATGCAATGTAAATATTAACTAAAAATTTAAAACGGATAGGACCAGGGGCATTTGGCATAATATACATAGCATGCAAATTTTTTTAATACACATTGTGATTTGTGAAATTTCTTTCGAGATCTTGGACTGAGAAGAATGTTTGTGTAGCAAAGCGCACCGGGTAAAAGCTAGTTGAATTAATAATAAATAATAAATAATAATTTAACAAACAGCAGACATTTTTTAAAATACAATTTAATCTTAAACTGATTAAATATTCAAATTATAGCAACATACTAATCATAGTAATTAGAAATGCTATAATAATAGATGCTATAAAAGGTTGTGATGAATTTTAAATACCCTCCGCCAGTAAAAGTTTATGCTTAGAAGGGACGAAATATTTATTGAACAAATCATAAGACTCTCTTTAACGAAATAATTCTAGAACTGTGGAACTGTTTTTTTTTAATTATTTCTTGAAATATTTTTCAATTGATCTGGAGTTGATCTGATCCTTAAAGCTGGTTATATCGGGTATAAACAATATAAAATAATCGCTTTGATTAAAAAAGTGTATGTAAAGAAGAATCAAAAAAATTGGCTTTGTATGGGGGGTATCTCTCCCCTTGATCCTATATTTTTCCAATCATGGTGTCTTCTAGTAGCACACGTTTGCTGTTATAGCTTGTCTAACGTTTTGTTCAGTAATACATTGTCTAAAGGAGGTATTTGGAACCAAAGTTGAGAAATCTCGCTTTAATAGTTCTTTTGATATTCGATAATAAATATTTGCTTTTTATGGGGGTCCTATCGGAATTTCTTATAGCTTATGTTACTATCGGGTATATAAGGATCATTCTGTGAAAATTTCATTAAAATTAACCCAGCCTTTTTGGGGTCTATGTAATATATACATATATACACACACATCCTAATTTATATGTGTAGATAAATACTTATATGCACCTTGCGCCCTTATAAGGTAGTTGTTACACCTTCCCATAGTCCTATTCGTCCTACATTTTCGCCAGTAAAAACGATCCTTGGAAAAGTAATTGCAACCAATTTGAATACTCCCGGTTTAACAGTTCTTTAGATATTCGATAATTAATATTTGCTTTGTGTGGGAGTACCTTTCCCCTTGATACTTCCGGTCTTATATTTTGATCAGTAAAATAAATCCTTGAGTAAGTGTTTGGGATTAAATTTGAGAAATTTTGCTGTTGTAGTTTTTAAGAAATTCGATAATCAACATTTTCTTTGTATGGGTGACACCTCTCCCCCTTATCCTGTTCGTCCTACATTTTGTCCAGTAAAACTGTAACTTGAAAAATTTATTAGGACTCTATTTGAAAACTCTCGGTGTAGTGGTTCTTTAGATATTCGATTATCAACATTTTCTTTGTATGGAGGCTACCTCTTCTCCTGATCCTTTCCATTCAACATTTTGTCTAGTAAAACAGTTTCTTGATAAAGTGGTTGTGGACTTAATTCGAAATTTTTCGTTGTTATAGTTCATTAAATATTCGAGTATCAATATTTGCCATGTATGAGGGCTACATCTTCCCCTGATCTTATCCGCTTCACATTTTGCCTCGTAAAAAGGTTTCTTAAAAAAATATTCGAACCAAATTTGAAAATTCCCGCTGTTAAAGTTCTTAAGATATTCGATGATCAAAATTTGTCTTGTATGGGGGCAACCTCTTCCCGTGTATTTATCCGTCCCTAATTTTGTCTTGTAAAATAGTTGGCTGAATTGGGACCAAGTTTGAACGTGAAGAACCACTTCATGTTCTTCCCATATTCGATTATCAAAATTATCTTTGTATGGGGGCTACCTCTCCCCCTGATCCTATCCGCCCCATATTTTGTATAGTAAAACAGTTTATTGAAAAAATTTTTGGAATTAGATATTCGAAATGTGAAATTTCTTTAGAAATACTTAAGCAGTTAGAGAATTATTTCCAAAAAGTACAGTGGTCCCACTGTGCTTTAAAGCACTTAGAATGTAACATGAGTGATTTGATCAGTTTCAAAATATAATATTGATCTTATTTAATTCCTTAAAGTATAATTAAGAATCCTTCTTTAAAAAAATCTCTTCCCCTTAATTATTGAATTCTATATATGTACAGCTGCGCTCATAAAAATAGCACTACATACATACGTCTTCTTTAATGTGTCATAAAATCCATTTGAATAGAAATTTGTACTTATTTTATGGTTCAATACAGTCAAAAATAAGTTAAATAGACAGAGAAGAAGTAACAAAATTAATTAATTTTGTTCCAGAAGAATTATTAAAAATTGGGGTCAAAATAATAGAACCACCCGGTTTCAACTATAACAAAAAATAAATAAATAAATAAATAAATAAATAAATAAATAAATAAATAAATAAATAAATAATTGTTGTTTAAGTTTTTGGTGCAATTTTAATGAATTGAACTTACATCCGAACATCGTCTACCCTTTGATCTGGATACTAGAATTCCACATCTGCTTTTAGGTGGGTGTAGAGATTAGTCGGTTTAATTACCGATCTCTTCTTTTATACGTATGTAAACAAATTATTGATTGAATTTAAATCGGGAGACTGAGCAGGTCATTTCATTACAGTGACTCCATTATTCTGGAACCACTTCTTTGCTATTTTTTGTTGGTTTGTTTCGGGTCTTTGCATGGCCCAAATCAAATGCATGTGGCAGCTTTACTTCGTCTTATATTTTCACATATTCTGACACATCCATAATAGTTTTCATACGGTAAATGGGTCCAATAACATAGTATGAAAGGCACCTCCATACCATAACTCTAGAACCGTCGGGTTTGAACTTTTTGTTGTTAATTTTTTATTATATTCCTTGCTGGGAGGCCTCTTTACAAATAAAAAATATTTTAGACTCATCGGTCCACAGAATACTTCTCTAAAGAAACTTAATTCTATTTGAGAAAAATATGAGCAGTTAAGAGGGGCTAAGCCTTCTGGTATAGTTTCATTACTTATTGACAGATATATTCCCCTTTTTTATTCCCCGCCGATAAGATAAACGTCATAATATAAAATCAACCATTAAAGGTAACGCAACAGATTTTCATTTACGACTACGAACATTAAATTTGTAGGTTATGACATTTTTAAATCATTTTATTTGATTTCTTATTTCGGCCTAAGTTTGTTCATCAGAACCATGCTTTTTAATGTGCTCACGCCTTTCTGGAGTACAGCGTTTAGATCAGCTTTACTAATTCAAAAATTACAGAAGCAACTTTACACTCTTTTTCACTCTTTTTGTGGATAAAAATTATTCATGAACAAAAACACAAATCATCAACAAAAATGTGACATGTGAGTGGTGCTATTATTTTGACCGCAGCTGTATTTTTTATACAACTTAGTGTTATCTGTCTTATATATTTTTAAAAAAATGCGAAAACTTAATCCAAAAACAAACTGGATTCTAATCTGATTTAAAATATCAATTATTATATATCATTTCGTGTGTCGTCAGTTATTTAATTTTATATATACGATTGTTATCAGGTATCAGATAATTTTTTTGTTAAAATATCTCTAAGAGATTTTCTAGACAAATGGGAATATACAGTAACGAACAAAAGTGTATTTTTCTTTATTTCCAATTTATTAGACGTTTAAACACCGAATTAGTGTATTAAAAATAAAACGATATTTTCCGAAAACCGATTTTCAAATTATTCGAAAAAATGGTATATTCATAAAAATCGGTTTCGAATACAGTTTTATGTTAAAAAGAACAGTTAAACGGTTTTGGTTTGATTATTAAAAATCTATAGAAATTTAGAGTTTAACGAATAAAAAGTCTACACTGAACCAAATGTCGTAGGTAATATTAACGAAAAATTTTCATAGAACTTTAACGAAAAAAATAAGCAGATTTTTATTCTAATTAACATAATTTTTCTTTAAATTAAAGAAATTTCTTCAAATATAAAATTTAATTTAATTAAATAAATTTCTTTAGTAAAAGTTGTTAAATTGAATAAAATTTCGTAAAAAAAAGATTAACGAAAAATATGTTATATCAACAGATATTAAGTAAAAATGGCAGTAAAACAGCGTAAATTCAATAACACACAAATTTATTTAATTTTAGATACTTTAATTTGAATTAAAATTTTTTGTTAATTTAACAATTTTTTTCGTCAAATAATTTTTTTTTGTATAAATTTCTTTTTCACATAAAATGAAAATCTAAACTGAATATAGAAATCTAAGGATATAAATATTTTATAAAACATTCCAATTAATGTGAATGAAATTAATGGAAAATTTCAAAATGGAGGATCAGCTGATCAAAAAACTTGAAAGTAACTTTTCATCAAAAATACCAGTCGTTCGGCTCACCATCGTTCTCTTGACATTGCACTATTTTTAGTTGTCTATTACGTTTTCTAAACTATTTAATTATTATCTAAATCTAGCAATTACCCGATACGCTTTGCGGCACAAAAATTCTCCTCAGTTCTAGATCTCGAAAGAAATTTCACAAATCGTCGTATAAGTAATTGGTACAAAATTCTCGTTGATCTTAAGATATTTGATAATCAGCATATGCTTTGTATGGGGGCTACTTCTCCCCTGATCCTATTCATCATGTTGAATAATGTATTAATCAAATTAATTAATATTTATTCAAATTAACCGCATTTTTATTAACAAATTCGAATAATCATATTAACAATTTTACGTCAATAAGTTTGTTCATTCCGTTCATAATTTCCACAATTTTCGACTTTGGCCCCGAAAAATATATATTTTGAATCGGTATGGAAAAAGAAATTGAGCAATGTCCGTATATCACGTTTATGAAGCCGACCTATAGTTGACATATATGTATTTGTATATATGTATATGTATATGTTTATGTATATGTATATATGTATATGCACATGTATATGTATATGTATATGTATATGTATATGTATATGTATATGTATATGTATATGTAAATGTATATGTATATGTATATGTATATGTATATGTATATGTATATGTATATGTATATGTATATGTATACGTATGTGTACATGTATATTAAACGATTAAAAATGCTTTCGAGAATTTTGCTATTGAAATCCAGGGAAATTGGTTCATAAATCACTCAGATATTAGCCAAAAACTGAAGGTACCTCCAATTTTTTTCGTTTTTTTTCTATTTTTTGAAGAATCTAACAAGAGTTGGAGATTTTTCACAAATAGATTTCAATTAGGTTAGCGGATTTATGTGCTAAAGACATGAAATGAATCGAACCATTAATTCCTGAGTTATAGGCAAAAACATATTTCCCTATGAGCCCTACGGACTTGACTATGACACTGATTGTTTACAATTTTTTCCCCGAATTTAATATTTTTAATTTTTCAAAATGGGTTCATAAACCAGCGAAATATGGTCAATTCTTTCTTTAAAAATTTAATTCCATTAAGTTGTTGTAACAGGAAAACAACAACGTTTAAAATAATGTTTTTGAGATTTTCGGCCATTCTATTAATGCTAGAAATGAGTCTAATGGTACTAATGGGTCAGTAATATTTTTGTGGATTTATCATTTGAAGACATAATCACGATTGGGCCATTTGTTTCCAAGATATAGGTGAAAACTTATTCTAATGCTCCTGACACAGCTACGCAGAAAAATTACTAATTTTTTCCTAAATTTTCAAATCGGTTCATAAATAACTGAGATATTAACAATTCTTTATTTTCCTTGTGGTTGTTGTTGGATCTTGTGTTGTGTTCTATTTAAGCTAGAGACATAACCAGCAGATCGGATCATAGTAATCGGTTTGTTAGTTTCCGAGTTATAAGCAAAAAAGTATTTTCCGATATTTTAAACTTCCTATGGAATTATATGGTCTAAATTTTGATGCAGAAAAATAGCTAATTTTTTTTTCTAAATTTTAATTTTTTCAATTTTCGAAAACGGTCCATAAAAAGCCGAGTTATTAATTACTCTTATAGATTTATAGTTTTAGTGAAAGCGAATAAAATTTTGCATGCATATTGAGTGCTCTAGAGAATCTATATTGACTCATTTAATATATATGAATATTTTTTTAACGAAATTTAACCTGAACATTCTTAAGGTGGTTTTCAATTGATAAAGGGACGGTAATGTTTCCAGTGGGTCCTGGTGTCGGGAAGTAGATCTCCAAAGTTGGTTACTTTGCATATGATGATTTTTTAAAAATTGCCAATATTTTATTTACGATTTGATTGAAAAAAATATTTTACATACATACATACATACATACATACATACATACATACATACATACATACATACATACATACATACATACATACATACATGCATATATACATACATTTTACATTGTCTGGATTCCGTGCAAAATTCAAAATAATTTATATGCCAGAGTCGTATCAATGTGGATTAAATTAAAAACAATTAAGAGCCAAAGTCGGTCAAGCCCGACTAGTTAATAGCTAACAAAAATTAATGATCGACCCTCGTATAAATATATTTTCTTATTTGTACTTAAGTGTGCAGTATATTATGGTTCTAATATATATGAAGGATTTGTGCTCCTAAAAAGGACATTTTCTGTGGGTGATAGTACGGGAACAAGAGGAAATTATAGATCAACCCTCGCAAAATTTTGTACATCGATTTTTGCTTATATTTATCCTAATTTGACTAAATACCAATGTAAATGTGAGATTTAAGCCCTTAAAAATGATATTTTTAAAGGACGTTGTATGACACCTATGAGAAAATAATGGAACGATCCTCTAAAGAAATGGGTGTCATTTTCTCCTTCTTCTATAAGTAATGATATTATGAAAGCCTATTTATAACAAGGACTTAACGTTAAATATTAAGTCCATTGCTTAAGAAAAATCCATATAAGCAAAGCTGAAGGGTATAGCGAATTCGTTACGAACGAATTTAACACTTTAACTTAATTATTTTAAAATTTAGTGATTATGACAGCAAAATTAATATAAAACCTAAAATGTTTGCTGTGCCAATAGTTTTGTTCGCGACTGTAGTTATTTGCGAATAAATCTTATCTAAAATTTCAATTATTTCTATCTGGACTTAGTTCTGAAAATAAATTATAAAAAAAAAAACATTTGTTGGATCACACTTTTAGGAAATTGTTTGTTTATTACTTTTTAATTATTTAATTTGAATTATTTTGACCAAAAATTCATTGATTAATTTTTGCGTTCAATAAAGAAAAAAAATTAAAATAAAACTTTCCTCCGACTTTAAACCGATAAGATTCTTGGCAACATAAATTTCATTGCGGTAGTTTGTTTACCTCAAAAAATATATATATAAATAAATAAATAATTGGAAACAATTGTTTATGGTATGAAATAAATGTTATGGTGGAATAGTCTAGACCATTATCGCTATAAATTAAGATTATAATTATTGATGAATGTAAATAATTTGAAAAATAAATTTTGCATAATTTATAAATTTAATTATTTCTAAAAAAATGGTATGATATTTTTGTATAATTTTAAATATAAATTATAACTGTCGTTAGTTGGGGGTGGGGGAGGGGCACTTCAATCAGGAAAGGCCTCCTTCTTGGCCTTTAAATCTTGTGAAATTAACTTAATATGGGTCTCTGTGTAGAACTAATGATTGTACAGATGAGATAGGTAGATAATGTTCCTAATCTGAGACCATTACCTGTCCCCAAAAATATACCCACTTGAGTGATATCAAGCAGATAAGAAGTTTGTTATAAGTTTATGTTAAGTTATATTAAATTTTAACTTATTTAAAGTGACATTATCGATCGATATTTTGATGTTAAAGAACTTTCTGGGTCTTTGGACTTAAAACAAATCGTTTGATCTATAATAAAATATAAAAACTGAATTTAGAAAATTTCACTTTAGATGTTTTTAAATAAGTAGAAAATTTTTATTCGACGAAGCCCTACATCATATTGTTGATTATAAGTGGAAGCTTCAAAAAATTCAGGAACGTTCCTACTATAATTTGGTTTTATGATCTTTGATTAAGAGTTTATTATATTATTATGATATTAACGTTTAAATGAGACTAGCAGATTCGGTAAACTTCGTTTTGCTGGCCCCAAAACAAACATTCTTGTTGTATTAACATACAATTTAAATAAATTAGAAATAAATTAAAACTGCTTTGTATGGGGAGTACCTCTTCCCCCTGATCCTATAAGTCCCCTGATCCTATAAGTCCTTCGTTTTGCTGGCCCCAAAACAAACTTTCGTCTTGTATTAACATACAATTTCAGTAAATTAGAAATAATTTAAAATTGCTTTGTATGGGGAGTACCTCTTCCCCCTGATCCTATAAGTCTTATATTTTTTCCAGTGATGGTATTTCACAGTAGCATAATTGCTGCAATCTTAAGGCTCTCGCTATTATAGTTTTTTGGATAAACTTGTCCTATCCGTTCACCATTTTGTCCAGTAAAACAGTTCCTTAAGAAGTTGTTGGAACCAAAATTTGTGAACTCTCACTATTGTCGTTCTTTAGATATTCGAATATCAATAATTGCTTTGTAAAGAGGGAACCCCTTCCCCTGATCCTAACTGTAATAAGTATATTTGTATGAAATTTTCACAGAAAGTAACATAATTCCGTTAGGGGAAGAAGTAAACCCCCCCCATATAAAGCAAATATTAATTATCGAATCTCTAAAGAGCTACAACAGCGAGAATTCTCAAATTTGACCCCGACAACTTTCTCAAGTAACTGTTTTACTGGTTAAAATATAGGAAAAATAAGACCAAAGAGGGCGAAGGGTTTATCGCCCATACAAAGCATCATTTTGTCGGGTCTGATAGTTTTTTATAAAATTTCAGCTTTAGTTTAATTAGACTTTTTAACGGATTCGTGTATTTATAAAGTTCTTTGCAGCGATTTTATCAAGAATCTGGTATTTATTTTTAAGAAATTTAAGGGGCCATATTAAGTCCGCTATGTTAAAAAGTCGGTTAAAAAACTGGTTTAACAAATTTGTTTTGAATATTTCTGGAACTATAAGAGATAAACTTAAGAGGTAAATGCATTTTTGAGAAGATTTTCAAGTTCTATATACACTTACAATTTTTGTTTATTAATAATAAATAAATTTTTGAAATGATGAACTTAAGAAGGACATCATCCATCCTTCTTATCAACTAGAGGACAGAAAGAGATGTACATGGACTTTTTGTTTGAAAAATGTATTTTGTCTATTTTCATAATCATACAGTAAAATAAATCTTAATGATTTTTCGGATTATGAAAAATATGTATCCGACAGGGAGCAATTCGAAAAACTATTTTAGTAACCAACGCACAGTGGAGCCAAAACTCATTTTTATGTTTTTGGAAATAATTCAGTAACGAAATTTAACATAAACATTCTTAAGGTGGTTTTCAATTTATAAAGGGTCCTGTGGGTCCTGGTGTCGGGAAGTAGATCTCCAAAGTTGGTTACTTTGCGTATGACGATTTTTTAAAAATTGGCAACATTTTATTTACGATTTGATTGAAAAAATATTTTACACACATTATATTTTACATGTGTAGGGTAACTCTTACCGTTAAAAAGATATTTAGACCAACGAAATTTTCAAAAATATTTTCTGGATTCTGTACAAAATTCAAAATAATTTATATTCCAGAGTCTTATATCTATAAGAATAAAAGACAAATAAGAGCCATTGTTGCTTATTAGTGGTAGCAAACAAAAATTAATGACCGACCCTCGTATAAATATATTTTCTTATTTGTATTTAAGAGTGCATAATATATGTTCTAATATATATGAAGGATTTGTGCTCCTTAAAAGGATATTTTCTGTGGGTGATAGTACGGAAGCTAGAGGAAATTACAGATGAACCCTCGCAAATTTTTCCACATCGATTTTTGCTTATATTTATCTTAATTTGACTAACTTTGTATCAAAATATGTGAGAGGTAAGATTTAAGCCCTTTAAATTGATATTTTTAAGGGACGTTGTATGACACCTATGAGAAAATAATGGAACGATCCTCGTATAATTTGGCTTATAATTTTTAGAATATTATTAGTCCTATTTGTGTCAAATTTCCTTAAAATCGCTTTATATTCAGGACATTTATGATCTTAAACCCGCATTCCGGGAGGAACATTTGTATGAGGACTAGGTGAAATAATGACCAGACGGATGGGCAATGTTAAACCGATTCCGAAAGGGATTCTGAATCGATTGTTATACTTAAAAGTGGTGGTAGCAATATTTTTTCTGTGCGTTACAAACTTAAGCAAAACGCATTATACCCCAACCATCAATTATGGTGTAGGGTATAATTTTTTTATTTTGAATTATTTCTCAATTCATATAAATTAAATCCGAGGATATTAGGGGAAACTATTCCCCCACTTGCGAAAATTTAATAATTTTCAAATATTTTTCTTTAGTTTTTTTGGAGGAGAAAAAAATCATGTGAAAGCTAGAATCGTCAAAAAGGTATCCCAATTATATAGTAACATATACTAGCTACCTACTCAAGAAATTTGGATCAAACTTCTTATGACGGTAGCATGTGCAAATTACAGGAAAAAGAAACTTTTTTTTAAATACGTTCACTCGGGATTGGAATTTTGGGTATTTTAGAATGAAAAAGTGGGATTATTTTGTAGTCCTATATTAAGGCCAACTTTGTCCATATTATATACAAGTTTCGAAATAATATCTTAATTCTTATATAATTTATGTATTATTTTTCACTTGAAAAATAAAAACCTTTCCAACGATACTAAATACTTAGTGAAACTTGGTCTCCACGACAGAAATTGGCACACTTGCGATGTAAATATGTGCTTCAGTACCTATGTAAACTATATAACCATAAAACATATTTTAGTGAAATTTTTCAGAGTTATTTCTAAGGTATTTTTGGAGTGTTTAGGAAGACCTTGCCCTCCCCTCAGGCCCAAAGTTTCAAAGTTACAGAATTATTTGAAACAAGTTAGAATGTATTGTTGGTTAAAATTGGTGGTTACAAAAAATTAATGAACGACCCTCGTATAATTGAATTTTCTGATTTATGCTTAAGTGTGTAGTACATGATTGTAACACTCAAATTTAAGTGTTTTAAAATGAATTTTCCTGTGGGAGTTGTTATATAGGGGCTACAAGAAACTATGAAACGACCCTCGTGTAATATTTTACATCGATTTTTGCTGACATTAATCTTAATTTGACTAATTATTATTACAACTGAAACTGAATGTGATTTTCAATTTAACAGTTAAGCTTTCAAGCGATAATTAAGGGAATCCCCCCCGACATTTTGTTTATTATTGAAAAATATTTCAGAATAAGAAAATTTTCACTTCAAATTTATATCTTAATTAAATTAGTTTTAAAAAGTTTTAAAACTTACCCTGAAATCTTTGTGGTGAACGATATAGATGACTGTGTAATTGTAGGCCACGATATATATCCATGCCAGGAATATTGGGATACTGAGGTTTCGTATAATGACCGTTGCATATGAAAATTCTATCAAAAAGTTCTACACACAATTCATTGGTTTTATGATTCAAAACATGTACCTAAATACGCACACACAAACACAAACATACAAAACAAAAGATAAGACGACATTAAGAATGATTTATAGCAGATTTCTGAAAATCTCATTTGAGCCATAAATGCAATTGTTGCATCACCATTACAAAAAAACAATAACAATAATAATAATAATAATAATCTTATCAGAGATATAGCAGAATATATATATATATATATATATATATATATATATATATATATATATATATATATATATATATATATATATATATATATATATATATATATATATATATATATATATATATATATATATATATATATATATATATATATATATATATAGAAATGAAAATTTGTATATAAAGAAAATTGAATTACTTGCCTCCCAGATTTTATTGAGACGGGGCTTAACGCGCAATACTTCATGTTCAAATTTAATATAATTTCTTAATTTAAAATGATCAGCATAAATATTTAAATATTCTAAAACTTCAGCGGCGGTTACAAAAGATAAATGGAATTTATCGGGATAGGGAAAATCGGGATAACCCATAATTTCTTTAGGCAAATTTGTTCTACAATTTGAAAAAGTTTTAAATGAAAAAAATAATTAATAATTAATAAATCAATTTCCGATTTATCGAAAAGATTTCTATATTTTATTCGAATAATTTACCTTAAACCCTGATACATACTACTATGAACATCTTCTTCATTTGATAGATCATTAATATTCGCATCATTGTATACCCAGGTGCCACCCACCTGATCATCCCTTTCATAACAAACCACCTCTAAATGATGCTCTAATGAATTTTTAACCGCCGATAAACCAGCTGTTCCAGCACCCACAACACAAACACGTATTTTTTTATTCATATTTTATGTTGTTGTTGTTTTTTTTCTATACTTTTTCTCTTTTAATTTCTTGCAGATTTTTCTTTTATCTGTTTTCTTTCTTTAATATTTTTTTTAAATGTATAATTTTTCACTCTTCTTAAATTCTGAATTCCAAACAAAAATAGTTTTTTTTTCTCCAATATTTTTCGATTTTTTTATTTAACCGTTTGAACCAACTGTTCGTTCAGAAGTTTGAAATGTTACTGCTGCATCATTGAAAAGATTTTCTTTTGTATGATCGTCGCGTCTATCAAACACTCAGTCGTCCGTCATTTACTAGTTTATTGTGTGTTTAATGAGAAATCGTTGTGTCACCACTACTGTTTTGGTTCGGTTTGATTTAGATAATTTTGTTTTTGTTTTTATTTTATATTGTGCTCTATGTACCCTACCCTAGCTATAAACAGGTTGTAGTTTTCGTTTGTTATCACTGCTAGTGAGTGGAAATATTTATATTATTTTCCGGTTTAGTGAATGATAAAATCTATTCGTAACCTGAAAAAGTATTGAACGCAGTTCCAAAGAGATTTATTCTTCCATAAAATAATAATTAAAAAGAGTGTGTAATATTATTGGGAATCTCTCACGCCCACTGATTCCAAAACAATTTTCAAAAAAATAAACAGGCAGTGAGATTGCAAGCTATCACATTTTTGAACATCTTTTGGTGCTCTTTAATTCTCTTTTAAATAAGAACCCAATATCTTCCCAATGGCCTCAGCTCCGGGCAATTTTTAGGATTTGCCTCTCTTGTTACAAATACCACATTATTGTTATTGTAATACTCAAGGGATTATTAACCATAGTAGCCTAATGCCAAGTCAAGTCAATAAGTGGACACATTATGAAGTCTTTTTTGTTAACATAATGTGGACCATTTCATTAACCTGCACCAGGTTTTCTATCCGCGGACACGTTCTTTCGGTCCAATACTTTTCTTCAACACTCCTTCAAGCTCTGCTCTGACTTTGTTTTTGACTTTTAAATTTTTAGCAGAGTCCCTGTCAGGAAGTTTTTGGGACTTGTGTGTTTTTAAAACTGCATTAGCAGACAAGTTCTCCCGGTCCTACACTTATCTTCAACATTCCTTCATTCAAAATTTTGACCGGGAAATTGGGAAAAAATCTGGCAGAATGTACGTTTCGTCATCCATTATGCAGCAATAATATGTTTTTTAGGAAAACTTGACTTCAATTTCCGTACTCTGTTTTTGTCTTTTAAATTTTTAGCAGAGTCACTGTTAGGAACTACCGGGTGTGTTGGGTGCTCTTTTGAAACATCATGTGGAACGAATTCTTTTAAGGTTCAAAATGTTTTTTTAGAAATAATTTTAAAACTTTTAACAAAATTGAATATGGTTATAGCTTTGATCCTCCTTTGGAAGACTATATGATGTTAGCTATCAGGGGATTTTGACCATGTTTTTCTTAGTTTTTTTTTTGTTTAACTTTGCGGGCTCATGATGACCCATAAAATCTTTAAAAAATGTATATAAGATCCCTTACAAAATTCGAAACAATATTAACGTTATACAAATTTGGAAGTTGTATGGATCAATAGCTTTATTTGGTTTGTCTGGGAAACTTGGAAAGCGGTAGGATAAATGGATTCACAATTTGCAATTTTGCTTTTTTTTGAAAAGTCAAATTAATAATAAAACTTTATTAAAATTGAGACAACGAAATTTTGGGGGCGAATTTCGGGTTACCTCTCTCCTTAAGTCCTACATAAGCATAAGTGCTGCAAAATTTTAAGACTCCCGCTATTGTAGTTCTTTAGATAATCGAAAATCAATATTTGCTTTTTAGAGGGGGTACCCCACCCCCTGGTCCTATTCTTCCTACGTTTTGTCTAGTAAAACAGTTCCTTAAGGAAGTTGTTGGGACCAAATAAGAGAACTCTTGCTGTTATAGTTCTTTTGTTATTCGAAAATCAACATATGCTTTGTAGGAAGGTACCCTTCCCCCAGGTTCTATCGGTACTTTTTTATTGCTTGTGTTACTTTCGGGCATATTAGGATTATTCTGTGAAAGTTACATCAAAATTGGACCAGTCGTTTTGGAGTCTATACCTTACATATATATATATACATGCATACATACATACATACATACATACATACATACATACATAAATACATACATACATACATAAATACATATATACATATATACATATATACATATATGTGTGTATATTCTATATTATATAATCAGAGATTTAAAACATTCCCATTTTTCCTTACAAAAATACCAAAAATCCCCATCCGCATAAAAAGTCTTTACAAAAATTTGGTTTGTTTCTTTAAAATAAACACCCCATCGCTTTAAGGGAGGAGGTAGAAATGTATGCTCTCCCAAAAAATTTCATCAGTACCTTAAATATAACTATGCGAAAGTTCACTAAAATAAGTTTAACAGTTACAGAGTTATGCAACACTATTTAAAGAGATGTAGAAATTTATTGAACGGGACCAAGTTTCAGCTATTTTTAAAAGGGTGTTGTAAACTTGTATATATGTATTAAATATCGTTGGAAAGGTTTTTACTTGAATAAAAATATTATTTTTTACGCACTCTTTCTCACTTAAAATTCCACTCCGGGGAAAACTTGTTTAATAAAGTTTTTTTTAGTTAATAATTCAATCTGGCATTTTAAGAGGTTTGATCCATTACAGAATTTTTCAGTCAACATCAAATACATGTAGCTTTGTAATCAAGGTACACATAAAAACTAAAGAACTATTTTCGGGGAAAATGTTACCCAAAATGTTCATGGATTTACTTTTTATGAATTAAAGTTAGAAATTCTTTTAGAATTAAGAAACAAATGTATTATAGTCCAGGCAAAAGTATTTGATTTTTAAGATAGTTTTTTGTGCATCAAGTTCGAAAAAATCTAAAATAACATGTCAAAAGTGGGTCACAAACTCATCCTATAGAAGTGACACAATTTCTTGGCCTGAAGTTAAACCAGAACCTGAATCACTATAATTAACTAACTTGTTTTTACAGCTGTTACAACAACAACAACCTTTTTAGCATCATTGTTAACCCTGATCGTCAACTGTACGTTAAGATTTCAAATTGCGTGAAATTAGAACTAAGAACAAATATCTGGTTACGGCAAGAAAATAGTGCGTTTCGCCAAAGTGCTTTAAGGAGGTAAAAAATTGGGTCAAAGAAAAATAATATTAATAACTTTGGAATTAAAATTAGATTCAATGAAACATTTTAAATCGGGAGAAAAGGCTTTTAATACAGAAAGAGTTCTTGGAGTAGCACCTAAAACAGTTATTTGCAACAAAGACAATCGGAAATTGTCCCACCACTCCAACCAAGATACTCTGGCAAGAAAAATTCATCATTTTTTCGCTTGTTTTTAATATTTACCCAATAAATGAAATTTCAGTGTTATTCGATTTGCGTTGCTTCGATTTGCATGGCGTTTTCCGTGTCACCATTAATTACACAAGTCGAGGCTCTAGTGTACTGTATAAAAACCAGTTTTTTATATCTTCCAGTCTGTTTCCTTCAAATTTTCCACAAAGTATTCTGAATATCTTCAGAAGTAGGCTATTAAAAAATCTTCGGTTAGACCAGGGGGAGAGGCACCACAAATACAAGACAAAAGTTTTTAATGTTTATAATTAGAGCAGTGAGAATTAAATTAGTTCTAATCACTTACTTAAAGAACGGTTATACGGGAAAATTATATATTATGTGCTTTATAGTTTAACGTCAATAACACTCCTATTTATCTTTTCCACTTGATATTAACATTAAGTGACGATTATTTTTTAATCAAAAAAATAAAATTGAAGGAACTCTCATTTGAATGGAAGAAGATAAACGGTTTCAAATAGGTCTAAATATCAGTAGTCATTTAAATTTGACTTAAATGTGGTACCTGCGAAAATATCAAATAATGCAACAGATTTGTTACGGTTAATTGCACAGAATACACAGAAGTGTCAAAAATGACAGTTGCAAAAGAGATAGCATTACAAAAGCTATATGAAAAAGTATAAAATACCTAATTGTGTGTGAAAGAGATTCTTTCGTGTCGTTACTTATTGAATACACTGGTTGAGAGTCTCCAAGAAATAATAATGTTCATCTATTTTTTAAGAGCTTATCAAGTCCACAAAAAAATTTTGTCTAAAGAACTTAATTTCAATATTTTAGGAATCGAAATTTGCAAAAAAAATTTAAGTTATAGAAAACATATTTGAACATCAATATTTCGTTAAGATATATAATGAATCTTGCTCGTTTTAAACATTTTTTTTATAAATCTTGGTGTGTAAATTTAGAACCTCTATTATCACCATGCAAAATTTCAAATGTTACAGATTAATTTCCATTACATGATTCTTTCGAAACACTGTGTGATCTTATTTCCTAAATGGTAAACGTTACATTCAATATAGTGAAATTGAAAGCGTACTTCTCTTTTATATCAAAGTGATTTTTTCTTAATGATTTCAAATTTTTATTCTAGATCTATATCGTGATTATAAATCTCGAAATAACTGTGAGAACTCTAAAAATAAATAATTCCCTGATCTTCTCAAAATCGATTAAAACACGATTCGTTCAATATTGGTAGTGATCACTAGAAAAAAATTATACGTGATAGAAATTAATTCAAAATAATTTCAAATTAAATTCGTTTTAACAATTTTACTAAAGTTCCCATTGAATTCATCAAGTATTTCGTTATACTTCATAAAATCTAAAATCAATTTTATATTTTTATTATAATTTTATAACAAATTATTTGTCAACTGTTAATTTGTGGTTTAAAATGTTTATAATTATTTTTTTATGATCAAAAACCCGATGCCCTTTTTTACTCCTACGGCGATCACTTTTTCCTTAGATCTTATTAATATTTGATATTTCCATCAAGTAAATTTCATATTAATACGATTTTAAGACAGGTCTTTAGATATTCAATAATTACTTTAAGATTTGTAAGGGAAGTAACCCTTTCCCTGTTCCTCGAAACCCTATATTTTTTATTATAATAATACTAAAAAGTATCAAAAAATTATCCAAAAAGTACCACATAATGGGAGAAAATTTCAGAATCTCGCTGACAATTATTTAGATTTCTAATAATTCAAAAATGTGTGGTATGAGAGATAGCCCTCCCCTTGATCATAACCACTCAAGACTTTTTCACCAATTGACTTTCATAGGAAAATAATCAAGACTAAATTTTAAGGCCTTTTTCTTCAGATATTTAGCAATAAACATTTGGATTACATGGGGATGACCCCTTTCCCTAACCCTACCAATCCTAGACATTCATGGTTAGCTAGTGACATAGTTCCAGGATGGTTAGTTAGCTTCTTAGTTAGTTAGCTCCAGAGTAGGTGAGGACCACCTAAGTCCTTGGTGACCTGTTGTGAATATCCTGAAGTGAAATATAGTAGGAAACGGAATTGAGTGTAGTGGAAGGAGAGAATCCAGAACTATCCGCAGTTTCTGATGTATGTGCTACCTTTTTCTATGCAAGCCATATTCGCCAAGTTCGACAATCGACCTTTTCTAACATGTTGCAGTCGAAGTTCATGAATTGCAGGTGAACTTCTCTTTTTTGCACAAAGGGTAAATAGTATTCTCTTCGTCTTCCTCATTCCACAGCTCCGACAGAAGACCGTTTCTGGCAGCATGATTGTGAAATGTGCAGTGTTCGGTGTTCGCTGCCCCAACATTCCAGAGATGAACTCTCTGTAGTTGTAGAAGGAGGTGATCTAATCTAGACCAGACCAAACTCGTCAAAAGTTTTGATGGTACGTTTTCGCACATTTCCTAAGCAAGCGCAGGGAGCTACGAGACCATGAGTCTGCTAAATAAGTGAATTCGGCTGATTGTGATGCTCCCAACTAAGTTGCCTTGTTTGTTCCCATGTCTAAGTAACCATTTTCGTCCAACTCTTGATTGCTGTGATATTTCCTATAAGGAATGTCTGCATTCACAGACAGATGAACTTTTTCAACGTAGCGGAAGAGATTAGTAGTCTCCTCCTCTTTCTCGTTAAATGGTAGATCTATTCTGATTGTCAAATGCACAGTGTCGGGTGATCAATGCCACGATATTCAAGTTAATAACTCTAGTTTTTAATATGTAAAAGAGATCCGTCTATTCGGCTGATTGTGATGCTTCAAGATTTGATAGGTGATCCGCCCAGATTGGTGCCATGTTCAGACATACATTTCCATGCAATTTTCGACTGCTGTGACATTTTGTATAAAGATGGTCTACATTCACAAACGAGTTCCAATGTGATTTACACACCCGTTAGTGATCTTATCGCGACCTTGCTGAGTTGAAGCTTAGAATCGTGTATATAAGATAGAATATATAAAGTTTTGCTAAAAATAGTGTTTAATTACTGCGTCAAATAATACAAAATCATCTCTATAGTTTACTAAATCATCTCGAAATGTTTTTTGAAAAAAAAAATAATAATAATAAAAATAAATGTTAAAGTGAATTTTAGAAACTTGTCGAAAACTGTTCTATTGTACCATTATTATTAATCCTAACGCATTTTAATTAAAGGCTCTCTAGTGCTTTTATAATATCCACCCGATGTTCTTGCTCTGATGTGATTTTCAAATCCGTAAATCTTGACAAATATTTATTCATCACATGAATAGAAAAAAATTTAAAAATTTTTATAGCTCAAACGAAATTCAACTTAATTATTTGTTGATATAAACAAAATTAAACATTTTATTCACATACATACATATGTATGTATGTGTACACAGACATATTTCTTAAAATATTTAACTGTATAAATAAAAAGTAGTTACTGTATAGCAATATCAAACAAAAATAACACAACATTTTACCTTTTTTATAGAAATTATCTTCATTGCACAGTGGGACAAAATTCGAAAAAAAATGGAAACAAAATTTGTTATAAAAAAATCTAATTTTTAACCACGTGAGAACACATGCTCTTACTTTTTAGTTTAATGTTTAGATAAAAAAGTGCCAATAAATCTCATCATATTAAAATTCAAAAGGTACCATAAATACCATCAAATTTGTTCTATCCATTTGGGTAACAAAGGATTCAAAAAATACTATTTCAAAAATCCAAAAATGACCCAAAAAATCTCCTGTTGTTAATTACCATTAATTATGGTTACATTAAAGTTAATTATCCAAACATTAAAAAATAACTACCGTTTCGACATCAGGGCTTTTCTGGATAGAAACACTAGATTAGTCTTTGGAAACTTAGACGTTCACTATCAATTTTGGCACTCGAGACTCGGAAAAGACCATAGACGAATATATCTTCTGCATGTTAAATGACGATGTCCCACTCGGATTATGAGCACTTGTGTTAGTTAGCCAGATATCACCTTACCGAGTACTGGTTTTATTAACTGTACAATCTGGCGGTCAGTAGTATCTCGGGGTTCAGACCACTTACCCATAATCGTTTTACTGGAGTGATCTAACATTTTTATCGTCTTTTTATCATAAACGCTTCAATTGCTCTCTTTGTGCGAGGAAATATCCGTAACGCCTCCGCATTTCCTTACCAAAGCAACGAAAGTCGCAGACAAGCGTGATGATCGACTGTTCGAAATGTTTGGCTGACATTGCCAATGGGAGTTTACATTGCTCTGATGATTCGCATTATTTTCTGGAGTACTCCTGTTCTTCTCAATGCTTTCCATATGACAGTTTATCTCATGGCGTTGAAGTTTTCTTAAAATCTATGAACAGAAAGTACAAAAAACTTCAGGAGACTGTTCTATTACAATGCGAAGGGTGTTAGCTTTGTTTACAAAGTTACTGTTTGGCCGGAAACCTGCCTGTTCGTCTCGTAGATTCTTCTCTATTTTGCTTTGAAGTCTTCCCTGTATGATGTTTGTCAGTATCTTGTATAAGGTGTTAAGCAAAGTAATTTCTTTCAAGTTATTGCAATCATTTAGGTGGTCACATTTCGATAACCTACCGATGATGACTTTCTTCCATTTGGCTGAAAGTTTAGCATCCTCGTAAATAGCTCTGATGTTTCATATTATCATCTGGAGTAGACCTTATTTTCTCAATGCTTCCCATATGACAATTAGTCTAATAAAAACAATTTATGAACAGTAAGTACAGGACAGTACGTTATTCAAGAGACTGTTACATTTTAATGCGAACAAGCCGCAAATCTGTCTGTTCGTCTCTTAGATTCTTATCTACTTTGCTTTGAAGTTGTCCCTATATGACGATTGCCATAATCATGTATATCTTGTACGTACTTTTCGGTAAGTTAACAATGTTACCTTTTTTCAGGTTGGAGATAGTATTAACGTGGTAACCCACTTTGTAGGTTGAGACTTCGTCCTCAGCACTTTCTAACAATACAAATTCTACGCCAATGGGAACATATTTCAACAATGTCCATGTGTAATTACATATCTTGCCCCATTGTACAAACAACAATTATTTTATAATTTTCCACTTCCTATTGTGTACCAAATATGTAGTTGAAGAGTTAAAAAATAAAAAAATAAACATGTACAACAATTATGTTTACAAATTAAATAAATAACTTGTATTTTTACTTTCGATTAGCATGTGCAAAAAAATATTAAAAAAAAACATTAAAATACTACAAAAACAATTGTTATAGCAGACACGAGGAGATTAGTTAATAAATAAAAATACAAACCCTCCTCTTGTGCTCTCTCTAGTGTTAATTAGAGAAAGACTTTAATATACAAACATATGTTTTAAAGCACACACTCATTTTCATAAGGAAGAAGTAACGTGCTCTCTCTTTAATTGATTAAAAACATCTCCATACGTGATTTTGTTTTAATATTAAATATGTTAGTGTGTATGTATATGTTTGAAATGTCATCAATCTAATTAAAAACAATAACAAAAAATAGGAACCAAAACAAAAATAGTAAATAAACAAAAAAAAAAAAAAATAAAAGAAAACAAATTAAAATAAAATAAATCCTTATCAAGTACCATATGTTTTTGTTTTTCTTCTTCTATAAAACAGAAAAGAGTTGAGGCATCCATTGAAGTGTTTTTATATATTTTTTTAGATCTGTTTGAAGCTGTTACTGTGTCACTAAAGTTTAATAATCCAAATAGCAAAATAATTTTATTAAATAATTATTAACTAGTCTATATAATACAGACACTAAGTCATAATTGTAATAACAAAATAAATGCCCTATACCAATAAGAGTCATAGACTAAAATTATTTTTTTTTAATAACTTTATAACTTCTGAACAGGTAATATGTTTTGGAGTTGATATAATGAAGTACTGGCCATTAGAAGGGTTAGGAGTGCAGTGAATTGCCTTGCAATGTTTACCATCTCTGTAATGTCTATTAAAAAAATCCAAAAATGTGTGACACTTATAACTTTAGGACCATAAGAGATAATTAAATTAAACGTTTAATGGTTACAGCTGAAAGGTTTTAGAGCTGATGTGATGTATTTCTACTTCACATCTTAACTGGCCATTAAGAGGCTGTGGAGAGTAGTGAATTGCCTTTCAAACTGGTACGGATATGGATTTAAAAGAAAATCTGAAAATTTGTGACACTTATAACTACAGAACCATTAAAAATTATAGTTAATATGTTTTAGAGTTAATGTAGAGAAGGTCCTTAACGGGGTAAGGGGTATAGTATATGATTTTGTTTAAATTCTTTACACATGCAGAGCATCTCTTTTAGACTCAGAGATATTCAATTAGAAATATGTTTTTAATCAAAATCTATTTCTTATTTTTAAACTAAACAGCCTCTAATATGACCTCCATATTTTTTATAATAATCTGAATAATATTACTGTAAGAATCATATAAGGAGTGAGATAAAAAACATACATATATGTTAATGATAACATACAGTTTTATTATTTAGCTAGGTCCGTCTGTCTGTTGTTTGCACGCTCAAATCCGGAACAATTGACAGAGCTCAATGAAATTTGGTCCTGAGAAGTTTTATACTTAAAACCAGCGAAATCGCTTCAATATTACTCTATATATATTAAAATATATAGAGTAATATTAGAGGCAACCCATAATTCAAGCGAAGAACTTTCGTAAAACTGTCAATCATTAATGGACAAATTAAATAATAATTAATTATATGTACTTCATTACCATTCCAAAAATTATCAAAATCGGTTAAGAAGAAAAAATGTTATAGCTAAAAATATAACTAATTTAAGCGTTAATGTTTTATGTTTACGTTTATATGTGTATTTGTGAGTGTGTATCTACGAAACATAATGTTTTACTTCATCTGCATTTGTGGTAGAGGTTATTGAAGATTTGGCATTCAAATACAACATTCTTACTTGTTTGGAAATAATTCTGTAACTTTAGAACGACTCTCTTAAATTTCATATAACATTATTGTGGTCTCTGCATTTATAGCATGATTTTTGTCATATTGTTACTTTGTTTAATGACAAAGTCATTATACTCATGTTCAAGCCTCCGTGTTGGTGTAGGGTTAATATAGAAGCTCAATCATGCTCTCGTCAAATGTTAGGTAACTTTAAAATACCTGTTATAACAACAAAAAAGTTTATATTACCGGAATTGTTGTTATTGTTATTATTAATCACTAGTGTTGTATGTGATGCTGTTTTATTTATTAAACTCTCTTATTATCTTTATTGTAGGTGATATTTATCTAGATAAAAATATGATAGTTAATATTTATATTAATATTTATTAATAATCATGGGAGCATTTCAATTGTTGCTTAAATTCCCAAAGAAGCGTTTGTTGTTTAAAATGTTTTTGGGGCAGAAAATTAAAAAATTCCATATTTATGTTATAAATACCATTTTCTGTTAAGTCATTCTTTTTTACTATCTAAACAGGTTTTGAATTCTAATTTCTTTAGTTTTAATGGACAAATGAAATTTAATTAGATTTATTTCATTTCATGTGATTAGAATTAGCTTCTTTTGATAATAATGCTCTCTACATGAAATTGAACCCTACTGAAAGTAATTTTTACATATTTTTAAAGAATTTATAAAAAAAACCTAATAATAAGAAATATACATAGTATATATAAATAAATCGATTTTTAAATGGCCCCTAAGAATTATAGGTTATATTAAAGGTTTTGTTACCTTTACAGGTAGATTTTCCTTGGTGACTAATTTATAAAAAGGTAGCGGTGTGGTAAAAGGTATGTTTTTATAATCGTTTGAGGTCTTAAGAGTGAGATCGAAAAACATTAACAATTACATTTACTGTTTTTTCTGTGATCGTCGTTGGTAAATCAGAACTTAACACTGAAGACATTAAGATTTTGTATAGATACACATGGATATTCAGTGGACAAAAAAATTTTTTTGGTCAAAATTATGGTACTTTGAAATTATTGAATATTTTTCAACTAAATTTAAACATTTTCTAGAGTATTTTCCCTACTGCTCGTGGATTTGTTCTACATACAAATACGTTGGTAGTTCTTTTTAAATTAAGAAAAAAGACACAGTTCATAGAAAAATATTAAAATGCGGAAATGATATCACTTGTTTGGAAATTATCACAAAATATTATTTTTCAAATTGTCGTTTCAAAATAGTACAACTCTTTATTGGGTCTATATAGATAAAAGGTTCTTACACATTAATTATTCAGAATATTTTACAAAAACCAGATATTATTTTAAAAATTCGTTTGGATCCAAATAGAGCCTACTAAGTTAAACAAAATTGAAGACATAAAACAAAAAAATTAGTCTACCAAGTTTAGAAATCAGAAAATATTATTTTTTAATTATACAAAACTGTCATATATATTGATAAATTGAATGTTTTAAATATTAATCCTACTATGACGTAAAAGAAGATTCTTCCTTTAGGAGGTACCAGAAGGCTGTACTAGAAGATAATGTCGGATTCAAAAACTTTCAAAGAAAGCCTACTTTCAAATCATAAACAACAATATTTTCCTTTTCCGATCGGACATAGAGTAACAAACAAAATCAAAATGGGCTGCAACATGGCAAAAATATATTTTTACATTTATGAAAACAGCATCAACAATTATATCATTCAAGGGGGTGACTGGCACAACACTTTTTTGTAAGGAGACCAATCCACTCTAATGTCTATAGTATATGCTTCATTTTGGCGTGTCAAATGGAGTGACAAAGTCATGATGATTTTTTATGATAAAATAGTTATGATAAAAATAGTTTTGTAACAACTTTGTCCTGTCTAAATGAACGATGGTAATATATCGCAATCCTTTCTTGAATACTATTCAATTACAACTGATTTCTTAAAATTCATCTTCTACTACTTTTTGTGCAACCATGTAATAATGAAAATAATACAATATAGTGTTGCCACATAAAGAAGAAGTTATTTTTTGAATTTTCCAATGTGTCAAGTTTTTTCATAAATTGAAATATTTTTTTATTATTATAGTTGATATATAAAATGAATCTTTTTAATTGGAATCCATATTTTGACAAGATGTATTTTGTTTTTCGTTATCTTCCTGATATATTCATTTTAAGGAGACATTCCATTACATATTTCTTTCCGAAGGATCATAGAATAAGCTTTATTATATTCTGTGTAGCATAACTGTTTGTAAAGTATCAAAATCCAGAGTTTGGAGCCATCAGAATTAGATAAATCACATTCAGAAATTATTCTTGGTAAGTAGATCCTGTTTATTTATGTCATTATTCCAAATGCTTACAAGTATAAGTGAACATACACCACAACAATGCAAGCATGAGACAATAGGTACCGACATTAGTAGAATTTATACATTCATAATGCTGATGGGCTAAAATTACCGTCGTCTATCATATACAATGTGTAATTTGCTCAGAAAGCAAATTTCGTCACTTCTGGTTTTTCTTCTAAACCTCCATTAATTTCTCTTAAACATTCTTTTGAGTGTAAGGTGATGTTCTTGAATTCCTCTATCCAAGTGGTTCTATAAATTCTCTATTGGGTTGATGATGTTAGGTGATTGAGGAAGAGTTTAAGGAGTGTGAGGGGTATTATATATGATCATCCTTAAAGGTATTTAAAAATATATTTTTATCCATTTCTTCATCAATACTAGTTTCCTAACCATAGCCGCCGACATAACAAATCATACCATGACACCAGCACCTACATCTTTAACAGTCAGCTGCGATTTTCCTGCAAAGCCTCTCCCCTCTTCCTCAATGTTAAAACATGGCTTTGATTTCTATATGGAAAATGAAAAATTTCATCTGATTTATATATGTGAAATGTTAACTTATCCCAAAAGACTGTACCTTTATTTAGGTGCTCTTTTGCGTAAGAAAGACTTATCTTGCTAATCTGTTTTTACCAGGCAGAATTTTGCATTCATAGTTCGTGTATTTATTTTTAGTATTTTACGATTTTTTCGATGAGAGCTGATAGTCGTCAACGTCTTGTATAATATTCACATTATGGATCTTCTCTAGAAACGTTTTACAATTCCAGCAGTTATATAATGTGATAGATTAGTCTTAAAGTTAAAATATTATATTAATTTAGATAGAAAAATGGACCGATCCTTTTGAAATTTGGTGTGTGGATTTGGATTTATAAAGAATATTTTTGTGTCTTATTTAATATTAGACCGAACATGAAAATTTTCCTTGGCTCATGAAAATAATATGTTCCTAATTTCGTTAAAATATTTTTAAAATTACGACATGTAGAATGTCCACAACGTTTACATGGACAATCACCTATAATGAAATATTTTATGTCCGGAGTCAATTCGGACTTAAATCCCATTAGCTGATAACTTATTTTTGGCCAACTTCGCTTTGTGCTGAAATCCTATCGAGGTGGTATTAATCTGTCAACATAGTGAAATATATGAGAGACCAACGTTTTCCCGAAAATAAAAACGGTCATTTTTGGTTTCGATTTCTACAAAGAGACCAAGTCCATAGATTCGAGCCTTAACGTTGCAAACTTAGTGTTGACTTAAGTGTACTTTTGTCTCGAATCTTTTAATTTTTAAATATAAAAAAGATTTGGTAAATAAATTCGTGATCTGTAATTCAAAAATTTTTACCTTAAAATCTTATCTTGATCAAATTCGCGTTTTATCTTGCTTCCAAATTCTTGGTGCTATCTAAAAGCATACAATTTTTAAATCAATAATAATGGGACAACGATTTTTCTATAGAACTTTTTTAACTCAAACAATACAAAAATCTTGGAATTTCTTATGTTTCAAATAGCAAAACAGAGAACTTTGGTTAAGGAGTTACTTACTTATAATAGGACTGGCCGATCAGTCATAAATTATACGGCTCCAGAGTTGTCTACATCGATTGTGAAAATGCAGCCTTGAACATTCATGAGTATATCGCTTTAAATTCTGCGATTTCAAATTACCTCAGTCTACGTTCAATGTCTGTCTATTGCAGATATTGAATTTAGACTCCCGCGATTCACAAGAGTTGTTCTGGCACAACTTTAATTAAGTTGGAAGAATAGACTCAATGCCTTCTGGCGGTAGAGTTGAATATACCGCTCAAAAAATATGCCCTGCATGTAGCGAAGGACAAGATACACTGTCAACCAAATTTTACCCTCTCTGTCGGTAGTGTTATGGACCAACTCAATGAAGTTAAAACAGAATAAAGTCGAAAACAACAAGCGTTATAAAGTTTTTTCCGATCTTAAATTTCAGATGTAAAAATAGTTTAATTTTTATTATTATTTATAAAATCTTTACAATGCTCAACTTAAAGCACAAATTGACCAATATTTTTACTTAGTTAATCCATGTCTCACTTAAATTTTTTGAAACATGGCAACTCATACAAGAAAATCACCATCTAACGAACTCATCTACAAATGAAACGCTTTTAAAACTTGCGTAATATAACAACAAAAATCAATTGATAAGAATAGATTTAATAAAATTATAACAATAACAACAACAATAGAATAATCAAATGGTTGGTCGATCGTATAATTTTGATTTTTTTATATATATAAAGGGAAATCATATTTATTCTTACAGCGATTAAATATTTTCATACATTTATAGAGGAAAATACATTTTTTTTGCATAAAAAAATTATGAAAAACATAAAAATATATTTGTTTAAACTTAATATTTAACTAATTCGTTATAAATGCACTAGGTTCCAATCACACTCCTCATACAAAACATAAGGAGTTTATAGTTCCGATCGACCACAAGTTTTACTTGTTGCTTTAGGAGGGATGATGGTACTGATAGTTAGTTAATCTATTAGGATTTTTTATTTTTGGTTTTATAATTTGCCTGTTAATTCGGGTACGGCCTTGAATAAATCGGCTACCAAACCAATATCGGCTACTTGAAAGATGGGAGCCTCGGGGTCTTTGTTGATGGCCACAATGGTTTTGGAATCTTTCATGCCAGCCAAATGTTGAATGGCACCAGAGATGCCAACAGCCACATATAGATCGGGGGCAACAATTTTACCGGTTTGACCAATTTGCAAGTCATTGGGTACGAAACCAGCATCGACGGCAGCACGGGAAGCGCCAACAGCAGCACCGAATTTGTCAGCCAAATCGTACAACAATTTGAAGTTATCACCCGATTTCAAGCCACGGCCACCGGAGATAATTACCTTGGCACTGGTCAATTCAGGACGATCAGATTTGGTCAACTCTTGGCTTACGAATTCAGACAAATTTTGTGCATAATCACCAGCGGGAGCCTGTTCAATGGCGCCATTACCACCGGTGGCAGCAGCAGGAGCAAAGTTGGTAGCACGTACTGTAATCACCTTAACGGGATCCTTGGAACGTAAAGTCATAATAGCATTACCAGCATAAATGGTGCGCACAAAGGTGTCCTCACTCTTGACATCAATAATTTCCGAAATGGGTGAAACATCCAATTTAGCAGCCACACGGGGTAAAACATTTTTGCCAAAAGCAGTAGCACCAGCCAAAATGTGAGTAAATTTGAATTGATTTTGAGCAGCCAATACCAAAGGAGTCAAAGATTCAGCAGTGAAACCTTTGAAGGCATCATTTTCAGCTACCAAAACTTTAGCAACACCTTCAACCTTAGACACAGCTTCCGAAGCCTACAAAAGAACATAAACACAAAATCACACACACACACTAATGAAGAAAACATCAGAGGGTGTTATGCAAACGTTTATCAACTTACGGGTCCACATTTAGTGCCTGCTACCAAAACTGTGACGTCACCACCGATCTTTTTAGCGGCGGCAATGGTATTCAAAGTGGCAGGATTCAAAGCCTCATTATTATGCTCGGCCACTACTAAAGTGCTTTTGCAGCGATGGAACTAGAAAATGTAATTTTACAAATTAATTAGTAAAACATACACACAAACACATGCTGCTACAAGTGTTGTGGGAGCATAATAAAAGAATATTTTAATTTTAATCAACTTACGAGTGAAGTACGCAATAGACCACGAGCTGTATTGGTGCTGAACATATTGGTGTTGTGAAAATTAACTAAAAAAAGGGGAACAAAAATTGGCACAACTAAGCAAAATTTAACATGAAAAAATAATAATTAATTTTAATTCTTTAAATTTTATCACAGATAAATCTTGTGAAAGTAAAGTGCTGGAAGACTCGGTACCTTTCTGCTCAATTAACCCAACTGACTGAGAACAAAAAAAAAACAAGAGATCGTGGACTAAAGTCCAGCATTGCGTTGCCAACTTTAATATGATTTGGGCGTTAAGTAGTCAATGATTTATTTATAAAGACAGTGTTGCCAGATTTTTAATAGGAACAAGTGAGAGTTTAATACTCGATTGAAACAAAATCATAACGTTGGCATGAAAAGTTATGGACCGACCCTCGTGAAATATTTTGAGATATTTTCATTATACTCAAATTTACTTGTTCATCGGAGGGGGTTTTTTGAAGTGGGTATTATGTGAAAGCTATAGGAAATCTTATAGTAACTAAACTCATTTGTTTTTGTAAAAGCTGTGAAAACAGGTTAGTTAGTTATTACGACTCAGGTTCTGCTTTAAATCCAGGACACAAGAAATTGTGTCATAAGTTTGGGAGGATTGACTGGGCAGTTAAATAAATACGGGACCAGTAAGAATTGAGACTATTGCTCCATCTTTAACGTAGTTGCGGCTGAACTACTCTTGTAGACCATGGCAGATTTTGTTCTATGTCTGCGATTTGAGGTGGGCGGCCTCCAAGTACGATAACTTGAAACCGAGGCATTTATAGTGTCTCTGCGTTGAAAGCTTCTATATATGAATCCTTAACAAAAAGATCATGCACGTACCTATGTATGCTCTGTATATTAACATGTATGCTCTGTTTTCTAACATGGCTAGGGGGTAACTCCAATTGAGTTGGTTTAGCATTTCCTTATGTGTCTAAAGCGGTAAGATCTTCGTCTCTTCATGCAGATGTTGTTTTGAGGAAATTTGTATACTGTCCGTTACGGTTCTTAAGGTTACATTTTGGCAACTTGGAATATTTCTCCATTGGAGACCTCACTGAAGCAGCGTAATTTATGACTGCTCGGCCAATCGTATTGTAAGTAGCTAATATGGTTCCTTTATTCATACCCCAAATACTGCCGGATAGTTTATTGAGGAACTTATTCCTACTACGCAAGAAGAGATGTATATGCTCTCAAATGTAACTCCCAGGGTCTTCGGATGGTTAACAGATGGAATTTGGATTCTATCAACTACGATGCCTAAATTTGTATTTCTGTGAGAGAGTAAATTGAAGCCTGTGTTTGTTTAATACTCGTGGCTTCTCTATTCGCTACCTTAATATATCATCTTAATATATCATCCTGTCGCAACCCCTGCTGCCATTGATTCAACTTTTTGTATTAGGGCCACATTCCCCTGAGATTTGATTATCACTACAAGATAGACTTTCTGCACCTCCAATGCTGCCAGTATAGTTTTCTCTATTCTCACGGCTGATGGAATTTAAACTGTCACTTTATCTTAGATCTAGATCTGATGCAAGTATGATTTCAAGTTACGAAAGGTCGATCTTCTACCTGCTGCAATAGCACCGCACTGAACCTACCATATGGATCGTAACGATCTTTAACTGTAGCCAGACTTAACGACTTCTTTGCACTCTTTTGACAATGCTCTCTTAACGTCTTCTTTTGAGATCATTTAAAAGGTCTTGAGGGATAGATTTTAACCTTGAGTGTATGTTCCTATCTTAATGTTTTTGAAACCGCATTGACTAAGTGTTTAACGTCGATTAATCGTACCGTGTTATAGTTTTCGCAATTCAGCATTTGACTGGTGCTTTCGTTTTTCTAATCTATAATTTGATTGATGACTGGTGACGTGTTTTGATTAAAATTTGGATGCAAAACCTGACAATATATGCAATAAAGCGTCGCCATTTTTATTTAAAAAATACTATAATCGAAAAAATTTTGATTATAGTTCTTGTATTCCTTTTGCTTATGCAAGTGATTTATTTCACCTATTTTGTAGTGAAAAATAGTTTGAGATTGTAGGTTATTTTCAGAGTATGGAAAAACTCGGAGCAAAATCTTTATTTTCAAATGATTTTGCAGAATCGAAAAAAAATCTTATTTTGCTCTTTTTTCGCTTTAAAAATGTGAAGTGGTTGAAAGAAAAAATTTGGTTAAAATTAAACTCTTTAAAAGATCCGATCTTACGAAGAATATTAAAAAGAGTTGAAACTGTACTTTGGTCAAAATATTAAGAGGCCCATTACATTGCTTAAGAGAGTTATTCGTTATTTGTTCTGTTTACGATGTCGTAGTCAAATGTCTTTTTTTGTTTTCAAGTTTTGTGATTTTTTTTAACTCTAAAATTTTTTTGTTTCATAACATTTATAATTCTGTCATCAGTTTTGGAAATATATTTAAATTGAGGATGATGGGTCCACCAAGCACTAATACAAATGTTTCTCTTCTATGTGGTTTGGTAAATGGTTATCTTAGCGAAATCCACAACTTCTTCACTGCACGAAACTTGAAACTTTCACCAGCGAAATCAACTGCAACACTCTTCACCACCTGAACAAAAGAGGTAAATATGAATTTAGGCAAAACTGTCGATGGAGTATAAATTCCGACAGTTAACCATCCAAAAATTTTGGGAGTTACATTTGACAGCCTATTCACTTCTTCAGCACATGCAACTACAATCACGCACAAAATGCGAAGTAGAAATAAGGTTATCAAGGCTTTAGCCGGCAGTACTTGGGGTATGGATAAAGAAACCTTATTGGCTACATATAAAACGATTTGCCGGCAGTGGCGAATTATGCTGCTCCAGTGTGGACACCATCGCTAAGTGGTACGCAGTGGAAAAATATCCAAAGCTGTCAAAATGCAGCCTTAAGAACCATTATGGGTTGTATACAAATGTTCTCAATTCACCACCTACATGAGGAAACAAAGATCCTTCCCATAAAGGAACAAAATGAAATGCTAAGTAAGCAGTTCCTTCTAGGATGTCATCGGAGAAATCATCCTAACTACAATCTTATTGAATTGGAGTTACCGCCAAGTAAGTAAGGATATTCGTATATACGAACATAGCATACAAATATATATGCGAGAACCTTTCGATCAAAATTCGTATATGACAGCTTTGAACGACATTCACAGAGACGCCTCAAATTCCGCGGTTTCAAGTTACCGTATGAATGTCGTGCTATGAGGCCGCCTATTGCAGACAATGAACAGAATTTACAGCGATCAACAAGTAGTAGTTCTGGCACAACTGAGAATAGGCTCAATGCCTTCTGGTCACGTATTGATCATGCCATCCCAAACCTATGTCCTGCATGTGGTCGAGGACACGACATCTATTCAACTGCCAGTGCAATCCAACCTCACTTTTTCCTGAAGATCTATGGACACAACCAGTCGAGGTTGCCAGATTCCTAGGCGTGGAGTTGAGCAACAACATGAAGAAAAATTGCTAAATGTACTATTTATTTCCAGCTGTTACAACAACAACAAATGTTTCTCCCGTAATGTGGTTTTAAGATCATAAAAGTCTTAAATATAAAATGTTTGTTACAAATAACTCGTATGATATTGAAATCATAGTTCCAAATTATAGGGATATCGGTTCATTAGGTCCGATCATAGTTCCAAATTATAGGAATATCGGTTCATTAGGTCCCATACAAAAATTCTTTCAAATGTCACTTAACAGAGCTTAAATCTTTCATATGATATTGTAGTAACATAAATATTTATATCACAATAATGTACTGCACACTTAAGCATAAATCATTAAATCTAATTATAAGAGGGTCGTTCGTTAATTTTTCATACCTGCCACTTTTCACACACATTATGGTGTAGGGCAATTTATAGTGGCCTATAACATTCTTAATTGTTTTCACAACTTTGTTAGTCGAAGGTAAATTAGTGTGAACAATTCATTATACTATTGGAACCGTAGATAAATGTCTTTAAATAGAATGCAACTGTTAAACATTTTTTAAACTGTTTCTCGGATTAAAAACTTGAAGTAAATTTGATAAAGTGCTTTTTTCGAATTTTCTTTAATGAAGTTAATTATAAATTTCCCAGAAATTTTTATACTTCAATTTATAATTCATGATAAATGACATTATGTGTGTATGTATGTATGTATGTATGTATGTATGTATGTATGTATGTATGTATGTATGTATACATTATGTACATTTATGTTTACATACATAAATTATTTTGAAAGTACATATACATAATTAAGGAACAAATTCCCCATCAGTCATATAAAGAAAAGTAAAGGAAGTTGCAAACATTAGTGTTGTATATGATTTATATAGATTTTTAATTTAAATTTAATTTTTATGGGCGATACCCCTCCCCCATGGTCTTATCCGTTACAAACACATTTGAGAACTCTCGTTGTTACAGTTCTTTTGGTATTAGAAAATCAATATTTGCTTCGTATGGGGTTTACCTCTCCCCCTGGTCCTATCGGAGTTTTTTATAACCTATGTAACTTTCGGGTATATTGGGTTAATTCTGTGAAAATTTTTGTAAAATTGGTCCAGTCATGCAAGAGTCTATACGTTACATGGCTAAATTTGGGATTTCTATACCCTACAATACTGTAGGTGGTTGGGGTATTTTGCGTTTGTGCTGATGTTTTTAATATACAGAAAAAATGGTGTTACACCCACCCGTTAAATATACCTTTCAAATCAGACGCATTTTCTGAGTCGATTTAACGATGTCCGTCCATTTATCTATCTGTTCGGCTGGCTGGTCCATGTAAACGTTGTTATACCTTTCAAATCAGAAGCATTTTCTGAGTCGATTTAACGATGTCCGTCCATTTGTCTATCTGTTCGGCTGGCTGGTCCATGTAAACGTTGTGAATACACTCTCTCTCTCTTTGAGATATTTCGATGAAATTTGGTACATGTTTTTACTTTGGACCAAGACGGAAGCCTTTTGAAATTGGTCATGTTCGGTTCAATATTTCGGGTACCTTCCATACAAATGTTTTCCTGGAATAAAAATCTTTAGCTCATAAAAGTCTAAAATATAAAATTTAAAATTTTGCAAAAAGAAGTGTTATGATATTTTTAAATTATGCGAGTCCATTACTTCCCTAAGGTTCCATAGCAGATCCCTTCCAAATATCAATTTGAAGGGCATTTATCTTACATGTACTTTAGTATTACAATAATAACTGGTTAAATGAATATAAATAAAAACAAAAATTGATGTACAAAATTAAACGAGGGTCGGTCCATAATTTATTCTAGCTACCATATAACCTCCCAGAAAAATTAATTTTAAAACTCCTAAATTTAACATAAATTTTAGTTTCACCATAATATACAGCAGACTTAAGAATAAAATTATACGAGGGTCGTTCATTAAAATTTTTGTAACTTTTATTTATAACCAACATTGTGGTGTTGGTAGGCTTTTATCGTAAAATTTAAGTATAAAATAGACATTTTTTTCCTTCATAGAGGACTATAAACAGATACCCACTTTTTGATTCGAAAATATCCAAAATATCAATTTGGTTAAACTTTTTCTGTCGTTAGGAGGTTCAAAAAAACCTTTTTGAAAGAAATCCCAAAAAATTATAGAAAAAATCTTAATTTTTTTCCAAAACTGATATTTCAAAATAATATAACTTTTATTGGATCCATTTAGATATATGGATCTTGCACAAAAATTGTTTTGAACTTTGTACAAAACCTAGACCAGATATAAGAAATTTATGTTTTATTTTTGTCTTAATATCTCTTTAACTATCAATTTCCAGGTCTAAAATTTTTACCGGTTTTTGTTGGAAATTCAGGACCCAACGCAAACTTGTTTTTATCAATTAAAAACATCTCCATCTAAAATTTCAATTAAAAATACTGAAAATCGCGTCCTAAAAATCGCGTCCTTCGGATTACCACTTGTTGCAATCAATGAATATTTTCCTTTTATGGAAATGACTTTAATTCTAAAATGGGGTATCAGAAACTAGTTTGTTTCATTTAGAATGCTCCTGTTGAAAAACCCTTCATTTCATAAAGGATTAAAAGGAATGGTCAAAAATTTGTTATGCTTTGGTTCAAAGACCTTATAGCTTTGAACTAGCGCCTTCTGAAGTATATATGTTTTCAGAATAGAGTATTTGGATTGATTCGTTCTTTACATCAAAAACTATTTGAAATCAGGGGATGGGAAGTTTGAATTAACGTTAAGATCTTTCTCCTGTTTCGATGCGTCTTGGTTTACCAGTCTTACAATTTAGACCAAGCCCATTCTGATTAATTCTGTTTCATTCAATGTATAACGTTCTTACTTGAATGCCTTTCATATCATTCTTTGCATCAGAATCGTCTTAAAAGATTTAGAAGGCAGATGGGACATTTTTGCACTTGGACTTTTTAACCCAGACCAAATTCTTTTTGAGCACCATTTTTTCCCATTCGAACGCTCTTACTGGAATAGTTCACAACGGAGGGGAAATAGGTTAGATTCTTTATTTCATTTCTTTCAAAATGGTAATAAACTATTTGGAAACCAGTGGTTGGAAAGTTTTGTTTCTCGGGACTTATAACTTATAATGTTCTGAACAATGCAGAAATTTGTCTTATAGGCCTGACATACTATTTGTGCCGAGCGATGCATTTTTATACTGACAGTTTCTTCCAGGACATCCTGCCATTTAAATTACCGTAAGACTTCCATCGTCTATTGCAGACATTGAAAAAAATCCGCCACGCTCTACAAGAGTAGTTCTAACACAACTAAGATGGACATACTAAATCGAGGATGCTCACTTTCTTGAACTGAAGTTAAACTAAAACATGAACCAAATCAAATAATAAACAAGAACCAGAGCACTTCTTTTGGAGCGGAAACCATATACAACCAGAAAAATGGGAAAAAGTAAAAAGTAGAGTGTCCAAGTAGGAAATTTTTTTGTAGCTTTTTAAAAAATTGGCCTCTTCGGGTATGTTGATTTTTAAAAATTTCCAAAAATATTAATTTCCGAATTAAGAAAAAATAATTTTTTTCAGATAATCTTTGTATGGCTCTATAATAATTTCATTGAAAAAAGTAGATGCTGGAACGCTGAAGATCACTCCTGAGTAATAGTCGCGGGAATGTATCAAGGTAACTTTCAGCAATTACAGATCACTGTGTCCTAGGAAAGCATGCAAGTAAACTTGAATTACCATTTAATGAACATTGTCTCATCTGTGATAATTTGGATCTGGAGGAAAGCGTTTATCATCTCCTTTGTGAGTGACCGGCATTGACGATCAAAAGGAATAGATTCGTGGAAAACTACATACCAAATAACATACTTGAGAAATATTACAGAAATGGGGTGGGTCTTGTTCTTCTTCCCAGTTACAGGCGTACATTAAGTACTATTGTCTTATGTGTTGTGTGGTCATTCTGACTCTACTTGACAGTTCATGAGCTTCTTGAATTACCTTAGAAAATTACCATAACCAACTTCATAATAAAACTCAAAAGACGTAACTTTGTTATATTTCACTTGAGTCCATATACGCCTGGTTCCATTGTGTTACCTTTGCATTATGGGTTCTCCAAACCAGCCAGTACCTGTAGCAATCTACTCAAATTATATTATCAAATTAGATTACTTAAAACTAAAGCGGTTCTATTCCGCACAAAATTCATATGCTATCAGAAATATGGGAACAAAGTTTGTTAGTTCCAAGGGCAGAGTCCAGCAGACATCTCACCTAGAAAATAGTCTGCTACTTAGCAAACTACATTATGGGTTCTTTAAACCAGTCAGTTCCTGTGGCGATTTCAAATTAGATTACCAAGATCATCTTAGTAAGGAATTAACAAATTTATTATCAACATTATTAACTTGTATACCCAATATTAAGAAAAGCTAAAACATTTGCCAAATTGAATATTTCATAAGTGTTTGTTTTTGTTTAGAAATAATAATTTTATATATATATTTTTTTTGATAATTTAAAGAAAAGGATAGTTTTATAAGGCCTCGTATATGTATATGTATAATGCTAAATATATAAATATAAATTCGAACTGATAAAATAAAAAATACAACAAATAAATAACATTATAACAAATTGATAATGATAAGCTACCAGTTACCTTTAAACAAATTTACCAAAGTTGACCAAAATAATTTTTGAACAACATTAGTAATTCGGCAGTTGGCAATTGTTAAAGACTACATAACGGTAATAGAAATAGAAAGAAATTCAAGAACCGTTAAAAACAAATTATAGTGTTTTGTGTTATCTTTAAAAGAGAATCAAAATATTAAAAAAAATCCTAAAAAGAGAGAAGAGAACAGTAATAATAATAAAACATTAATAAATTGAATATAAAATAATAAAAATAAAATTAAAATAAAAAATAATACTTAATTTGCAAAAGTGTTGGTAATGTGTGTAATATTTAAAAGACAATTTAAATTTAAGGAAATAAAACTATAAAATTATTTATTAATGATATTTACATGATAATTAATATTTGTTGTCGCAAAACAAAGAAATCAAATCATGTATAGATTATTTCAAATAAATATTATAAATCTTATATTGTGTCTGAGTACAGCCGAATTAAACTCCGCCACCACGATAAGCGATCATCTAATAGATAGTACCAGCAATAGCAGTAGCATTAGAAGCAGCAACAATAACAATTATAATAATAATAACAATAACAATAACAACATTTATTTATATGATGATAAACCTATAAAAATTTCGGTTAATACCTTTAACCACCATAATAATGCTCAGTATAATAACGCCAACGTCCATTTTGCAAAACCTTTATCAACCCAAATCCCCTTAGAAGAGAGTGTAATAACAGCAAATGAGATTGTTAATACTACACCTTATGCCAAGCCAGGTGTTACTTGGGATACAGAGGAGAAATTACTGGAAAATTCGTTGGTGAAATTGAAAAATGAAAATGAGGAAAATAGTTGTTTGTTGGACACACTTAAAACGGCTTTGATTTGGTGGTGCTACAGCAATGGCACCTTGCGGGAGAGTAATTTAAATGTTTTGAATAAAACTCAACAATTGGATTTATCCTTTCGAAACATAAGTACAGATAAGCAGGTATTGCTTCAACTGCCTGAAAATGTGGATATTGTTATCTTCTCTTTGGCCTTTAATAATTTAACAGCTGTACCTTTTCAAACTTTAGAACTGATGGCCAAGTCGCTAAACTATCTTTCCTTGATGGGTAATTCATTTCTGGATATGTCCACTAAAGTAAACGATCACAATTTACATTGTTTGCTCAATGATGATGATGATGATGATGACGATGATGTATATATATCTGAGAATTCCGAGACAAAAAGGCTTTCTGCTAAAACACAAGATGGCATAGCCTGGGCTACATTCCCTTCTATGCCCAATCTTATAGAGTTGGATATCAGTAAATGTAATATAGAATTTATTAGCAAAGCGGTATTTCAAAATCTTACCAATTTAAAAAGTCTTTACATGTCGCATAATAAACTTTTAACCATACCCTCGGATACATTTTTCTATACTCCTAAATTGCAAATATTGGATTTATCCTTTACCAACGTCTATGACTCTTTTATGAATCAATTAATAGCTTCTCCTACTTTGGAATCGGTTATGAAACTCATCTATGGTTTAAATATTCAACAGAACACATTTAAATATTTACCAAATTTAGTGTATTTGGATTTATCCCATAGCAAGTTGACGCGTAGCAGTGCCGTGGCCTTTACCCATATTGGTTGGAGTCTGAAATATTTAAGTTTGTGTTATACCTCTTTTCCGGTGTTTGGCAATGGCATATTTAAGAATACTTCCCTCATAGGTTTGGATTTATCGGGTAATACGCATGCTGCTTTTAGTCTTACGGAAGATGTCTTTGAGGGCTTATCGGATACGCTGAATTATTTCTATATGGAAAAATCTAATATAAAAGATCTTTCCTGGTTAAAACCTTTACACAATCTACGTTTTCTTGCGTTGGCCGGAAATAACATCAATACATTATCCGCTGAATATTTTAGTTCACTCAGGCAGTTACAGGCCTTGGATTTAACCTCAAATCAAGTGGGTAATTGGTATTCACAGGTTTTTGCGCACAATGAAAATCTTCGGGTTCTCAGCTTAAGAGATAATAATATCAATATCATAACTTCAGAAATGCTTAAGGATTTCAGTTCGTTAGTTTATTTGAGTTTGGGTGATAATAATTTCATTTGTGATTGTCTGCTACGGGATTTGATTGATGTGGCGGCGGTGAATAATCAACAGGCTCGTTGTAAAGGAAATTTTTGGCAGGAACTTAAAGACAATATACGCATAAACAGCACTCATTTGGCTCTTATATTAGAAAATTCCCGTTTGTTTTTCAACACCAGCCTAACAAATCTAGATATACCAAATCTGTTATGGTCCCAGAATATACAAAGACTTAAAAAAGCTACCCGCAAATTAGCTGTCGCACATAAATTGAAAAGTAAACCCAAACTACGTTTCATATTGGATGCCATTAATAGTTATAATGAATCAAAAAATTGTCATTATTATAATGCTTCCGAATCCTATGATGAGCGTATAAAGAACAGTTCCCTATATAAGCTACAGCTGTTGGATTATGAGGAAGAACGTTACTGGTGTTATAATGAAACAGAAAAACAACACCTGGTTAGAATTAACTGCCAAAGAGCTTCTTTGGTAGAGGATATAGTCCAGGAATTGGACAATCTTACCAACTATGTATTGGTCAGTGTTGGCAGTTTAATAGTTATTGTCATTTTGGGTGTTTTAATCTATTGGAAACGTTGGCATATTTACTATTACTATTCTTCACTTAAATCAGCTGCCCTCTTATCTTCTGTCTCCCAGGAAAATCTTAATAAGTTCCATAATTTATGCGATCATAATCCCAACATGATATATGATATTTTCATTTCATATTGTCAAAGTGATCGTGATTGGATTGTACAAGAACTTATGCCCAATGTTGAGGAGAATGGTGACATATCGATATGTTTGCATGAAAGAGATTTTCAAATTGGTGTCACTATTCTCGATAATATTATGTCCTGCATGGATCGTTCTAAAGCTCTTATGCTTATAATCTCTAGCAATTTTCTGCTAAGTCATTGGTGTCAATTTGAAATGCAATTGGCCCAACATCATATGTATGATCTGAATAAGGAACATTTGATATTGGTGTTCTTGGAAGATATACCACGTAGTAAAAGACCAAAAAATTTACAATATTTAATGAATGTGAAGACCTATATTAAATGGCCGGGTGGCAAAAACAACAAGAATGTTAATCCTGAAGAACGTAAATTATTTTGGAAACGTTTAAAACGTACTTTAAGAAATATTGGTTTAAATTCAACTGAATCTAGAGCTTAAATCGACCGATTTAATGAAAATCTTTTAATTTATAATCTTAATTAAATGTACCTGATCGATGTAAAAATTTATTCAAAATTTTATTATTATTTATCTTTAATTAGTTTGTAATTAATTAATATTATTAAATATATATTCAATAAAGAAATGATGCCATATTTTTAAATAAAAATTTTAACCTTAAAAAATCGTATGGAATTTATTTCTTGAAGAAAGTTAAGTAGAATCTAATTTCTAAAACAAGTTGAAGTTATAGTCGGTCAAGCCCGACTATTTAATACCCTACACTACATTGTTGGTTATTAATGGTAGCTATCAAAAATTAATGATCGACTCTCGTACAAATATAATTTCTAATTTGTGCTTAAGAGTGGTACTAATTTATATGTATAATCGATTTTTGCTTATATGAGACCTATGAAAAATAATGGACCAATCCTCATATAATAATGCACATCATTTTATAATATTTTAGTTAGGCCAATTTTCAGTAAAATCGCTTTATATTGAGGACTTTTATGAACTTTAAACCCCATTCCGGGAGCAACATTTGTATGGGGACTAGATAACATAATGAACCCATCATCACCAGTTTCAATAGACATCGTCCTTGGACCAAAATAATGACATGTGCCAAGTTTTCTCGAGGTATCTCAAAAATTGCGATCTGTATTTTGTTCACAAAATTTACATGGACAGCCAACCAGACGGACATCGTTAAATCGACTCAGAAAGTGATTGTGAGTGGAACGGTATACTTCAAATTGCTGGTAGCAATATTTTATTCTGCTTTACAAATTTAAGCACAAACTCATTATATCTCAGCCGAAGGAAGTGTATGGAAAAGCTGCAGGAAGACAAAGTAAGGTTGAATTTCAACCAAAGCTCAGTGGTCCCAATTTATTTGTAAATAATTTTGTAACTTTGGAACTTTTGAATATTTATTAATGAAATTTCACATGGACTTTATTGAGTTGTTTTTCAATTGATTTGAAAAAAGTGCATGTTTCTAGTGGGTTCTGGGGTCTGGAAGTAGATCTCTAAAGTTGGTCACCTTGGGTATGATGCATGGAAACATAAAACGTATTTAATTTATTTATTTATAATTCTATTGTTAACCAAATATGTGCATGGACAATAGCTAAATTTGGTTACAGGAAAACATATTAATGTTGGACTTTAACCAAAGTTATGAACTTCTCACACAAGTATTTGGTATCAATGACAACGAAAGAACATAAAGATTCACAATTTTTCAAGAAACCCACCTTGATCTTACAAAAAGTTAGACAAGCATTCAAAGGTCTGCCGTCAGAGAATTTTCAATGTATTAAACAGTTCCTTCTAACTGTTTCAAGTAGAAGGTCCATATGATTTTTCTAAAGCCAAAAAATGGAAAGCATTCATTCAAAAAGGCGCCCAACAAATCCGGTGGGAAAGCAGTCCGTTTGGCTTAGCGCTCGGTATGAAAAGTTAAAGCATATTGAAAAATATACAAGGCTCAAAAACTTCCTGAAAGGAACGCTTTTAAAAATTTAGAGGCCAAAAAGAAAGCACGTAAATTGAAGAAAAGTTTCTAAAAAAAATATTCTTGCTGCATATGTTCCGGTAGATTTTCTGAAACTTTCTGGTCAAAAGTTTTATGTTGCTGATGCTCGGATGATGTTGAAGAAAAGGTTAGAATCCAAACACAGTGAATAACATAATAAAAAGTTATTTGGTATGATAGGCAATATGCAGTTGCGACACAAAAAGCCAATCATTTGTTACAACCTGCTCTATAAATGGGCACTATTATAATAGAAATTTACATCAGGATATGTTTACAAGAAAGGCTGCTTCCACAGATAAGACTTCTTAATGTGTTCACATATTTCTTGCCTGACTTGGCACCTTGTCGCTATAGTAAACAAGCCCTGAGTGGTATAAGAACAATAATGTGGTATTTGTACCGAGAGAGGAAAATCCTCCAAACTACTCGGGGCTAAGGTCAGTAGATAGATATTGACACTTTTTAAAGAGAATTGAAGAGCACAACTACCTTTTCGAGCAAAGTGAGAGAAAGTAGAAATAATATATTATAAGAAATCTTTAACGGTTCAAAGTCTTTAGAACCACTGTTCTGTTCGTAATCGCTCATCCTTACCTAGAAAATATCGTTTTTTCAAAATTTCAACTGAACTGATTTCAAGACATTTGCGAAAAAATAATTAATTTTGACCCCAATCAAAAAGATTGGAAGTAAAGCAAAATAAATATTGAAGTGTTTAAGTGACAGTACAGTTTTTATGGTGTACGCATTGTTACACATGTGATAATTGGACTTCTGGCCTCTGAACACTTCAAATTAATATCTGTCGAATTTGCTATACAGAATTGAATTCGAAATGCTATTTATCATTATGAATCAATCTTTGTTATAGTCATGATATCGTCATATTCCCTGTTGTCATGTTAGAAAAATTCGAGCAAGTAGTACTTTTCCGGGAATCAGCAATTGGTGAATTGAGATTTGGGAAGATGAGTGACATTAGCATTAAGATGCCATCAGCATCAGAAGCTTTTGTTTTTGAAATAATACTTTTGACTCCAGTGGGAGTTAAGCATTAAGACTCAGACTGTCGTTTGAAATTATCGGCTTTCCGAAATATAGTTATTTTTGTCACGGTTCTAAGAGATGAGTTATTCGAAAAATTATCATCATTACTGTGTTGCACATCTTTTACCATCTGGAATTTGCTTAACGCACAGTGTACCCAAATCGATTTTAAACCTCTAAATTATATAGTTTAGTCATTTGGTGAGTTGCTAGCACGTAGATGATCGCATTGTCTCACTTATCTAGCTGATTCAATGGGAAAAGTAAGTCTAATATTGGAGGGGTAGAATATTTCGGTTATTAAGAATTTTAAACCTTCAGGATTAATTTTCATCCCGATTAAAGAAAATTATCTTTAAAAGATCGTAAGTTTGTCATTCCGTTTGTAACTCCAAAAAAGATTAATTTAGGATCATTTATATTTTCTTGCATTAAATTAAACACTGAGTCGATTTAACTATGTCCATCTGTCTGTTGTTGGCACATTCACATACACAATAATGGACAGAGATCAATTAATTTTGACCGAAGCAATTGTTATTGTCGTAAGACAACCTTCTAAAACTTAAAAAATTTTGAATTGTGACCAAATGGCTCATTTCATTATGTTAAAATTTGGCGCTCAGATATAGTTTTAAGTGAAAAACGTAGTTTTCTGATAGGACATGGGGAAGTTTTACACCCTTTCTTTCTTGACATAAAACCGTATTCGAATGCGGTTTTTATGAAAACCCCATTTTTTGAATAACTCAAAAACCGGTTTTCTGAAAATGTCGGTTGTTTTTAATACACTAACACGGCCTTGATTGGTATGAAAAAAAGAAATTGATTGAGCTATGTCCGTCCGTTTGTCGGTTAAAATCAAGTTTATAAAGTCGACCTATATTTAACATATATGATATATGTATCAAACGATTTGAAATGCTTTCAAAAATTTTGCTATTGAAATTGATTCATAAATGGATCAGATATTAGCAAAAAACTGAAGGTGCCTCCAACATTTTTTCGGGTATTTTTTATATTTTTTGAAGAATCTACAACAGCTGGAGATTTTTCACAAATAGATTTAAATTAAATTAGCGGATTTGTGTGCTAAAGACATGAAATGAATCGAACCATTAGTTCCTGATATGTAGGCAAAAACATATTCCCCTATGAGACCTATGGACTTGGTTATGATACTTACAGTTTTTTCCCGAATTTAATTTTTTTTATTTTTCAAAATTGGTTCATAAACCACTGAGATATGATCAATTCTTTACTTTAAAATTTAGTCCCATGTGGTTGTTGTAACAGAAAAACAACAACGTTTACAATAATGTTTTTGAGATTTACGATCATTCTATTAATGCTAGAAACCTAATTTTTTTACTAATCAGTCAGAAATATTTATGTGGATTTTCATTTGAAGACATTTGGGCCATTAGTTTCCAAGATATGGGCGAAAACTTATTCTGACGTTCCAGGAACAGCTGCGGACCTAGTTGCCACGCTGAACAATTACCAATTTTTTTCTCGAATTTTGGGTTTTTTAAATTTTCAAATCGGTTCGTAAATAACTGAGATATTAACAATTCCTTATTTTCCTTGTGGTTGTTGTTGGATCTTGTTTTGAAAACAATAAAAATATTGGCCAAAATAATGTTTTCGACTTATTGAGCGTTCTGTTTAAGCTAGAGACATAATTTTTGTATGGAAATAAAAAGGATAATTTTTGAACTGAAAACATCAAAATAATCGGTCCATTAGTTTCCGAGTTATAAGCAAAAACGTATTTTCCGATATTTTGCATCTCCTATGGGATCTATAAACAACAGTTTGATGCAGAAAAATCGATAATTTTTCTAAATTTTGATTTTTTTCAATTTTCGAAATCGGCCCATAAATAACCGAGTATATAAGCAAAGGTGAAGTGTATAGCAAATTCGCTACGACCGAATTTAACACATTAATTTGTTTTTATTTTAAAGTTGGCAACTTAAGTAAAAATATAACGTTAATTTATAAACATTTTGTATTGCAGGAGAAACTCCATAGTTTATTGATTAAAACTATAAATTATGTTTAAAATATAAATATTAAAAGTTAAATATATCTGCATTACGTTTTCATCCCATTCATCCCATTTATTTCTATTTGAAACAACAAACTTGAATAAAACAGTAGGAGGCAAGTTTCAATATATTTCTTTTTTATATATTTATACAAAATATTTCGTAAAGCAAAATAAAGAATATTTGTTTTGTATAGATTTTAAAGCTGTTGAATATATAGACAGTTACATAAACATACATAAATATATTAATAAAAAATATATAATTTATAATCTCATACTTTTAGTCTACATTTAATCCTTAACCCTCAGTAATTTGTTCTTTATTCTCTTCCACCTCTGGTGTTATAGTACAGACACGTTTGCGTCGACGTTCACATTTAGGACAAGGTTGTTTCTCATTTAAACATTCTGCATGAAAAACCGCACCACAGGGAGAACACTAACATAAGAAAATAATAAAAATTATATTTTACTTATTCATATTTTCAAAAATGTTTAATATACTCACCCTAAATGTAGTTTCTATATGAAAGGGATATAGAATTCGAGAACTATTGCATATTTCACATATGAAACCCTTATAACTACATAATGTACACTTCAGGATATGAGCTTCGCCTAATTTAAATGCCTTATGCAATTGTTGATACAAAGTGCCACGTTGAATCATGGCCAAATCTCCAATGGAATACTGATGTATATGTTCATACAAATATTCTTTGCCAAAAAATTGTCTTTGCAGTTCTTGGAAACTAGCTGGACTACAAGTACATAAATAAGCTCGTATAAAATTTAAACGTATGCGTAGAGCCTGCAATTCAGCCATTGCTTCCGAGGCATTATATATATCAGGATTTAAAATCTATCAAATAAAACAAAATAAAAATTTAATTTACATTTAACTAATACTAAACTTAAAAAGAAACCTTTAAATCTATGAAAGGTTGTGTACGAAATTCCGTTAAAAATGAAGCGGCTTTTTTGGAAATCGAATATTTGCGAAAATCCCAATTATAAATAATTTTAGCTGGTATTAGAACTGGTTCTATATCCATGCAATTATCGCAAAAATAATTGCCACTAAAGGCACATACTCTACAAGTTCAAAAGTATATCATATTAATGGAAATAAACATATTATTTTATTCTCACAATAATTTACCTGAAATTAGAATAACCAATACCTAATGGATGTTGACATGATTTGCATACAAATCCTTGAGCATCTAATCCAGGCTCTCTTGCCAATTTACACAGTTGTTCTACCATTTCTTGTAATTCAACTATATCAAACTTTTCCATGGCATTACCCGAAATTAATTCAAAGTCAGATTTGCTGGTATTGGATTCAGTTTCTAAATTATCCTCATCTCCATTATTGGCTTCATTATGTAGAGTAGTTTGTGAAATATTTAAGTTTGTCGAATTTTGTAATAAAAACTTTTCCCATACTTCAGTCCAATCAATTTCACGCTGTCGCTCATGTTTACGTAGTAAAGTATTGTAACTACAACGATCTCCTGAAGGGGAACGCAAAGAACTAACCGAACTTGTTAAACTTAAGGATCTCTGAAACTGTGAGGGACGTTCTTTGTCATCTAAACTACATTTATCGACATAACTCACATCTGAAGACCAAGATTTTTGCATTAAATTACTTAAAGAATTTCCCCCACTTAATGAACTATCTTGATTGGCCAAATCCTTATTTCCCATTTTGTTATTTGGCGTTTTATCCAGCTCCTGTAACACTTGTGTTGTTTCGGGTGCCACAGCAATAGCACCAGCTTCCAAGGTTTCATCTTCTTCCATTTCATCCACTTTTTGCAAAAATAAATCAATATTTATACGTGAATTTATGTCATCTACTGGAAAATTTGAACTCCTACGAAAAGGACTGTTCGATATTGACTCTGAAAATAATTCATTAGTTTGTACTGGCTGAGGCATTGGTATGGCCATGGTTTCTTCAGCCAATGAACCAGCTATATCTAAACCACTTGTTATGGGACATGATTTTAAAGTTGGTGTCCATAAACCTGATAGTTGTAAGGCATAATCAGGCCATTGATTTAGTAAACTGGAATTATAGGGAAGTTTAAATTCTACCACAGCTTCTATGGTATTTAAAAGAGAAGCAGCCGTTTCTAAACGTTTGGAATCTTTCATAAAGGCATATTTTTTGTAGTAGGGCGAAAGAGAGGAGGTATTTTTACTCATATTATTGAGATACGAGGATAGCAAACCATCATTAAGAGATAAACGTATCCAGGCACGACACTGCCCGATTTCAGAAGTAATTTGGGATAAACAGTTTATCTGTGGAAGAGGGTAACTTTAAAAATAAAAGCTTTATTCATTCACATGTTTAACAAATACCTGTTCTATGACTTCTTTGTGCATAAACACCATTATGGGTGACCAAAAACTGGGATCTGGTCTTCTCTCCATATCACCAGCTATTATATTTAGGGTTTGCCATAGAAATGAATCCTTTAGGCCATGTAAAAATATGGCCTCTATAGAGGTGGATAGAGAACTGGTACTTTCACAAAGTTCAAGACATTCTAAAATATACAGATTTATTAATAAGCGTAAAATTCAAAGTGTTTGACGAGTGTGTGTTGTTCATCACCCACACCTTTCTTATTTTCCTTTACATCGTATTCAATTTCTTTAACATTCTCTTGTAGAGCCTCTAAAATGGCATCTTTGATGCTATTTTCACGTTTGGTGGAAAAACCACTATTTAAACTGCGAAACAATGCACTCATTTAAGAAGGTTTTTCCACCGATAATCTTGGATTTTCGATATCAATCAACAACACTTTTCTATTATACTTAATGCAAAAATGCAATAAAAACATGTAAATATTTACTACAACAAAATACACACACATCAACTAACTAATGTATTTTGTTATTGTTTTCATTGATACTCTGAGAGTGAAGAGAATAGAGGCAGCTGTTTTTGACATTAATTCTGTGTACGGTTTTCACATTGGCTATTCATTAGTAAATCAGTGTTATTTTTAAGTTGGCAACGTAGCAAACGACATTCCTTAATTGAAGACGAACGACAGAAAATTTGTAATTTTCCCCAAAAGAAAAAAAATGTAGTAGAAAATATTTAAAATTATCACGAGTGTTGAAAATCTAATAAAAATAAACTAAACGTAAATGAAATTTATTGAATTTAATTTGAGAAAAAGTTTAGAAAGTGCAAAAATATTGAAAAAATCCCTACAGAAATTTATAGAAACAAAACATGCGTGGGTTGCAACATCAGTTTAATTCAAGGCAATTTCCATAAAATTTTTTGTGTTATTTGTATTTTGTTTTTTTTTTTTTTTGTTTTAAAATTTGCTGTGTTTGCTTTTTTGTGTGTTTTATTTACAATATTTATTTGTAAAAGGTAAATAATATTTGATGTTTTTTAAAAATACAGTGAATGAACGTCAAAAAGAAATGTAAAAATTTATTAAATGTTTTTTTTTTTCAAATTCATTCTATTTTTTTGCTTTACCTTTGTTTATAATCAATTGTTTTTGTATACATGTTTGTGTGTATGTTTTGTAAATTTTTTTTGTTTATTTACGTACTGGCGTATGTGTGTGCATGTGTATGTGTTTTGTGTATAATAAAGTAATTGATGTTTTTGAATGAATCATTAACCAAAAATCAAACATTTATTTGTTTCTGTTGTTATAATTGTAATTGCAGTTAATTATTATATTTGTATATTTACAAAATTAATGGTAATTGATACTTAATTATGTAGATTTTATATTATTCTCTCATTTTTTCTCTCCGTATCTCTTTATTTTTTCCCTACTCTATCTTCAATTTTCTCCGTTTCTGTTTATTTTGGTGATTTTTTTCTAATTATAGTTCAATATAGTTTAGACGATATTCCTTCAAGGACTCGTCGACATGTCGTCCAGTAATATAAAATCTCATTTACAAAAATCCTCCTCTGCCTCTAATACAAATTCACAAAGTTTACCCCGTTTAACGACAACTTGTGCTGGCTGTCTCAATGAGTTAATCTCCTCCAGCGCAGAGGAATCGGTAGTTGCTTTGGGCCAAGAATGGCATGTCGATTGTTTTCGTTGTTCAGTGTGTGACCATCATTTACATAATTGGTATTTTGAAAAGGATGGTTTACTATTTTGCCGTGATGATTATTATCAACGTTTCGGTGAGGCCTGCCAACAGTGTACTGATGTTATATCGGGTCCTGTTATGGTGGCGGGTGATCATAAATTTCATCCAGAATGTTTTTGTTGTACACAATGTTCTTCATTTATTGGCTATGGTGAGGCATTTGCCTTATTGGAACGTTCCAAATTGTATTGTGATGCTTGCTATAGAAAAATTATAAAATCGGAAACAACTTCTCTTGATGGCATCATTAAGCCATTACATTCTATACGTTTGGTTGAAGTTCCCAAGGATATTACCACCAGTCTTAGATTGTCGGTGGATAATATTGATGGTGCCCAACGTAATGCTGCTGCAGCTGCTACTGGTCATCATTTAAGTGGTGATAATTGGAATTCTTATATGTATAATACATCTTCATCGTCCTCGTCACATTTAGATTATATGAGTGGCAAGGGCTTATTGGCTGGTAGTTCAACTGATTTATGTCCAGCTATTCGTATATCTGAGTAAGTTATTTTTCATTTAATTACTCCTAGTTGAATTTCCAACTAACAGTGTATTCCCCATAGATATAAATATTGTAAGAAAATTGAAGAAGTTAATCACACACACACAAACATTCTGATTTTATATAAAAAGCAGCACAACTTAAGTATAATTTCCATTGAAAATTATTTCATTCCCATTCACTTGCTTCTTCCAACTATTTCAATAATTATTAATTAACATGTTAAATCTGCTCCATATTTTATCATGAATCATAAACTAGTTTTATTAATAAATAATAAACTAAAGATTGTTTCAACGCTTTTTTATAATGTAATTTAACCAAAAATACCCATTTAAAATTAATGATATACTAAAATTTTTAAATCAAATCAAATTTAACATTGTTTGTAATAACATATAACACGTTTAATACCACAAGAACGTGGATACATATACACATATGGAAAAATATCACCGTTATTTATCATGTACAATGTTTGAATGCTCTCCATGATTAGAAAACAATTAAAATGGGTCACTTAAACAAAAAAATATACTTTGCTCAAATATTATTTTAGTTAAACTTTCCGGATCAGTTTTCATCCGTTCCTCTATTAATTTCTCTTTAAGCATATTTGTGAAAGTAATGTGATGTTGTCGAATCCGTCTATCGAACTGGTCCTAAAAATTTTCCAATGGTTTGATGTCGAGTGATTTAGGATAAGTTTTAAGAGTATGAGGGGTGTTTTATAAGACCCATAATCGAAGAATTTACGCCGTGTGCTTTGGTTTATTGTGTGTGTGTTTTCCCTACAAAGTTTCCTTTTTTCTCCATATTGAAACACGTCTGTCTGATTTATTTATGCAAAATTTTCTTTCATCACTGAATATTATTTTATGCCGTAAGTCTGTTGTTCCCTCATTTATAAGCTCTTTTGCGAAGAAAAGTCGTTTCTTCTGGTCCATCTGCGGGTTTATTCTGAAAGTAACAATGTATAGCTCTCGGCGTATAGTACAGGGGTTAACATCAGTGTTTTCCTTTAACACTGGACCAATTTCGGATTATGAAGTTTAAGGCTCTTTTTGTAATTATTTTTACTTTTTCCCGCTTTTCCCGAACAGATAGCACTGGTGATTGTACTCTTATTGTTTGTTTCACACTATTGGTCGTCGTTTTGTAATTGCAGCGATAGTGGTACGTGAACGGTTAACCAATGTATATATTTCCGGAATCATTTTTATGTAGGTAACGTTTCTTTATGAAATTTACTAAAATTTCGTAACTTTCGCGAGAGCAACGAGAGCTTTACTTTTAAAACGTTTGTTTAATAAGGACGACTGGACTGATTCTGGCCCAATAGATTGGTAATATTTTTTTAATTGAATTTGGATCGTGATATTGCAATCAAAATTTTAATATTGTTTTCTCATAACGTGTTTCGTGCTAAGCGACTTGAATATTTGGATCATTATCTTGTTCAATAAAGGAGCTTTTCTTTTCCATTAATAAGGTTATATGTGTATTCCAAAGTTTTTACAATAACTTTTGGCAACCATGTTCTCTTTGATTCCATAACTGGAAAATTCTCCTAAAAATATGTCGCATAAAGTCGTATAATTTTTTTGGAGTAACAAAACGAGTGAAATATATACTTTCGTACAATGGTCACTTTACCAATGCAATTCCGGATTCTTTTTATTGTGATTTCAGTAATGCGAGGTTTCTTGGAAAGTCATAGAATTAACTTCTTTCAACTTATTCTCCACAGAATAGAATCTGATTGCTGTTTATACACAATTTTTGTAACATTTAGTATATTTAAAAATCGAATTTCTGCATTTGAATTATTCGACTTCAGTTCTCTTTTCAATGGCAATATGCACAGGACATTTTTTTAATCGCTTTACAAAAATTTCGCATCCTTTTCAATTTTGCATGCAAATACAAGATTTTTTTTATCAGATTTTTAATTTTAATGATGAGAGGCATCTTTTAGGAGTTGTTTTATGGATCTAATAAATTTTTTCATCTAATGGCTCATAAGATGAACTCATTAATAGAGGATTATATTAACGAAGTTAGCAGTTTCTACTGCGGCAGAAAGGATTTCGATGATGACTTCCTTTTTACATTGTTTCACACGTGTAACATTGGTAATGTGCGATATATGGATGAATTATTTTCCACCATAGAGGTGTACAGTTTCACGTTTGAATTTTCCTTCTTCAACAATAGTAATTTTACTGCGTTTTGGAAATTTTTAAATTCTAATTAACATTTGTTGTAATTGTTTACTTTTTTATGCTCTTCAATTCATTTGTGATACTTGTACCACTCATAATGTGGTACTTTCACCAAAAAGAGTCAAATCTTCGTAATTCCCGAAGCCAAGGTCAGTCGAGAGATATCCGACTCTTGTTAAAAAATAATTGAAGAGCACAAAAAAGTGTCGATTCGAGCAAAATGATAGAAAGCACTATTGAAACGAAAGAAGTAGTCGACTTAAATTTCGTTATTTATAGAGCCCATTGTAACAAATGGTTGGCTTCTTTTGCTGAAATTGCATATGCTTATGCTTGACATACCAAGAACCTTTTATGTCGTGCATCAGCAACATAAAATTTTAGACCAGAAAGTTGCGAAAAATCTGCCAGATAATACGTTTTGTTTTGTCGTTTGTATGCAGCAAGAATATTTTTGTGTAAAAACTTGACTTCAATTTCCAAGCTCTGTTTTTGCCTTGTACGTTTTTAAACCTGTATTATCTTTATATTTTTGTACCAAATAGTTTTTCATTCTTCTCCATTTTTCTTCTCTAAAGAAGGCTTCAATTTACCTTTTCCAATTGTTTTCAATGCTTCTTTGTATGGTCAAATTCATAGAAGGTTTTAAGGAACAAAATATATTCCTTTCTTCGATTAAACTCTTTTCTCCGATTTTTCTTCGAAAATTTGTTAAAAAATAAATAATTTTGAAGATTTTTTTCCGTTAAATAAAAAGCATTAATTCAACCTTAAATTATTTTATCTTATTTTTTTAACAATATCTGACATGTTGCACTTCCATTTCTTTGCTAAATATTTTTATAGTAAATTTGCAATTTATTTATTATTATATTTTTTTGTTCCATAACAATTTGTGCCACTCAATTTAAAGGAATTTACTTTTTTTATTCGGAAATGATAAGATAATTAATATGTTTATGTGTGTAGTTGATTTTATTAATTGAAATCAACAATGGAAAGGAAAAACTTAACAGTAACAAAGTGATTGTAGGAAAAAAAACGTATGAGCAAATTAAACGCTAAAAGTAAAAACTGTGTTAAAGCTAAACTACCGATATCGATAAGTACGGAAAAATGTCGGTTGTTTTTAACAATTTTGTTATTTCCTAATAAAAGTTAATAATATTTTTTTGTTATAAGAATTAATTATTTATTCAAAACATATTTATGAATGAAAATATAAATTTTTTGCTCACTTCTATATATCACAAAAATGCTAACTTTGCTAAAGTGTATTCAACGGAAATTATTCGATCTCAACAATGAAGAAGAGTGTAATTGTGTTAAATACATATGCATATTATTATGATTGTGGTTCAGTCCAAAATTTGTTCCAATGTTATAGTACATGTTATAACATGTTCTTGTCAATTTGAATATGCTTTCTTGTGATGATAACCACGTACCTTCCATACTATCAGCAGTTTTTGGTGATTGTTAGCGTCAATAGCTTCATTTGTGTGTACTTAATGTCTCTCCATTATACACATTGTGGCGATCAAGTGATTAAACTCATTGTGTCTTATTAAATTTACTACTTATTTTTGATTCGTGGGAGCACAAATGCGCGATCACTGACTTCTTACATGGATCTGATGACGTTAAAATGATTGATTGCATTTGTTTGTTTTATTTCATAAATTCAAAGGGAATTTTTTTATTACAAAAAAGCACCATCTTCCATTTGTCAAATACTTTTCATCCTTGTGACCGAATTTAGTGCCATTCTTTTCTTAGATAACCTAAAATGCTATAGATGATCAAAAAATGGTAAAATATTAGTTGAATATTATAGACATAACATAGGCAATATAATTTCAGGTAGGACCTGGGAGAGGGATATCTCCCATACAAAGTAAATATTACTTATAGAATATCTAAAGAACTATAACAGTTAGAGTTCTCAAATTTGGTCCCAACTACTTTCACAAAGAACTGTTTTACTGGACCAAACGTAGGACGGATAAGACCAGGGATAACCCTTCATCCTCTTTACTAAATTTACAGTTTTATTTTTTATTTGATTTTAATTATTATTACAATTTTTATCACTATAAATGAAATTTTGAATCTTTTTCGGAAACCCGTTTTTATAGTACTTCTGTCATCTTGCTCGAACAGGTAATCCATCTTTCTTTAAACCATAACATACTTTTGGAAATCTTTTTTGTGCTCTTCAATTCTCTTTTAAACAAGAGCTCAATAACTATCCACTGGTCTTAACTCCGGGCAGTTAGTGACAGTGAGTTCAAAAATAAGTGGACGCATTTTGAAGTCTTATGAACGGAAGCAGTTTGGAGGATTTGTCTCTCTTGGTATAAATACCACATTATTGTTCTTATAACACTCAAGGGCTGGATTGCTATAGCGACAGGATGCCAAGTGAGTTCAAAAATAAGTGGACGCATTTTGAAGTCTTATGAACGGAAGCAGTTTGGAGGATTTGCCTCTCTTGGTATACTTACCACATTATTGTTCTTATAACACTCAAGGGCTGGATTGTTATAGTGACAGGATGCCAAGTGAGTTCAAAAATAAGTGGACACATTATGACGTCTTATGAATGAAAGCAGCCTTTTTTGTAAACATTCCATAACGGATTGTTCGGTATTTTTAGAGCCCGTTGTAACAAATGATTGGATTCTTTTGTCGCAACTACATATTGCTTGCCATGCTAAGGACTTTTTGGGAAAATTCTAACTGCTTTTGGGTCCATAAATTATTTTTAATATTCCCTTGAACAACAGCAACATACATTTTTTTCTGCCAGAACATACGTTTCATCATCTATTATGCAGCGAGAACTTTTTTAAGAAAACTTTACTTCATTTTCCGTGTTTTTGGCCTCAAAATTTTTAGCAGCTGTTAGGAACTTTTTGAGTCTTAGTATGCTTTTAAACCTGCATTAGCTTTAACTTTTTGTTGCAACTAGTTCGAGCACTGAGCTGCTTTCTTACCGGATGTGTTGAAGACTCTTTTAAAAATTCTTTATATTTTTTTGGTAGTAGAAACTTTATGTTAATCATTTCATCTATCTGAACCAAGTCTTCTAACAACCGGCACGTTCTCCTAATACTGTTTAATTACATTGGAAACAGTTTGACGACAAGCCTTTATGAGGTCACTAGAGATTTTTTGTAGGACCAATTTGGATTTTGTTGAAAATATTTAATAATTTTAGAACGCACTTTTTTGGTCACTCATTTTAATCAGATTAACAATTAATTAATTTTATTTGACATTAACCATCATAACTTACACGTTAAAAAGTCAAATAATACTTGGGTGAAACGTTTTAATAATAATCGTTTGTTAAGAATTTTTCGATCTCATTACTTAATAAGTTTTTCAAATATCTTTAATCGTTTTTGGCTTCTTGGGCAGGTTTTCAAGTAATTTAAATAAACTGTCTATTTGTGATGATGTTTCGCATATTGTTTGTGTGGTGGTGTCAGTAGGGTTAAGTTTTTGTTTTTGTTTTGTTTTATTAAATTAATTAAAATTTTTTGTTAGATTTTGTTTTCTATTTGATGTTTTTACTACACCGTCGTTTGGCCCATAAAAAATAATAAATAAACTCCTTTCGAATGGTTAACTTTTAAGTGAAATTTCTCTATTAGAATATATAATTTAGATATCCTTTTTCCTTTTAAAAAATTACTTAGACCTGCAATAGAATCTCAGCTTATTTAAATCATTCTAAATTCTTCATGAATTCTAATAATTTACTAACTTTTAAACTGTAACAATTAACTCCTATTTTTTTCCGAAAATTCATTTTCCTAAATCAATAATAAATTATTAACACAAAAAAAATTAACAAATTCAAAACTTCTTCAATTTCTTACAAATATTATTTTAGTTCTTTTAGTTCTATATCTCCCTATTTAATTTGTTTCCTATTTGTATTAATTGTATATGTATTTGTACTTTGTTTAAACTCTTTTTTTTTTTTGCATATTTTACCTTTGTGGTCATCATTTATATATATAATATATAAATATATACTTAAATATATTTTTAAACATTAAATTGTTATCAGTTACTAATGAGGTCTTTAACAAAATCAATGTATTTTTAAATTCTATGATTGAAAATTAAATTAAAATTAAATGTGTGTGTGTATATATTTATAACAAAATGACGATCACTTTAGTAATAATAATAAATAACTATAATAATATACAGCTGCGGTGAAAATAATAGCACCTCTCATATATTACATCTTCGTTGCTGATTTGTGTTTTTATTCATGAATAATTTTACTCACAATTTTTTAGTTTCGTTATTGAAAGTATATTTTCGGAGAAAATGAATGCATTTCTTTTAAATTAACACAAGTATTCCAATAAATTTGGATTGAAACCATTCAAAATAATAGCATCATTTCTATTATATTTGGACAAAACCTAAACAGTCCAAATAATTGTTATAACACTTAGTGTAAAAGAGCTGTACTCCAGAAAAGCGTGAACTCAAATGTCAAAATATTAAATGCCAAAATATTAAATTTTTATTGTATAAACAAATAAAATGATTAAAAATAGCATAACCTACAAATTAAAAGTGGATACTCGTGGAAGAAAAACTGTGGCGATACCTTTAATGGTTCGTCGTATCTCTGCTGCGGAGAATAAAAAAATAAATAATCAGAAAGTCCATAGACCATAAAAAAGTCCTCCCTTAATCGCTCTGCATGTCTCATATAGATTAAAGTTTGCTAAAACTTATTTGGTTTCGCATATGGAGAAAGGAGAGAAGTATTCTGTGGACCGATGAGTATAAAATATTTTTATTTGTAAACAGACTTCCCAGCATGGAATAACATCTGAAATTAACAACATGGAAGTGCTTTGGTGTTAGAACTTTTCACCATATTTAAACTACAATGGATGTTTCAGAATATATGAAAATATTAAACGAAGTAATGCTACCTTTGACTACATTTGAAGAAATGCCACTGAATTGTGACATGCAATAAGACAAAGACCCAAAACGTACCAATGAAATAGCTAAAAAGTGGTTCCTGTTCAGTCTTGTGATTTAAATTCAATCGATAATTTGTGTACATACGCATAAAAGAAGGGGTCCTTAATTATACCAACCAATAATAGCAATCTTTACACCACTTTAGAACAGGCATGGATCTCTATGATCCTGGAAAAGTGCCAGAATGTAGTAAATACATTGAGAAGTCTTTTTAACTTATTTTCGATTTTTGTAAACCATTAAAGGAGAAAAACTTTTTATTTAAAAAGCTTTGGTGACTCATTAATGTAGATGTATATATGTGGTGCTATTATTTTGACCGCTGCTGTACGTATGTACGTACAAACTTCAAAATTATAAATATTACTCTAATAATTGAAATTTAGTTTCGTATTACTAATATATATATTTTTTTATATACATTCATACATACATACATATAAACATTACAAATACATTCATCCTTTAACTTACTAACGCACTCACTCATTTTTCTTCTTTAAATGCAAACGCTTCTTCATATTAAATGGTGATCTTGACATTAAATAAACAATTAAATCAAATCGAACAAAAAAAAATAAATATATATATACTTCCACAACTTCAAATGCTTTAAATTCAATACCATCCCATCAGATTCATTTGTAGAGTGTATGGACGTGTTGGCAAATACGTTTTCTCCCTAATGACTTCGATTATCGATCAGTGTTGTGGTTCTTATAGGTAATAAAAAAAAAAAAAAACAAAAATTAACAATAAAAACAATAATAAATATATTTATATATCATCCTCACTAATCTTTTGTTTAATAATTTCTTTGTTCTTTCATCTAAAATGTAAATTAATTATTTCATTTAATTTCTCACTAATAACCAATAGAATCGATGTTAATCTTACAAACCTACATGTGGGTGATCGTATATTGGAAGTAAATGGCACACCGATTAGTGATAATTCCATAGAACAGATTGATAAAATGATAAGAAGTACGGAAATATTACAATTGACTGTGGAACATGATCCCATACAAGTGTGTCGCAGTTGTAGTCATGTGGATATTAAAAAAGTTACCAGTGAAGTTTCTTTACCATTGGCCACATCTGCCTCAAGTGTCGAAGTATTTGGCAGAACATATGATAGTGGTGGAAGTTGTACTACCACCACAACCTGTAATACCACTCAGACAATGTCCCAGAATAATGAAAGTGGTTCTCCTACACGTCTAACAAAACAGGATAAAGAACGTATTTATAAACGTAAAGATGAAGGTTATATAAGTGGTACCAAGACACGTCAATTAAGAAAATGTAAAAATCTCAATATAATGGCTGCCCAAGATTTGGCAAATAAAAGTGCTTCCTGCATTAATAATAATAATAATAACAACACTGATAAGAATAATCCCGCCTCCATGTCATTTAGAGGTAAAGAAAGATGTTCGAGTATGTCGAAATTAATGGGAGATGAGCATACAGCTCAAACTGATCGTATGTATGATTTAACTCGTACAACCTCTTTTCGGGTAGAACAAAAACCCCAAAGAGTTTTTCGTCCCTCTGATCTAGTTATTGGAGAATTATTGGGTAAGGGTTTCTTTGGTCAAGTCTTTAAGGTTACACATCGCATAACCAAAGAGGTTATGGTATTAAAGGAACTACATCGTGTAGAGGAAACTGCCCAATTGAATTTTCTCAAAGAAGTGGCCGTTCTCAAATCATTGAATCATAAAAACGTCTTAAAATTCATAGGAGTCTTATATAAAGAGAAACGTTTACATTTGGTCACTGAATATGTGGCAGGTGGTTCTCTAAAGGAATTACTACATGATTCCGATTTACCCTTAACGTGGCCCGAACGTTTATCCTTTGCAAAGGATATTGCCTGTGGCATGTCATATTTACATTCGAAAAATATTATACATCGAGACCTAAATTCCTTAAATTGTTTGGTTAAGGAAGATAAAACCATAATTGTGGCAGATTTTGGTTTGGCCAGAATTATTAATACCTCTTTAAGTTCCCGATATAGTGAAAAATGGAATTCTTCCGAAAGATCGAATTCACAAGAAGGTCATAATCAAACAGATTCCAGTAATAACAACAACAATAATAATGGAACTTTGGGTCGTAGCAAAAGTAGACAACGTAGGCAACGTTATACCGTTGTGGGTAATCCCTATTGGATGGCTCCTGAAATGATGAAGGGTTTCATCTATGATGAAAAAGTAGATATATTTTCTTTCGGTATAATGTTGTGTGAGGTAAGTTTTGTTGGATATTTTCTTCGAAAAGTTTTACTAAAATGTTTTTTTCAATATTAATTACAGATTATTGGTCGTGTACAAGCAGATCCCGATTTTTTACCTCGCACCCATGATTTTGGCTTAAATCAAAAAGTATTTCGAGAAAAATTTTGCCATCAATGTCCCGAAGCTTTTTATAAAATTGCATTTTTGTGCTGTGATTTAAATCCGGATAGGAGGTGAGTAAAAAAGGGGAAATTTTGTAGAAACATTTCGTTGCAAATAAAAGGACGTTAAATACCTTGTTGCAAACCACAGGAGTTTAAATTGAATTAATAAGCTCAACTTACATTCAGTGACAAAGGAATTCGGAAAAATGTTCATCCCTTATATCTTTTAACCGATTCAGGTCTAATACATTTGCGGTCTAAATTAACATTCAGAAAATTTCCAATATTTTCATTTTATAGTCTATAATTCTTTATATATCTATTAACTGCTCAGATTTAAATTTATTAAACTTTATCATAATATATTTTTATTTTTCAGACCATCATTTGAAATCCTAGAAGTTTGGCTCGATAGTTTACAAACTCATATAGCTTCCAATCAACCAATACCTCAGGAATTACTATACGACATAGAAAACTATCAGGGTGGCAGCATAAGTTCAACACCTGTAGATATTTTAACACCCAAATCAAATTTAAGTCGTGATAACTTAGATGAAGTGGGTAATTCGAATCACTCTATAACTCTAACCGATATTACGAATATGGAAGAGAAAGAAACACAAAAAATTCCCGAAATAACTGAAGAAAAAGTCGAACCTTATGCATTACCGGATGGTATACCTAAGTCACCGCATTTGGGTAAAGATTTTTCTCCATCGGGAGAACGTATACACAATAGCATGCGTGCTAGACGTAGACAAAGATTTTTACAAGCTCAAAATGCCAGCCATCATAATGAAGAAGATCGTACGGATCAGGTATTGCAGGCAGTAAAAGATAGTCTGCAACAGGAATCTGGTCGCTCAAGTCGTCGTAAAGTTGACAGAGGTTTTGTTTTGGATATAAGTCGTAGTGGTGTGCTCAACATTAATAACGTAAGAGATCTTAATAATTTATCTGATTTCGATTCAAGCTGCGATACGAGTCTTAACTATCATGAAGTCAATTCCATGGATGATACCAATACAATTGATGCCACAGATGCGGCTACAGATATAAAAGATACAACATCAACATTAAAAACCATACAAGAATCTGATGATCATATTGATGCTGTTCAAAATAAAAATTCTACCGAGAGTTCTTCGCCATTTGAAAAGGTTATAAGACACGAGGAAGAAAGCCATGCCATAGATTCTTTGCACAATGTTAAACGTAATCTTGCCGAAAAATCGTACAAAAGTGCCCTAGAAGATATACGCACAAGACTGAATTTATGCAAAACAAAATTCGATACCATAGAAGAAGCCAATCGTAAAAATTACAATCAATCTCAAAACTCAATGAGAACATTATTTAAAGTACAAAACACTGATGATGTATATAAATCACCACCCGATACGTACAAAATGTTTGACACATTTAAAACTACAAATACCTCAAACAGTGACAAACAGGAAGATGTCAAGAAAACCACTTATCGTGTCAATCAAACACCTGTATTTGGACGAAAATCACAGACAGCAACGGTTACCGAAATCTATAAACCACATTCGGATTCATTGGAAAATTTAGATAAAATTGGTTTATCGGTGACGAATAAAATGGATAAAAAAGATTTAAGTCCACCTAAGAGAGCAAAAATACCGAAAGAAAGAACTTTTAAGAGTTATATAACTTCACTGGAAGTAACACCTTCCACAGAATTAGGAGGTGGTGGTGTCGCCGAAGAATTGCCACCTAAAAAAGAAAGTAGTAGTAGTAGTAGTAAATTAAGAGTAAGCGCTAATTTGCTGGGCATTAGAAAGTCACTAAATTTTAACTCACCCACCCGAAATGAAGAAACAAAATCATTTAGTCGTCGTACCTTATCACCCACCAAATCGAGTGAAGCTAAACGAGTGACTAAACAGGAAATACCAACAAGTAAGTTATGATGATTAAATTTTATTTTTTATATAGATAAATTATAATTTTATAAGACAAAATGTATTTTTACACGAAAACAAAATGGTTGCAATGCAAAGTTTTCAATAGAATCAATTATAGAAAGCTAAAGATTTTATTTAGCTTTAGGTGGTGCATAGTACAATGATAATTTTGAAATATTTGTTATTTTTGTTAATGTTTTTTTTTTTGTTAACAGATGGATAAAAGTCACCGTCATATGTCTTTGTGTAAATTTAAACGGCTTCTGTGCCCATAATACAAAGGATATTTTAAAAATTGTTTAATTCTGGATTTAATATGGCTTTTTGGACAAAAGTCATCGTCCAAATATTAAAGAAACGTTAAGACATTTCGCTCTTACCAACACTTCTATCTTAATTCGTGGAATATGGTTACTTTAAGACTGATCTGTACAAATTTACTTACTCCACACTCTTACTAAAAATTTGAGAAAAAAGAAACCACAACTGATGTAAGATAAATTATTTTAATTGCATAGAAACAAAATAAAATGATCCGGGAAATAGGCACATCGGTTAAACGTCCACGTACCACAATTGCTGGAATTATAAAACGTTTTAAAGACAAATCAACATGTCTGGAAAAGCGAAAAATAGTATGAATAATTAAAAAATAACCTAAAAATGTTAAAGGAAAGACTGGTACAGATTCCTTCCCATACTGTTTAGAGTTTGGAAGAAAAACTGGTTAACATAATTAAACGTCTTCCTTTCGCACATAAATAAAGGAAATTTTCATCTCTGATGAAAACAAATTTTCTATATATAAATCAGACGAACGTGTTTTGAAATGAAGAAAGAAGGAGAAAGTTTTATAGGAAAAACATCTTCAGTCGACTGATCAACATGTTGGTGGTCCATAGGTCTTCAGGACAGATTGATGTTGAATAAAAGTCCTTAACTACATGCAGAACTTAGGTTTGGGACGGCACGGTCAATAAGTGACCAAAAGGCATTGAGCCTGTTGCTCCATCTCGATTTCAGTTTTGCCAGAACTACTCCTGTTGATCGCGGCAAAATCTGCTCATTGTAATGGGCGATGGGCGGCCTCCGCAGAATTTAGGGCGCCTCTGTAAAGCTGTCATATACGAATTCTGATTTAAAGGATCTTGCACATGTATGCTATGTTCGTATATACGAATATCCATTCTAATATGTCTCGACGGTAATTCCAATTGTATTAGATTGAAATTGGGACGGTTTCTCCAATGACATCCTAGAAGGAACTGCTTACTTAGGATTTCATTTTGTTCCTTTTTGGGAAGGATCTTTGTTTCCTCATATAGATGGTTAATTGAGGACATTTGTATTCAGCCCGTTATGGGTTTTAAGGCTGCATTTTAAAAGCTTTAGATGTTTTTTTCCACTGGGTATCGCTTAGCGATGGTGTCTATATTGAAGACGCGTAATTCGCCATTGACCGGCAAATCGTTTTATATGTAGCCAATAAGGTTTCTTTATCCATACCCCAAGTACTACCGGCAAATACTTTGAGAATCTTATTTCTACTTCGCATCATGTGCGTGATTGATGTAGCATGTGATGAAAATGTAAATAGGCTATCAAATGTAACTCCCAAAATATTTCGGTGATTTACTATCGGAATTTGCACTCCATCGACCGTGATGCCTAAATGCATATTCACCTCAAAAAGTCCCTGACAGGGACGATGCTTAAAATTTAGAGGCCAAAAACAGAGTAAGGAAATTGAAGACAAGTTTTCTAAAAAATATTTTAAGTTACTGATGCTCGAGGGTTGAAGAAAATTTTATCACTGAAAAGATCAGCTATGCAATTGCGGCAAAAGAAATCAATCATTTGTTACAAGGAACTCTATAAATACCGAAATTTACATTAAGGAGTGTTTACAAAAAAAGCATGCTTCCACTCAAAAACTTCGTAATGCGTCCACATATTTTTGGCTTAACCTGACATCTTTTCACTATGGTAATCAAGCCCTTGAGTGCAATAAGAGCCAAAAATGTGATATTTATATCAAAAGAGGCAAATCCTCCTAATTGCTCCGAAGCTAAGACCAGTGAAGAGATATTGGGCTTTTTGCTGTTGTGGGGTGACAGTCCTTGGCCGATGAATTTCAGGTAATTCCGGCGCGATTAACCAGCTGTCGTTGGAATGTTTCCCAATAATTGACCAGCATGTGACCAAAAACCACATGAAACACATTTACTTAACTGCTAAACTATCCTACCACTATTAGTCTAGAAGATCTATGGACACATCCTATAGAAGTGGGACAATTTCTTGGTCTGGAGTTGAACCAGAACCTGAATCATAAAAAAAATTAAAACGTTTTAATGGAGGGGTTTCCGATAAAAGGTTCAAAATTGCATCACTAATGATTAAGACTGTAAAAATATTTTTTTGTATAAATAGAAATAATAATTTCAACCAAATAAAATATTTAAAACATGTTCATAATTTGAATATAAAATCCAAATAACGGTAAATATTTCAGACTTACAGTAATTTGGTCACACTCACAATAAATCGAAATGATTGTCATTAAGTAGTTAGTGGTTCTCATACAAATGTCCTCCCAGCATATGGTTTTAAGCTTAAAAAATGTGGAGATATAAAGAAGGTTTAATTAAATTTAATACAAAAGAAATTTTTAGGTTTCCATAATTTAACATGCCCCAATGATGTAGGGTATAGTGTAGACGATATTAATCAATTATAATATTATTTAGTAGTTGTCTTTTAATACTCTTAAAATCATTAATAATTTCTGCATTTTACACTTGCAGCTTCACGAATACGTAACGTTGCAACTTCACCACCAAAACCCTTAAACTCGCCCTCATCGAATACAACACGTCTAACGATATTAAGTCCCGAAAAGATACATCGTCTAAATGCCAAATTAAATGATCAGAAAAAATCTACAAAAACACCCGCCGCATCTACAAAAACCACTAGTGATAAAAAGACATTAGAAAATTCCTCAACAAATAATACGTCAAGTCATTCCATACGAGGGACAACAGAAAATGAACGATCCAAACGAAATGCAACATCAAGATCCCAATTTTATACTAGATATTAAGATTTATATATAAAAATTATCATTCCCTCCCTAAAAAGAATCTCATTTTTAAAAGAAATTTTTTTATTTAAATTAAATTAAAAGAAAAGAAAAAAAAACGAAAAATAAAAAGAAAATACTAAAACGAACGATTTAATTTGATTAAGAGAAAAATGAAAATAATAAAACGATTTTTCTTATTTGCTCAAAAATATAAATTCCAACAATAATTAAATTTATATATAAACAAATTTGTATTATAATGTATAAAGTCAGATATTAAATGAACTAAAGAAACAATAATACGTTTCAAGTGCCTGAGAAATATTTACCATTTAGCAATAAATCATACTAATGGACTAACTACTCTTATTATTATTAATAATTATAATTATAATTACTAGATTATACATATACAGATACATACAGACACAAAACATTTAATATATACATACAAAATATATTTATATTTCTCTTCTACGATTCCCAGTAATAATTCTATTACATACATACATTCATACTTACATATATAAATATAATGAATTAATGGAACAAAAAAAGAATGAAATATTTTTATACGATGTTGTAGTGCCATTATTTTAAAGCTTAATTATTAAGAAAATGAAATGTCTTAAATCTAAATTTAAGAACAGAAAAAATAATCAATTTTATTATTTATATTCTCTTTTTAAGTTAAAACCAAGATAATTTAACAGTATTTTTTTTTGGTACCCTACACCATCGAAGGTGTTTGGTTATTATTATGCGTTTTAAGTGTACCGTTCGACTTAGGATTACTTACTGGGTCGATTTAATGATGTCCGTCTCTCCGTTTGACGATTTAATGATGTGCCAAATTGTACGAGGATCGGCCCCATACAATCCCCCTTCTAAATATCGCTTTGATGGGTTTAAATCTCACATTAACGAAAATCGATGTGCAAAAGTTTACGAGGGTCGGTCTATAATTTTTTTCCGAAATAATATACTGCACTCTTAAGCATAAATTAAAGAAATATTTTAATGCGAGGGTGGTTCATTAATTCTAGGTAACTACCACCTATAACCAACAATGTGGCACAAATTAGTTTTATGATATTCTAAAACGATGTGCCAAATTATACAAGAATCAGTCCATTATTTCTCATAAGTCCCATACAATCCCCCTTACAAATATCACGTTGAAGATCTTAAATCTCAAATATACATTGGTATTGTAATAAGAATTGTTTGAGTGAAGACAAATATAAACAAAAATCCTTGTGCGAAATTTTACGAGGGTCGGTCCATATTTTTTCTAGCTTTTATGTAACGTATATACCAGTATAATATATTGTACTCTTGTGGTTCATTAATTATTGGTAGCTATCACTTATAACCAAAAAAAGTGGTGTAGGGTATTAAATAGACGGACTTAACCGACTATATTTTCTTACTTGTTTTCTTTTTATAAAATTTTCTCAATTTAAGGATTTATTGTCCTTTAAAGTTTTCTATTAAATAATCATTTGCTCAAGTTTTTAAAAGACAACCGAAAGTCAGCTAAAAAAAAGACAAAATTTAATGTCTCATTTTTTATTATTTTGATCTAATGTTTCTTATTAACTTAATATTCTTTTGGTTTAGTTTTTTCTTAATAAACTAGTATTAAATTCTAAATAGTTACTTGTGTAAGTTAAAAAAAAGGAGAAAAGAAAAGAAAAAAAACTAATTCTTAATTAATTGTTATCTTGTGTTTTAAGTCTTGTTTAAAAAAAAAAGAAATTAAGAAAAAAAATGTTTAAAATATTTATAAATAATAAATAACACTAGTATTTTTATGCAGACAACCTTATTTTTATACATTATTACATTAATTTGTTTTTAAGTCATGACAAAATAATATTAAAAATTATAAAAAAAAAAACAAAAACAATAAAAAGTCAATCGGAAACTTACGAAGAAAAATATCTAAATAATCGTAATAAAAAATCTTTTTCTTTTGTTCTTCAAGAAGAAATGTTTAAAGAATGAAAAAAATGTGTTTTATTGAAATACGTTTTGGGTTGTAACTGACTGGTTGGAACCAGGAATGATATCCAAGATCCTTAGGAAATTAAAAAGACATGTCATCACTCTAAGACCCTTATTGTCCATTGTGATCCCTTCAATTTAGAAATCTGCGAAATAGAATAGAGTAAAAGACAAGAAAGACAGTAACATTGAGGTGTTCAAAGACCTGAATCTGATTCAAGAAAATAGAAAAAGCCATATTGGGGAATGAACTATATTATATTAATATATAATCTGATTAAAATGATCTGCTTAAAATGAGTGACCAGAAAAAAGTGCGTGCTAAAATTATTAAATATTTTCAATAAAACCCAACTTGATCTTACAAAAAGTTGGTTAAGCATTTCAGAGTCTGCCTTTAAACTGGTTTCCAATGTTTATAAATTGAACCAGCAAAACTTGTTCGTTGATAGAAAATTTGGTTCAGGTAGAAAAAATGGTCCATATAATATTTCTTAAGCCCAAAAAATGGAAGGAATTTTCAAAAGAATTTCCAACATACCCATTAGGAAAGTAGTCCGATCAGCTCAGTGCTCGGACTACGAAAAGTTAAAGCTAATCCAGGTTTAAAAACATACAAAGCTTAAAAAGTTCCAACAAAAACGTTGCTAAAAATTTTGAGGCCTAAAACAGAGCACAAAAAAATTGAATTAAAGTTTTTTTTTAAAATATTCTTGTTGCATAATGGATGATGAAATGTATGTTATGACAGATTTTTCGCAACTTTCTGTTTAAAAAATTATGTTGCTGGTGCTCGAAGGCCGAAATTTACATCAAGGAATGCTGCTTCCCCTTATAAGACTTCATAATATGTCCAATCATTTTTGATCACACCTAACATCTGCTGGCAAAAATCAAAAAGCCCTTGAGTGGTTCTTGTACCAAGAGAGACAAATCGTTTAAACTGTCCGGAGCTAAAATCAGTCTCCACTGGACATTTGGCTCATGTAAAAAGAACACAAAAAGGTGTCCAAAAATGTGGTAGATTTTAAAGGGAGCAAAGTGACAGGAAGTAGTTAATGGAAGGGTTTCCAAGAAAGTTTCAAAATTTCATCACTTGTGTATAAAACAATTAATTTTTTTTGTAAAATTGAATAATTTTTTTCAATTAAATAAAGAAAATAAAACTGTAAATTTAGTGATTTCGTTTTTATTAATTTATATGTATGTTAAGAATTTTTCGATCTCACTCCATACTTATCCGACTGTTTAAATGAAGACAACATCAAAGTATTTTGTGATTTGTTTTTATTGTTTTCAAAATAAATCTTAACAAAAATGCATATAAAGTTAATCCAAATTAACTTGGGATAAAGATCCATCCACAAGATTGATCCGAACAGAAATATGGGAAGAGCTGGAAGCTGAAATCGAAGGTGGGAAACTGGACTAGACATTTGTAGTGGCAGGCGGAGAGACTAAAAATCTGCTGAATCTTTTAGAGGGGTATTGCACGACGTCTGTTGATACCATTCTCTACCTATTCTCCTTTGGAGGAGTTTTTTTGTGGGAATAGCGTAGAGAAGTCTGCTTGGGCTTAGGGAATGGGAAATTTCCAGCTGTTATGTAATTATTCCAATAAATTTCGTTACGATTGTTGACTATATCATATTTTTAGTACACTCGGGAGCACACAATCAACGTAATGATTAGAATTCTATCGGATTTATAAACTGATCCATTTCTTATGCATAATAAGACCGCATAAGTTATTACTTCTAGAAAGTAGCACAAATAATAGGATTACATATATTTTTAATTCTTGTCCCGCGAAACCATTTTGGTTTGTATGCAATGAAAGGACACCACTCTGTGCTTTACTCTACTATGTTTTAATCTATGGTCTGGAATCTCAACAAATGGCTGGCGGCCACTTAATAAATTAAATAAAACGTATTTGAGTGATGATGGAATCCATGGCAGTGATAAACTGCTATATGACAATATAGCTGGGGGAGGAGTAGGTCCTCCAGAGTCTTCGCGACAGGATTTTGTAGAGGTTTTTGTGTTAAGATGACTCTACTCAACTTTCAGGCATTGGGAGTTACTAGGCACCCTAATTGGCAGGATAACACCATAATCATAGAGCTCAACTCCTTACGCTACAGTGTTCTTCAAAATCCACATAGAAATTATGTCGGGACCGAATGCTTTTGATAATTTGGCTGCGTTGATGGACTTTCCAAGTTCCGCCATTTGAAGGATGTGAGGTTTGCAAACAACATATACTCCTTTCAACTCCCCGCGCGCAGTCTTCTTCTAAATCGGCATAGATATTACTTATGTATAAGGATGCTTGATAAATTTTCGGCCAAAAACGACGTGAGTAATTCTAAGGGTCGGATATTTTTTTCCATTTGTCCGCATTTGCCAACCAGCTGATTTCATTTGGGTTGTTGGTATATCGCGGTATATCACTCACGTTTGCGACATTTGGCAGGGAAATGTGGACTCATTATGGATATTCTCACAGCTTGAATGAAAGAACGGGGCGCCATTGCATTTGGTTAAATCTCTGAATTTATCGTGCAGGATACTTCGGTAAGAATTTTTTTATTCATGACACTATATCGCTTATTTGCTGTTTAAAAGTTTAAAGTTTCCATTCATGAATCCTAAGAAATAAGTTCCTGTCAAAAAAAACCTGAAAGAAATAATTTTTTGAGTTATGATGATCTTGCAGCAAATGAGCGATATCTTTTACATCACATGTACACTATAACGGCGATTATCCCCATCATTTTGAGCACAGCGATCATTAACAGCTTCACACACACAAAGCAAATGGGTAGTAGTGTGAGTGCGCATCACCGGTCTAAATAGTATCTTTACAAACGGAATGAGAATATGTGATGGATACGAAATAATTTCTTTTATATTTTTAACATTTTTTTTTAATTAAACACAGTTTAATATTTAAATTTAATTTTCTTTTAAGGAGTATCATGTTTTTTTTATTGTTAGAGAGGTTCATTTTAAAAATGTTTCTAACTACAGGAAGTTTAAAATACATACAAATTTATTTGTACATACAGATTTTTTTAAAAAAAGGCACTTGTTATACAAATAAAAAAAAATAGTTTAAAGGCAAAAAAATAAAACATTAACAAAAACAAAATAAAAACGCTTAAATTACAAAAACTTTTCTTTGAAAAAAAATTTTCTTTTGTACTTATACAAATGGACTGACTAACAAAATTGACAATTGATTTTATTTTATAAAATTCAATTCACTTTTAAATTAAAAACTAAAAAAATTGCAGATAAATATGTTTTTTGTTCTTCTAATATTGTTCTTCTTTGTTTTTGGTTTACTTTAAGTAAAAGCCAAAAATAGTTTTGCTTTCCTTGTACTTATCACGTACAAGCAGTAATTCATCGAAGAACAATAGAACTAATGTTGAATGCGGAGCTATTCTTAAATAGTTGGCCCAAAATCCTTTGTATAAACCATAAACACCTTCAGAACGTAAAATTTTCAAAAAACAATCGAGCCAACCATTATAACGACCACGTTCATCCCAACCTTGATTGTAAAGTCTGGTCGATATACAATCGGGTGGTGTTATAGCCACTGACATTATAGAACCAGCTATGAGACCAGAACAGAAGGAATTCAATGTGGGTTGTGTGACAAGATCATACTCTTTGAGCAAAAATTTCGTTTTGCCAAAAGTGGCAATTTGAGCACCAGAACCAATGGCTGCACGTGGTATAGCAGCCATTGAACCACGCCAAAGACCATAAATACCACGTTTATTGTAGATTTGTTTTAGAGCATCCATCATGCCGGTGTGTTGATGCTGATAGCCGACAGCAATTTGTTTAGCGGCTTGAGATTGTAGTTGTGTTTTAACCTGGAATAGTTGACGTTACATTATTTATGGGTTTTCTAGGGAGGCGGATGTATGTGTTATCTAATATATGTATTCCATTTGTGATTATGAAGCGAAATGATTTCTTCTACAATAAATGAAATGTCTGTGTACAAAGTTTCCAGAAAATCAAGTATAATTCATTTTAAAAATTCTTTATTTTGAAGGTTGTTTCCGATAAAAATATTGCAAGGAACTAATAATAAACGATTATTTATATATTTTAGTTTATCTATAAATATAAGTTTTTTTATAATTATTTTTTTATTAAGAATGGTGTCCAAATATAACGAGCAAAGTTAATTGTGTGTTCCAAATAAACATAAAGTCTCTGGCCCAACTTAATTATACATTTCAATATAATTGATCAGTGTTTAAAGAATGAAAGTGAACGTTCAATCAAAATGAATTTCTTATGTACATATACTTTTGTGACATAGAAACACTGTGGGATAGAATCGATTTTCTTCTGAAAATTTATATAGCAAAGGGGTTTTTCCCAAAAAGAGTCTATCTGAAATATCAAATTTTCTTTAACTGCGTATAGACAAAAATTACAAATTTATAAAAAAATAAAACTATTCTGCCCCATTGTAATATATAATATAATGTGTTATATAAGTGTAATTGTTTTTTTTTCTTTAATTTGTTTATTTACTTGTGAAATCAATTTTTAAATTTGGAAAGCAAATAAACATATTTATTTTTGAATAAAAAGTGTTCTGAATCATAAGATTTCTAAATCATATACAAAATTAATCAGAACAATTGATTAATCTTTATATAGAGATTAATCAGAATATTTTTCAATAATCAGAAATAATTTTTTTTATTTGAACTGTAGTCACTTTCACTGTCACGATTTAAAGATATTTCGTATGATAAAATTTCTATTTTCAATAGGCATCGTCCTAAAGCCAAAATAATAACATATGCCAAATTTACTTAAGACATAGCAAAATCTACTCAGAAAGTAATCCTGAGCCGAACGATATACTTATATACGCTTAATATCCCAACCACCTATGGTGGTGTGGAGAATAAAAATGTAAACAAACTATGACAAAAACATAATAAAAAGAGAGAGAGAGAGAGAGAGAGCACAAAATAATCAAAAGAGCTTTTACTGTCACCATGTAAGAGTTTTTTCACCATGGTATGATCCTTCTACTACTCTTTTATGAGGGCAAAAATCATAAAATTTGCTTATACTTTTCTCCCATTGTTGTACACAGAATAACTAATAAAATACACGCTTATATTCTACTTTTAGTAAAGAAGGTTATACAAATATTATATTTAAGTTTATTTGTCCATATAATTATGGACTGTTGAGTTGATTTATGATTATCTAAGAACTTGAACATTTTTGGTCAACTTTTTTTTTTTTTTTGCAATGATTAAGAAAATTAATATTTAATCAAATATTATCTACAGCAACAAAAATGTATTACACTATCTAACAACACAAAGTTTTATTTTGTTTGCTAAGAGAGTGGGGGTTGACGCGTCTATTATTATCTTGATTAATAGTGATCACTATTCTATATGAGTTTGTTTGATTGTGTGCAAAACAATTAACTTTAAACATTTTTTTTTTTTTGATTTGATAACAATGAATTTGCAAGTTTTCCACAAAAGATTAACTTACCATAAAAAAGGGACTAGAGAAATAGGAACCAATAGCACCACCAGCAGCACCCCAAAACATACCTTTAACAAAAGATACATCACCATTCTTTTTATGCATCCAACCTTTGTTTAAAGCCATATTGTAAATGCTTAAACTATTTACAAGCAAAAGAAGAGGAAAAACATAAATTAAATTTAAAGAAAATCATTTCGAATTTTATGAAAAACATACCGAAATGAATTTATGATAAATTGAAAATATAAAGCTGGTGTTAAACCTTTTTGCAAACCCGTCCAACCATCATTTTTAGCTACTGTCACAAAAGCATTAACTATACCACGATAGGGTTCCACATAGGTACCACGGGCTGCCAATTCACCTTGCAATTGTATACGGGTTTTAACGACCTTGTTGTTGAAGAATTGAAAACACAAACGATAATTGTTGGTTAAATTTATAAATGATGTTATTTTTCATTTAAAAGAAAGAAAAAAAACTTACTTCTATGGGATTTGTAAAAAATGTTGCACCCACTGAGGCTAAACCACCCAAAACAAAATCACTTGAATCCATAATGAAAATAGAAATTTAAACACGTTTAATTTAGTCAATTTAGTTGAGAATGCGATAGAATGGTTTAGTGTTTAGAGGTTCATCGTTATTTGAAAGATTTTAGCTTTTTGGCTAACAAAATTTGCATAGATTTCTGGTGAAATAACAGGCTGTGCTGTCTAAAATTTTTCCATTTACGCACCAGCTGATTGCCAGATGGATGTAATTTAACAACACATGTTATTAATGATGCCATATGTTTGTAAACGTTTTGCATGAGTTTGAACTAAAATGTGGTAACATTTTCGGCCTTGAAAAAGCGTTAGGAAATTTTCAAATTAAGTAAATAAATGAAATTTTAACCAAAATGATCAGGTTTTTTAAAAATAGAAAGTTTTATGTCATTTTTTTATGAAAACAAACATTTAACAGATATATGATTTTTGTTGTTGTTATAAAAACATTTTAGAAATGTTTAGTAGTACTAACAACAATGTTACCACTCTGTTAATTCTGCTCTCTAGTGTTTAAAGTGATGCCAATGTTGTTTATAATAAATTTATGCGACCTTGAAAAGCGTTACTTTTTAAACATCAGTTTTCAACTAAATTTTAATTTCTGTTAACTTTGTAATTACATATGTACAAACGTTTCGATGTTTAACAATTTTCTTTATATAATATAATATGATAATGATGTGAATTTTGAAGTTAAAAGGAGGACCAACATTTTTGAATTGTAGAATCTTAATGACGAAGAAAATTGGTTATTAATACAAAAACGATATTTACTGGTATCCTACACCAACTTCTAGCAGCTATAAGAATTAAAGAACGATTCCAGTAATTTGTTTTTTTTTATAGCTTACATCGCACAGTGTCCCAAAATTTATTTTTTATTCTATTTAATTATTTTTATACAATTCACCACCATATGTGGTTGGGGTATTATGCGTTTGGGCAAAATTTTCAACGGCCTAACACCGTTTTAAGTATATCGTTCGACTTGGGTTCTCTCTCTCTCTCTCTCTGAGTCGATTATTAATTTTTCGTAGCTAACATTTTTAAACAACAATATTGTGTAAAATAATTAAATAGTCGGGTTTACCGACTATAACTTCTTACTTGTTTTTTTTTAATAAATCGGTAACTTTTAAACCTTAAGAGGTTAATAAAATTTCACTAGTTTAGAGCTATGGTATTTGAAAAAGTGCAGACCCCTATCTGGCGATGTCGGTGACCCTCGTCAAAAAATTATTTATGAATGAAGACCAATTTGTATCAGCCTTACTGAAGCTGAGAAGGGATAATTCATAGAATTTCTCATTCCCATTTCTATGGAATATTATAACAATTGGTCTTCTATTCAGACTTGAAAGCATGAGGATATTTCCTCTATTTTATACACCTTAAAACAATCTCCCACCGTATGGAATCAGACTATGTATACTAAGGAGTAACACCTGTTTAAGCTGGATCAATGTGTTTTGTCTCAGTATCTTCAATATTTATTCATTTACCTATAAATTTAAAGGTATTTCCCAACTGAATAATTAAACAAGGAAGAACTATTTCATTGCATTTCTTGGTTACTCCCTGTTTTATTAACAATATTATTGTTAACAAATAATAAATAAATAATAATGTATGTTAACAATAACAAAGAATATAAACAAAGATCTTATGAAAGATTATTCTTTGAAGATTCGCACCAAGAAATGTATAAATAATCGTTATAAAAAATAAAACGAAAATGAAATGGTACGTGTCTGATTGTTTTTTGCTTGTGGATGACATGTTTGTTTGACTAAAGGTAAATACAAATGTACATAAATATCGGTTTATAAACATGTCTCGCCATCTGAATGAATGAGTGTGACTTGATTAAACGGTACAGTTTTAAGAAAAAATCGACTTATCGATTAAGGTTTTATGTTATATGAAAGGTCCTTTAACAAAATCTAAAAGGTTTTTAATATAACTACTCATTGGATGAAATCTAAACGCCGGTAATTAAATTCGAACAAAATTTTTACTAAATTAATCAGTTAGTTAATTGAATACTTTTAGTTTCTTTTGAATCTCAACTTGGAGACTTCATAAATCAGTTGTGGTTGCTCTTGAATCAATAATCTTTAAATATGTCTCTATTTATGTCCAACACTGCGCAGTGGATTTGGTTATGATATTTCCATTTTTTCATATAGGTCCCATATAAATGTTTCCCTCGAATGTGTTTTTTGGCCCATAAATTCTCAAAATATAAAACGATTTTAATGGAAACATTCTTAAACAACGTGCCATTATTCTTCATAACTTCCATACGATCTTCTCTTCTGAATATTACCTTAAACTGCATAAACTTCATATATACCTTGGAAATATATATATGGCATATAATTTCTTTTAGCTCCCATATAACACCCTAGAAAAAACGCACAAATTTTACTCGCAGTTACTGGTAATAGCCAACAATGTGCTGTAGAATATTTCATAGATGGGATTGACCGACTATAACTTTCCTAATTGTTTTTAAATAATTCTGAAGCATTCTACAAATGTTTTCCAATTGATTTGGAACAGCAGAAGATTTTTGTAAATTGAAAACCTTGCATTGTCCTTTTGGACTCAATTAAATTTAGCAAATTGATTCAATCTATAAAAGGCCTTCTCGAAATTTTATGGTTGTTGGTATATTTGTGCAATTAGAATCCAGTTTCCGATTGGCAATACGTTTCAGTTCATTATCGTGCTTCCCTTATCATGAAAATGGGTGTAGCCTAACACTACACTTTTGAGATCTGATTAGCAAGAATTAATAGGTTTTATGAGATGCAACTCAGAACTAAAATGATAATCACTTGTCATGTATACGCATAGATAGTAAAGAACATTTCAAGTCCTATTGTCTATTTGTTTTTCGCTTTTGTGATCAGAGGAAAACCATAAGGATTGAGATATCTATAAACTGATTATTCATACTGCGACCAATCAATTAAGGACTTTTCAAGGGTATTGATTGGTTTAAGGCATGACATTGAATACACGCTACAGTGTGAAGTCTAAATGTGGATGGATATAAATCAGTGTTATCGAAGACTTCTAACTTGTGAGTGCTCATTTAAAATCCTGGTTTTAAGAAATCCAATAAGACTTGACTGGGAAAGAGGTTGTCTGCAGGAATAGCATATTTCAATTTTCAATAGACTTGTATCAAACAAAATGATTTGGAAAGTGTTCTAACATTATATGATCCAAATATAGATGATTAGTCTATTATATTACAACCTGTTTATGTGGTGCTATCTTAATCAAAAGACCTACATTTATATGAAAAATTAATTAAAAACAAACTCGGCAGCTGGGGCAATATACGCCGCACTGTTGTGAAGAACATCTAGAAGGAATCAACACGTGAAAGCTTTTGAGTTGACATGACATGTAATGTATAAGTATTGTTCTAAAGCAAAGATGCCTAAAATACAGATTTCCTAACTCGCAAGGTTGGACCACAAATTCTGCTTACTTTACAGGTATAATATTAACGACTGCAGCTCTCTCATTATCAACTTGAGCTAAGTGTTTATTGATTCAATGTAGATTTTTCTCGCTCCACCCACACAAAGTCAAATGTATAGCAGTGAGAGTGAGCTTTAAGAGTTATCACCTCTCGACAGACGAACATTGTGTGTTAATAAAAATCCTTATTTAAAATGCACGCAAACTTTTATTAGTGACTGTTTATTTGTATGCAAAAAATATATGCAATTGCAGCAATAATTTGTTGTTTTGATGGATGACATGTGATAATACTTTTACTTTTTGTTCATGATCATTGTTGTTGTCGTCGTTTTTCTTAAATGTTTTCTTTTAAATCTTCTTTGTTTGAATATTTTTGTTGTTATTAAGTTTTAAAAGTCTACAAAAAAATATTTAAAATTATTTTAAACGCAAATATTCTTAGGATTTATTTCTTTATTTTAATTTTATCTAAAATAATCATTGGTTTTAATGACTGTGAACTTCCTAAAACAACAACAATAAAAAATCTACAATTAAAGATTGTTTACGATTATAAGTATTTGTTTCAGGGGTGTAAAACTGAAAGTAATTCTATTTAAAGGAAAAATGGTTCAAATAGAACTGCACTTAAATTGACTGGTCAAGTAATAGTGACCCAATTATATTGAACAACGACCTCTACCTCCCTCCCTCTGTGTGTAATGCTACGAAGTTATCACCTAAGACCTCATAAACTTTATGTATTCCTGCATCAAATCAAAAACTGAGTAGTTTGAACTATGTCCGATGACAGAGCTCAATGAAATTTTGCATTAGTATTTGATATTGTCTTGAGAACTTTCCTGTAGTATATAATAAAATTACGTATATTTAAAGATATAAACCGATATCTGAGGCAACCTCAAAGTTCAAGCAATGATAATTCAATTAAGATAATTAAAATTTGCATACATTTTTTGCTCAGTAAACCAGATCCTTAGGAAAGTAGTTGGAATGAAATCTTTATGCTCTCACTTTAATACCTCTTTCCGACTTCGATAATTAATGTTTTGCTGATTCTTGAAAAAATGATTGGAACAAAAATTTTAAAATTCTCGTTGTAACAGTTCTTAACATATTCAGTAATTAATATTTACTTTGAAACGGGGGGCTACCACTCTCCCTGATTTTATCCGTCCTAAATTTTGTCCAGTAAAACTGTTACTTGAGAAAGTGCTTGAAACTGAATTTGAAAACTCTGGCTGTCATAGTTTTTATGATATTTGATCGATCTAGTAGGTTTGTTTTCTATAATTAATGTTTCTGAATCATTCGGTTGTAAATCAAACTTTATTTAATAGTCCCATTTGTACATCTCCGATGTCGTTATAAAAACCATAACAAATGTCAAGACAATTGTGGCAAACACGTTTCAATTGTCTTGATGAGTTTTTGTTTGATTTTACTACAAACTATGATAAAATACAACTACAACAAATTATCAAAATAATAATAAAATATTTAAGTCTTTTTTACTATTTCCTTAGTGGCTAAATTTACAAATTATAGTAAAAACAACAACAACAAAAACAATAACAAATTAACTTTATTTAGAAAATCTACCGCAATAATTTCACATTCTCATATGGACAGACATGAATACATACATATGTACATAGATAAAAATAAAAGATCTTTATTTTTAATATAAAAACAACAATTATATTACAAATGACCCATTGTGAGTTCAAAATTGTATTTTCCTCTTTTTCTTTTGTTTGAAATATAATCGTTATCGCATTAGAAATCAACTTTAAGTTTAACTCACTTAATTAGATTGATAATAGTTAAACATATAGTTAGTTAAACCCAGCAAAAAATAAAAAAGTGAATATGTATTAATGAAAATTGGTTTATGTTAAATAATTGTTTGTTGGGTTACTTTTAGGTATTCTGGAAAAAAGTAAATAATGTTGATTAGGACAAGCTGTGGGAAAACTATCAATAATGGCTAGTGCTTATAATAAAAATTAAGGTAAAAATCCAGGGTATATGTCGAAAAATAAGTTTACTCCAAATCACGAAAGAAAGGACCCTTGAATATGCGCCTCAACATCAATGTGTAAATGCGAGACGCAAAACTCTCGAAAGAAAATAAACTTATCCTGACGATCTTCAAGAGATAACGGCGACGACTGATATGGTATTTTGATTGTAAATATCAGTCATTATAAGTTACTGTGTTTTGCGGGAAGTTTGTCAAGCTTCTTTTATTTAACGGCTGCTGGAAGTTATCAATTTTTGCTAGAAACTAACGATCAACATGAACCAACTCAAATAAAACATCTTTACGACGTTTTTCGAGCATCATTAGTCAATGAAAATTGTTTAAAAATACAAGAAAATAATGTCGCACTTGGTGCCCAAAAAGGTATTTTACAGGTAACGGCTCCTAAAAAATATCGATAGTTGATAGAAATCTACCAACAAAAATAAAACTTGTGAACGATGGTTAATGATTTCGACACAAAAAACAAGAAGAAGATTAGTCTAAAAAAAACTCGACTAAAAATATTGTCAAACATAAAAGAAATTCGCATTTACATTGGGAGTTCCACAACAAGCCATTTTCCCACGTTTAAATGTTTTCGGTTATATTCAGAAGTAAGGCAACTGGATCCTATAAGAAGATTGGATGTTGGATGTTTCGAATTTGCCCATACTCAATAAGGGACATATAAAGTCTGGACAACTAGACAACGACAAAGTCAAAAATCCACAACGCGAGTTCTGCATTTAGTTTGATCATAACATTAGATTGTACCTAACACAACTGACTTTCTACAAATATAGCGATCCATTCAAAAGCAAATTGGTCCCATTTGAATTGAAACCGAGATTAGTTAAATAGCGATTTTTTTAAATGTTTTATATCGTTGCCAAGGTTAAATGTAAAGCATCATTAACTAACTACATATTTCCCGGAGTCAGATATTCAATACGCCAAAATAATGGAGCGATCAGAAATCCCTTTTGTACCGAAAACAGTTGACTTGTTTAACAGTATTAGAAAACTTTCAGATATAAAGATCACATTTCTACTGTTTGAGAAAATTTTTAATGTTTCGATAACTTCTAGCTTAAAAAGTAAAAGATTGGCCGATATACTAAGTAGTAAATTATGCTGGAATGTTATGACGGTTAGCTAATGCTCCGTATTTGATTTGAGTTTGTAATAAAGACAATTATTCGACCTTACACAATGTTATAACTGCTTATCATTAGTCCGCTTTTTAGAACTTCAAGGAATCTCATATTTTAGAGGTCTGCAGAAGAGAGGATTGGAGATATTACCCCACTTTGAGGACTGTCCCCGGGTGCATTATTATATTACTCTCACTTAAAATAGTGTATGAATATTGAAATGCTTTTCTAGAAAATATGACGGAGATATATACACGGTGAAAGTTGACCAACATACAAAGGATATATGAATTAGAGAATTCCTATTGCCAAGTTTAACTGGACCATATCTAAAGAGCTTATGCTGTGTGAGTTTTGAAACTTAGTCTAAATAGCTTGGTACTGGAAAAAATATTGGAATATGTCACGGGAAGATTTACCCCTTTACAAAGTAATTATTAATTGTCGAAAATTAGTCCAAAATTTAGTCCAAATAATTTTTTAAGTATTATTTTTGAAAAATTAAAGAGGGAAAAGAACATGAGTAGAAGCAGTCCCATAGAGACTGAATATTAATACCCTTTTGAACTGGTTAATTGACAAAAATATTTGGGGGTCATTTCCTTAAATAACAAAAAATGTAGCGTGTATTGGAGCCTTGGGGGAAGCTTCCACCAAACACAGCTAATATTAATTGTATTTAGAAATTTAGTCCCAATAACTTTTCATTTGAACTGTTTTACTGATAAAGTGTAGGGAGATTAAGGACCGGGGAAGAGAAATACCCTCTCAATGTAAACATTTTGTGACAAATATCTTCCCTGCAGAATTATTTTATAAAATGTAGAATAGATAGCTACGTCAGCGAAGCGTACCGGACTTCATTCACTTCCCTTTTTATTCACTTAATATTTTTAACACTGACTTTGAGATTCTTTTTTTCTATCATATTAATGTTGGCGATTGTACTCATAAATACGCTTCGTATCAAAGTGATTTTTTGTGTGAATTCTTGGCGCAATCAAATTTTTTAGTTATAATGGCTTTTTTTACTTAAGTTGTTCCTTAATTCTGTGCAAAAAATAATAAAAAATAAAAAACTCATTTAACTTGACATTACTTGTCGTTTGGTTGTCAGGCGGTCTTTCAGTCTGTCATGTCAGTTGCTCTTTTTAAATGTGTAATTATAGTGTTATTGTCACTTAAACATACAAAATAAAAGTTTTTAAAGTTTCAATAGACAGACAACAAAAAAATGAGTAAGAAGTTATAGTCGTTTTAGCCCGACTGTTTAATACCCTACACCACATTGTTGGTTATAAGTGATAATTAACAAAAATTAATGAATCACCCTCGTATAAAGAATTTTTTATTAATGCTTAAGAGCATACTGGTACTAACATTCATGTGGGATAACTGCGTTCTAAAAAGTATTTTTTCTGTAAACGTTATATGGGTGCTAGAAGAAATTATGGACCGAACTTTTTAAAATTTCGCTCATCGAGTTTTGCTTATATTTGTCTAATTTAACCAATTCTTATTACAATACCAACGTATATGTGAGATTTAAGTCATTCAGGGTGATATTTGAAACGGTGGTTGTATGGGACCTATGAGACATAATGGACCGATTTTAAAAAGTCATAAAACTAATTTGTGTAAAATTTCATTAAAATCTCTTTATATTTAGGACATTTTTGGCCTTAAAACCCCATTCCGGCAATAACATTTGTAAGGCGTCTAAGTGAAATAATGGATCCATCATTACCAATTTCAAAAGGCATCGTCCATGGACCAAAATAATGACACATGTCAAATTTCATTAAGATATCTTTAAAATGCGGCCTGCATTTTGTTCACAAAGTTTATATGGACAGTCAACCAGCCTGTCAGATGGTCGGACGGACGGACATCGTTTAATTGAAACAAATGGTGGTAATGCAATTTTTCTGCCTGTTATAATTTTTGCACAAACCACTTATGGTGGTGTAGGGTATAAAAACATAAATTGTTTATGTTCCTTTAAAAGACAACAACAAATTTAAATGACATTAAAAAACTTTTGAGATTTTTTTTGTATTTGTTTAATGTGTGTGTGTGTTTAAGTGTGAAGTAGGAAATTTCAGAATTTATCAAATTTTAAAAAATCTTGAAATTTTAATAAAAATTATTTGTTTCTTCAATTAAATTTTATAATTAACTTTAAGCGGTTTTATTTAAGAGATCGATGGCAAAAGATTGATGCTGCAGGAATGTGTTGTGGAATTAATTACACCATTTGCAAAAGTAATTCATGAAGAATAGAATTTATTCTAAAATAACTTTTCGGGATATAATTTTGTAACCTTTTAACCATTAAAGAGATTTGAATTAAATTTAACATGATTTGGTGACTTACAGGACCTCAGCTGACCAGTTGCTTAATGGATGGTCTTTCAAAGTTTGTAATCTCGGGTAAGTTAATTTTTTTAAATTTGTCTCTGACCCCATAAATAATATATATAATCTTGCATCAAATCAAAATCTTAATCGATTTAGCTTTGTCCATTTATCTGTTTGCTGGAAACATTTTCAACCTTAATAATTATCCGAATTCAATGAAATTTAGGCACATTGTTTGCTATTCCTAAAAAAAGACCTCTCCCCCTGGTCCTATCCGTTCCAGATTTTGTCCACGAATACAGTTCCTTCAAGAACCAAATTTGAGAACTCTCGCTGTTATAGTTCTTTAGAAATTTGAAAACCTATATTTGCCCACTGGTCCTATCGGAATTTTTGATAGCCTATGTTTTGATACAGTAAAAAACTAGATTGTGCTCGGAATATGCTTTTAAACTTATAAAATATGAACCAATTCGTTTAACATTCGAAAAGATTATTTGTCTAACTATCTTGAATATATGTTATTAATTTGATCAACATCGATCCATATTTTGCTGTGGCTCTAATAAAACGCACCTTTTCGGAAAGCGGACATTAATAAACAAAGATCAATTTCAATAATATTCGGCACAATTACTTTTCTAAGTGCTCGGAATATATGTTATTAATTTAACCAATATTGGTATACATACCTTCCTATATATCCCATATAACGTCCTTCCCGAAAAACGGGTTTAAGCTGAAAAATTCTTATATGAATATGAACCCAATGGTAAAAATTTTTTTCTAACTGTCTTGAATATGTGTTACTATTTTGACCAATATCGGTCCATATTTTGCGTTTTATGTTTCATTTGCGGCAACTCCATGTTGCGAAAATTTTGACTGAACATAATATTTGTCATCCATTACGAAAACTTGACTTCAATTTCCGATTTCTGTTTTTGGCTTTAAAGTTTTTAAGCAGCGTTACTGTTGGCAGCTTTTTGAGTCTTGCATGTTTTTATACCCTACACCACCATAGATGGTTGGGGTATAATGCGTTTGTGCTTAAGTTTGTAACACATGTCCATCCATCTAGCTGGCCTCTATGTAAACCTTGTAAAAAAAATGCAGGCCGTAGTTTTAAATATATATTAATGAAATTTGTCATGTGCCATTATTTTGCTCCAAGGACGATGTCTATTGAAATTGATGATGATGGGTCCATTCTTTCACATAGCCCCCATACAAATATTCATTCCAGAATGAAAATTTAAGGTCACAAAAGTGCTAAATATAATTAATATAATATAATTAATGTAATTTGTCAAAAATTTGTTTTATAATATTCTAAAACGATGCGCCAAATTATATAAAGATCGGTCCAATACTTCTCATAGGTCCCAAACAACACCCCTTCAAATATCACTTTGAAGGGATTTATTCCCAGAAATACGTAGGTATTGTAATAAGAATTAGTCAAATCAAGAAAAATATTAGCAAAAATCAATGTGTGAATTTTTACGAGGGTCAGCCCATAATTTCTTCTAGCTCTCATGTAACGCTCACAGAAAAACACCCATTTAGAACGTAGTAATCCCATCTGGCAGTTGGTACCAATTTAAAATACTTAAGCATAAATTAAAAATACTTTATACGAGGGTGGTTCATAATTATAACCAACAATTATTAAATTGTCGGGCTTGACTGAGTATAACGTCTTACTTCCTAAATTTGCATTAGTTCTAAATTTTCGTACCAAATTGTCCGAGCACTGAGCTAACCGGGCTATTTTTCTACCGGTTGTGTTGAGTGTCCTTTTGAAAATGTTTTTCATTTTTTGGCCTTTAAAAAACATCAGGTGGACTATGCCCTCTACCTGAATCAGATTTTCTATCAACGGACAAGTTCTCCCGGTACTGTTTAATAGCATGGGTAACAGTGTGCCCGCAGACCTTTGAATATAAAGTTCATCAAAATCGATCCATATTTTGCTATAACTCCCATCCTGGAAAATGGATTTGAGCTTATAAAAGTTAAGTGTTTTATAAAGACCGATTTCATTGAAATTTTATACATTGAAAAATCTCCATAGTTCATATTTAGCTGTATCTCCCGTATAAGACACCTTAACGGAAAACAATTTTGAGCACAAAATTAGAGTTTGAAACAATTATTTGCCTGTCTGGGATATATGTTATTAATCTGACCAATATATAAATATTAACTACGATTGCATTAAGACTATTGAACGTTATCGCTCTTAATTTCAAATTTCACCGAAAATGGTGTTAATTCAAGATGTTTTTAAGCCAAGATAACTGACTTTGCAATAATTTCAACAGCAAATATTAAATTTAAAAAAACTATATATTTTTTGTTGGAATATTAATCAAACATATTAACATCATTCAATATGATGATTATTTGTTAAACATAAATTCCATTAAAAATGATAAAAATTCAAAATTAACGAAAATTTGCCATCATTAATAAATTATTTTGCAACATCCATCCCCAAAATCCAACCAATAAAAGAAATCCCAAAGCTGCTGATAGTCAACATAAGAAATATAGTTGTTACTACTGGCAAGATTATTGTGGCTGCTAAAATTATAGTTGTTTTTAATTTGCGGTACCAAAAATGAGTCTGATTTCATTTAAAATGAATGAAAAAAAAGAACCGGTAACATGTTGATTTTGTAGGTTTTTGGTTGTGATTTTAATTTTTTCATAATTTATTTTTGTTTGGTTACACCCTACACCATCACATGTGATGAAGAGGGCATATTAACTTTGTCATTCCGTGTGTAACGCTAAGTATATATATTCTTCCATCAAATCAAAATCTTAGTCGTATTAGCTATGTCCATCTATCTGTCCGTGTGTCTATCTGTCAGTCTGTTGGTAACATTCTCCCGCCTACAATAATTCGGATAATCAATGAAACTTAGTCTGAGTATGTATTATAGACCTAAGCAGTTTCCTGTTTATAACCAACTAAATAGATTCATTTTCAAAAAAGTTATAGACCGTTATCTGAGACAATCGCAAAAGGCTCTTCCAGTCCTTTTTAATAAAGGATAACTGGATTTAAACAAAAATGTAATTTTAACATACAGTTCCTTATCGTACATCATCAAAATTATCGGCTGAAATATAAAAATTTTGATACAAAATCTGTGTGCTATATGGTTCACAATTTTTGATTTAATATTCTGAAATTTGCAATATATATTTTGATACAATAATAAACCCAAAGAAACTAGATTGTGATAGCGTCATTATTTTACCTACCTGCCATACAAGGTCTCCTCTTCAAATATGATTTACTAATAGACCCGCTGGGCATTCCAAACATCAGTGTTGTTTATGATTTAAATAAATCATATAAGTAATTTAAATTTGATTTGTATTGGGGGTAGCTCTTCCCCTGGTCTTATCCGTTCTACGTTTTGTCTGGTAAAACCGAGCTATAGAACTATAATAGCTTTGCTAATCAATATTTGCTACGTGTTATCCTGTAAAACAATTCCTTGAGAAAGTAGTTGGTACCTAATTGGAGAACTCTAGTTGGTTATAGTTCTTCATATATTCGATAATCAATGTTGGCTTGATACCCTTCATCTGGCGATACCCTTCAATCTGGTCTTATTAGTTGTTAGGACCTAATTTAGGGAACTCTGCTTGTTACAGTCCTTTAGATATTCGATAATCAATATTTGCTTTGCTTGGGAGGTGGCCCTCTCTCTGGCTCTATCGTATTTTTTTATAGTCTATGTTAATTTCGGGTATTATGGAATCATTTCTGTGAAAATTTCATCAAAATTGGTACAGTTTTTTAGAATATATACGTTACATACATACATACATACATACATACATACATACATACATACATACATACATACATACATATAGCTTTTAAAACTCTTAAACCAATTTTGACACAATTAAAATTTGGCCCGATTAATTTATATATTACAAATCTTATCAAAATCGATCCATATTTTGCTATAACTCCCATCCTGGAAAATGGATTTGAGTTTATAAAACTTAAGTGTTTTATAAAGACCGATTCCATTGAAATTTAGTACATTGAAAAATCTCCATAGTCCATATTTTGCTGTATCTCCCATATAAGACCCCTTACCGGAAAACAGTTTTGAGCACATGAAACTGGTAGATAAAAACCAATTCCATTGAACTGTAAAACAATTACTTTCCTAACCGTCTAAGGATATATGTTATTAATTTGACCCACCATATTTTGCTATAGCTCTCATATAATAACTCTTCCCAAAAAATGGCTTTAAATTCGATCCATTTTTTGAAACTGTTTGACAATTATCGAGTCATATTTGGTTATTTCTCCTTTACAATCCCACTTCCCGGATTAGTATTTTATGCTAACAAGATCTTTTTTAATGTACCATTTCCATCGATAATTTCCTGCAATATCTATAACTCGGTATCAATATTTATAGGTTATGTCCAGAACATATCGCCATTTTTAACTGTAGTTCTTTTAGGGTCCTTTTGCTAGCGTTTAAGCTGATGAATGAATAAGTTTTTTTTTGGTTTTTATCTTCAACTCATGCAAAATGTTGTATAATTTTAGTATTGAAGGGTACTCAAGATTCGGCACAGCCGAATGTAGTATTCTTACTTGTTTTCTTTTTGTTTTAACTTAAAAAATATTTAAAATAACTTCAAAATATTATTATTTTATTATTGTTAACAACTGGTCGATATGTTATGAAAGAGTTTACGGCAAAAAAAAAAAAAAAAAAATACACAAAAATTCAGATAAACAAATCGGACAGACAGTCCGGTCTGCCACCAAAAATAAATATTTTAAATCTTAAAGACGGTCAAGTATAAAGTTTTGTTTTGTCTCGATTTGGGTGAAAGTGTATTTTATTTTCAAAAGCGCTTTTTTTGTAAGTTTTGAGTCCAATTTCAGACAATAATATTTATTTCGATTTAAAGAACCTTAATTTTTAGCAATATCTCCAATTTTATCATTTCTCTAGTTTCTAGCTTCTTTATTCATCACTTTGTTTTATTCTAGTGTTTTTTTTTTAACTTTCAAGTTTTTTTGTTGTTAAAAGCTTTTTTTGTCTTAAAGCGTAAAATGATGTTGACCGTTTTAAACTATTTACCACTGATTTGGATTTGAAATGTTTTAATCAAAATTGACTCTGTTATTTAGTTCTTTTGATGTTGTTTTTTTAACTTTTTACATAAATTTATATTTTCCATTTGTCCGTTTGTCTGTCGGTCGGTCTGTGGGAAACATTCTCCCGCCTACAATAATTGTTCGAATTCAATGAAATTTGATTGTTATTGTCCTAAACGGTTTCCTATTTAAAACCAGCTTAATGGCAAAAATAGTTATAGACCGATATCTGAGACATTATAAAATTCCGAAAAAGAACTGTTTTATTTTTTTCAAAACAAGATAACTGGAGTCTTTTTTAAATTTCTTTACACAAATTAAAATTTTTGGGAATATTTCTTTTTTCCAGAACAAAACTACTGTTAAACCTTCAAGCACCTCTTTAGAGAGTGTCTGAGGTGAGTCACAGGTTTCTTAACTGGACACCGTCGCATTGAGGCGCTGACCATGACATGAGACTCGGAAATGGGACACTTACTTTGTAAATGTCCTCGACTCCACCTGACTAGGATGAAGTGGCTAGGCCGGCAATCTCTGGATGAGCTAGAGGACTTGGCGGTCATAGAACTGTCAACCCTCATAAAGCTCATCCTGACGGTAAGCTGGTTACTGCAGCCAACGGTTATAAGATGAATAGGATACGTTGGGCAATTATATCTGTCTCTTCTCTTCTTGCATCTCTTTCTCTTATTTTCTTCTTTTTCTTTTCGAATGCCGTGTCAAACATTTTATGTTGCTGATGCTGGAGAGGATGTTATAAAAAAATCAAAATATTCCAAAACGTTCTCGGTATGGAAAGGAATATGCAATTGCGGCGAAAGATATCTATAAAAACTGAAACTAACAACAAATAATGTTTACAAAAAAATCTGCTTCCATTCATAGGAACTTCATAACATGTCCACTTTTCGCATCCTGTCACAATGGCAAGCAAGCCCTTGAGTGGTACAGGAGCAATAATGAGGTATTTTATCAAGTGAAGCGAATCCTCCAAACTGCCCGGAGCTCAGGCCATTGAGGAGATATTTTGGGCTCATTTTAAAGGAGATTTGAATTTAACCAAACGTGTGGTACATTTTAAAGGGAGGTGGACCACCAGTTTGAGCAAAGTGAAAAAGTTTCTTACATAGTCCACTTCCATAAAAATCTTAATCAAATCGATTAAGATTTTACGAATCTTAATTGCTTTAAAGATCTGAGAGGACTGGTAGGTTGGCTGTCTGCCCAAGTAATTTTGTGCAGTATGTTGGAGAAGTTCGAGTTCGTTGGCGTAGATAAATTTAAGTATTTTATGGATACCCTATGCGCCTTTTAAATTTATTCACTTGAATCTTGTTATGCGATGGGTTTCCATTTCAGTGAAGAATTCACGAAATATAATACATTCCATAAATGTGAGACATCTCAATTAGCAATTTAGTTTGTACCTGATAATTCACTATGATTATCTAGTATGTAGTTCTCCAGAAATCATTGCAACATTGATTGTTAGAAGTGACTCGAAATCTTTTTAAGGTCTATGAAAAAAGTTCTTTAAAGTGAACATTTTCTGCGAGAATGGAAAATTAGGTAATCGAACAACAATTGCGCATGTATCGGGTGTATGAAGTCAACAAGATAATTGAAGAAAGATGTTCGACGAGGTTAGAAGAAATTCAAGATGAAAACAGGCTGGATTTAGACCAAATAATCTAGCATCAGTGGTACAATCTGTAGAGTGGCGATTACAAATGTATCTTTGCTTTATATATTTCAAGAAAATCTTTGATTTGGAGCGCTTTTGTATGCAGAAAAATCCTTTTCAAACTTATTCGCCTTATGAAGAGCTTATACCCTAATTCTAAGATAAATTTAGTAAAAAAAGTGGCAGTGCATTGTTGTTTCCTGCCACCACTGCTATTAAATATAGTTTTGGACACAATGTCTATATGTCTACTGGCCCATAGCTATTCAATTTGAACTTAAGAAGCATAACGCTGGGAGCGGAAACAACAAGTTTGAGAATTCAATTGGCGAAGAGAAAATCTTTATATATCACCGCAACCTTACAAGATATATTTGTGAACCGAACAAATGAAATGGAAAATGTCGGACAATACAGTTATCTTGAGAGCATTGTGGATATTAATAATTGCAGAAAGCATGTCAAACTTATTTGGAATTCATTATCCACATCATTATGCAGGTAGTTTGCAATCTACATAGACATGTAAAACACTTCAGAATGTATGCAACACTCCGGATCTGCAAGTATATGTAAATGCAAGTGTATGTAAACCACTATAATCGCAGTTGGATTTGGATTCTCTGACCGAGAATCATATCCAACAACTTTATTTATTTGTTTTCAGGATCTTCGTTTTCTAAACCACCTCAAATCAAGAACTATGTCCGAATATGTCTCATTGTTCTAGAGAGATATTTCGAAGTTATTTAACTTTGTTACTCTAAAGATAAGACCATATCTTAAGACCAAATTACTGGAATATTTTTCTAAAAATCGTTTTGAAACCGCTAAGCGAATGCAAAAGAGATATGTTCCTTTTTACACTTTGAGGGAAAGGAATTTTGTTCATATATTCGATCGCTTCATAATATTTTTTAGTTTAATACAAAGTTTAAAAAATTAGTTCCACGACATTGCAAAATATAGCAGCTTTATCCAAAAGCTGTCCAAAAAAAGGGGCAATAATTTGATTAATACATTTAAGTTATTTAATTATATTTTAATTTAATTATATTTTAATTTAATTATATTAATTTATAATCATATTTATGATAAAATTATGATTTTCCACTGTCTACAGACGATTTATTTTATTTCTACAAAAAAGTTATGTCATAACAGTTCAGTATTACTTGCGCGTATCTGGCTGACATTGACATCATTATTTGAGAAAACACGTGCGTACGAACACATGTACGAGACCAAACTGGCAGATACCAACAAGATCTTAATAACGAATACAGACTCAAAAATAACAGTTCAACGGTACAACGTTAATTGGGTCATATTTCATTTTATGGACGCAAAATATTTCTGCAAATAAAATAAGGAATTTTAATTGTATCTGTATACATACATCTATACATACATACATACATACATACATACATACATACATACATACATACATACATGTGTCTATGTGAAGCTAATGAATGATGGCGAAGAGTTTAAATTAAGTTCAGTGATTCAGAAATGTTCTAAATTTTTTTTAAAAAGGGGAAGAAAGAAAAACGAGAATGGGAATCGGAATCGGAACTAAAAGTGAAAATGGAAGCAAGTGAATTGAAAAATCGAAAATTGCCCAGGGAGCAGAATTGATTTTTTTTTTTTGAATAATAATTTCTGATCGACAGATTTGATTGCCTCAAAATTTGAAAAGTGATAGCAGATATGACACTTTTATGGGTTATCATTACCATTAATGAAGGGTTAGAGTAGAGTACGACCAAGGGGATTAAATGCCAATTCCTACAATTCTGAAATTTTCTTGTTTACATGGAGAACGAAAATTGCCAAATAAGTTAATCCTCATTTTCTGAAAAAGGAGATTAGAATGTCTAGTCAGGTTAAATATCTGGAAAACTTAAATGGAAAAAACTTCTAATGAAAAGAGCGAAGAAGACTCACAGATGCTAGTCTATATGTAGAAGAGCTATTGGATCTAAATTCGTTTCAGGAGTGTAGTTAGGCCTGTACTTACATACGCTTCATTAGTATGGTGAACATCAATGGAAGTAAAATGCAACCTTGCAAAAGGTTCAAAGAATATGCTGCTCGGGAATAAGTGATGCTATGAAGTCTACAACGACAAGAGCTTTATAAACAATAATTTGTGTCCAGTCTATTGAAATTTATGTTCTATATAATGCTTCCCTTACAGCATTCTTACTCTTAACTATGGGAGAATAATTAAACAGGACACACAAATGATTTTTTCAACACATAATAGTGGCCTGCAAGCGAATCAAATTGTTGTAGAAATCATTGACATTATACCGGGCATATAATTTGAAATAAATTGCATCACTCAGATACCGGATTGTCAATCCTGGTCGAATGGAAAACTGCTATAAATGCCCGTGGGAACTCATTGCCACTGGGATGGATCCATGCAGGAGTAGACCGATATAGATGAACCATAAACCAGAATATGTCTACATATATCTGATTATAATATGATCATGCAAGCGGAGATAAATGCGATGAGGGAGAGTATAGTCCTGGTCAGAGAGAACTTGGCTTAATGGGTATACAGGGATCTAAACATTCTTACTAACAGATTTGACGCACTGTCTACGATTGACAAGAAGCTTTAAACGACTCTTCCGCAAGTAGAACTGACACATCCCTATAATGTAAAGTACATTACATTGAAAGCAAAGCTACGGGTGTGGACGACAGTTGGTAGGACTACAAGAATATTATAAGATGACCCAGATGACAAGAAAAGCGTTGATATTCTAAAAGTGATCTAATCAGATTAATGAGTTTCCTCACGTGACACTATACGCTACAGCAACATTTTAATCGAATAATATGCCACCGATGACATCGAACAAAGTGCATACAGAGAGGACACAATAAAGGTGGAACATTAACTACGTCAATGCACAGCTTTTGTAACCCAAAAACTCTAAATTTCATTTCCTAAAATACACGAATTCAATGCCAAATATTTATAGATTATACGCTTAAATAAGTATGAAAGCTGTATTCGGATATGCCGAATCTCCAATAGCCTCCACCACAAATGCATGTGAATTAAATATTTTTTGCTATAACTTTTTCTCTACTCAACCGATTTTAATAATTTTTGGAATAGTAACGAGTTACATATAGCTTTATATTTTGGCGATACTTTATTCTAATTTGTCGATTTCTAATTGAAAGTTTCTTGCTTGAACTAAGAGGTTACATCATATATCGGTCTATAATATAATGAACCGATTCTGATGGTTTTAAACAGGAAACTTTTTAGGTCTATAACAAATATTCAAGTAAAATTTCATTGAATTCTGTCCATTATTATTGATGGGGGCGTGGAAACAACAGACAAACAGGCGGACATGGCTAAATCGACTCAGATTTTTATTTAATGCAAGAATATATATTTTTTTATGGGGTCTGAGATAATTCCTTTTTAGCGTTTTACACGGAATGACAAAGTAAATTTATACACTCTTCACCAATCGTGGTGGTGGAGGGTATAAAAAAGAGAGATTCAGTTTACAGTCTTGTATTAAGGGCAATTTTGTCTTTATTATACCCAAATTTTATAATAATAACTTTATTTATATAAGTTTTAACTCTTTTCACAAAAGTACACTGAGGAAATCAATATATCAATATGTCACACACAATCATTTGGGAAACTTAATGTAACTTGGCTCCATTTCTCCGATATTTTTCGTTTGTTTCGAAATAAATCTCTTTAAAGTAAACCTTGATAGATGATAATTGAACAGTTATATTTTCCTAGAAACCAAATAAAATTCTAATAATGGAATAATTAAATCTGTTCATATCAATTTTTTTCTCATCGAGAACACGTTTTTTTTTCTAAAATATTTAAAATTTAAAATTTAAATTAAATTTAGCATTATTTGTACGTGTTTATGATCGAGTCTTTAAAAAAAAAACGACATTATTTTTTATAATTTCGAACTTTGAGCACAAATGTTTTTGAAATAATGAGATCAGTTCTAATCGATCTTATTCTATAACAAGTTCAAATTTAAAATTTTTTTTAAAGCATCAGAGAAATTTAAGCAAGTTTTTCTCTCTTTTCCCTTCAATATTAATGTCAAGAAATCTGATCGGTATTATCTAATCGTTATATATTTTGTTTATATCTTCCTAAAACTTAAGTAGAAAAATGAGCTTAATAATTTATAATGGGTGGTCCCAACTTTGCCCAAAATAAATTAGCATTTATTAGTCTCAGTGTATAACAAGGTAATAATTACAGGAACCCTGACATCAAAATCAACAGGGAATATAAATCATATCATGTAATAGTGACCTGCATGAGTGAATATCAAATTGATATAACATAATTGAAAGAATACCGGCTTTATAATTTGAAACCAATAACATAATTCAGATACCAGTTCCTCAAACCTGGTCAAATGGAGACCTGCTTCAGATGACCGTTTTAACTCATTGCTGCTCCAACGGATCCATGCTGTTTAAGTGAACGAGAATGAATTCTATATAGATTAACCAGAAACTAGAATATGAAGCGGAGATACATGCGATGAGGAATAGTAATAGTGTAGATCAAAGAGAACTTGGTTAAATTGGTACTCAGAGATCTACATTTGTCCTCAAGTCAAATGGTACACATTGTCATAATGTACTTTGGCTTTCATTACATTGAAAGCCAAGCTACGGGAGTGGGCAACAGATGGTAGGACTACAAGAATATATATAGGGTGACCCAGATGATAGGAAATGCATAGATATTCTAAAATTGCGAAAAATGAGTGTCCTTACGGGTCACTTTACCCAACAGCAACATTTTAATAAAATATAAGTTACCGATAACGTCGAATGGAAGTTATGATTATGAAGCCTTTTACAAAATATTCTTACTATCTTTTTGTTCAATATAACCGACTTTATGTGTCCAAGATCGGTTGAATTTTTGTTATTTCCTATATCGTATCAGAGAAGACCTCACCCTCGACTCGTAGTAGTGCTAAAGAAGTGAACATTTTAGACTAATTTTTTTAATTGATTCATGACCCGAATTCTATCAGAATTGATTCTTAAATAATAACTATAACATCATATGAATCGAACTCCTTAAAGTTCAGTATTTTGACCCTGCACCACCGTAGTTTGTTGTCTTTGTACTGATATTTGTAACATATATATTCAAGTAGCTCATAAAACTCATTGATAGAAAAATGGTGTTACTCCCATTTTTAAGTATACCGATCGATCCATGAATACTTTTTGATTCGATTTAATGATTTTTGATGTCCGTTCGCTGGCTATGATATCAAGAGAAATGAAATCGGAGCAATATATCAGGAAGCCCTTAAATATCCTTCAGAAGCAGGTGTGAATAATTATGGGCCTTAAATAATTTGATTTTATGAGTTATGCTTATTTAAATTGTTCCTCTAAGAAATTCTGGTCTCATATCGAACGCAACCCAAAGTGGCGGGGTCCCTAGCGACGGAAAATAGTCTCATTGTATTTTTTTAGTTGATTAGTTAAGACCAGGAGAATGTAATATTATCTTCCTTAAGTTAATGAAGATTCCCAAACGAATGTAAACAAACTCTGAGTCCCAAAGTAGATGGGAAATGTCCGCCATGTACTGCTTTGATCTGACTTGTCTAGATTATGTAGGTGCAGTGTGACTGTTCTCTAGTTAATGAAGACTCCTTGGGGACCAAAAACCCGAAATTAGAGTCGTATTACGGGAAAAATGCTATTTAAAATAATGGTCCCATCACAATATATTTTTTTGGACTTATTATATCAATATAAAAATATAAAAAATTAAGACTTATATGACAAACTGATTTTGGGGTGTATCAAAATTTTACGTATTTAAGTCTATAATTTTTATGTATTGAACTGATTTTGGTACAGCTGTATGTTGCATTTAAATTCATTCTAAATCCAGTTAATTTTTGTTGAAAAATTTAGAAAATTTATCATCTTCGAAATTTAGATATTGGACCCATGTCACTGGTTTTAAAAAGGGATCTACTTAAATAGGAAATTATTAAGGGTAACAAGAAAATTAATCTAGAGAATGTTTTTTACAGAGACATACATAATGGACATAGCTTAATCGATTCAGATTTTGAATTGATGCAAGAATATATAATAAACTAGATGGGGTCTTAGATGATTCCATTTTGGCATTGCACATGGAATGACGAAGTTAATGTATCCTAGTCACCACTTGTGGTCTTGAAGGGTAAAAAATATCTGGCCCAATGTGCAATATTTAATTTTCCCAATATCGGATCATATTGTACATATTTCATATTCATTAATATCTCATTTAATACGCGTTCGAATGTTATTTGCCTGAGTGACTGAGTAATTAAATGCAAAAAAAGCTTTAAATTAAATAAAAAAGAAGATTTAAAAAATTACTAAATACAAATTAATCATAAACTAAAAATACATTTATCATTTTCTAAACTATAATACAGTGACTATTACAGTGACTCTTTTACTTTATCACCTCGACAGAAAGTCATGCAATTAATTGTCACTCACACACGATGTCAAAATGATTGATGGATTAGTTAAACAAAAAACGAGAAGAAGAAAAATATTTAAATCACTTAAGATACTTAAAATACGTAAAATAAGTGAGTCAGTCGCATAGCATTTCTAAGAGAGAGAATGAGAGATCTTCACTATTTACAAGATACACTTAAGATCTCACTAGTTAAAAATTATCTCTAGTTTTCTATTTTAAATTACTCACAGAGAAACAACGAGTGTGAGAGAGAGAGATGGAGTATTTTTAGATATTTCCAGAATGAGTAAAAAGATCATTAAATGCAATAAAATTTGTTGCTTACGATAAACTGACCGCTATTGCTATTATTATTGTTGTTGTTATTTTTTGTGTAGATCAGTATGTGAATGATATAGATGATAATCATTATAATAATAACGGTAATTGTGTGAAATGAAATTATCACTTCTCCTCATTAAATTAAATCAAATTTATCAAATATTTAATAATATTTTGTCTACATTTTTGTTAGTTGCACGAGTTAATCTTCCTGCACAAACAACAACAACAACAATATATATGTACATATACATACTTTTAAAATACATAATGTTCATAACTAAATCATTTACTCGCTCTTTAACTATAAAATATTTTATATCCTCCACCATCACATGCTGTGTAGAGGGTCATATTAACTTTGTCATTCCGTGTGTAACGCTTAGACCCCAAAATGTATATATTCTTGCATCATATAAAAATTTGAATCGATTAAACTCTGTCCACTATGTCTGTCTCTGTAAAAAACTTTCTCTAGATTAATTTTCTTGTTACCCTTAATAGTTTCCTATTTAAGTAGATCCCTTTTTAAAACCAGTGACATGGGTCCAATATCTGAGATAACCTCTAAATTTCGAAGAAGATACATTTTCTACATTTTTCAACAAAAATTAACTGGATTTAGAAAAATTTTAAACGCAACATACAGCTGTACCATAATCAGTTCAATAGATAAAAATTATAGACTTAAATACGTAAAATTTTGATACACCCCAAAATCAGTTTGTCATATAAGATTTAATTTTTTATATTTTTATTTTGATATAATAAGTCCAAAAAAATATATTGTGATGGGACCATTATTTTTAAAATAGCATTTTTCCCGTAATACGACTTTAACTCCGGGTTTTTGGTCCCCAAGGAGTCTTCATCAACTAGAGAACAGTCACACTGTACCTCCATAATCTAGACAAGTCAGGTCAAAGCAGTACATGGCGGACATTTCCCATTTACTTTGGGACCCAGAGATTGGTTACATTCGATTGGGAATCTTCATCAGCTAAAGGATAATAATATTGCATTCTCCTGATCTTAACTAATCAACCAGCTCTGTGTGTCTCTCTGTCTGTCTGTCTGTCCGTCTGTCTGTCTGTCTCTCTGTCTGTCTCTCTCTCTGTATGTCTCTGTCTCTCTAATGTTGGCACGCTCACATCTACTTTAATTGACTGAGCTTAATTGAATTCAGCCTGAGTATTTTTTATAGTCCTGAGAAGTTTTCTATTTAAAACCATCAAAATCAGTTCATTATATTAAAAGATATATACCAATATCTGAGACAACTTCTAAGATCAAACAAACAAAAAACTTTCGTAAAATTGTCAATAACAAATCGACAAATTATATTAAAATCTTGCCATTATATTAAACTATATACGTACTTCATGACCATTCCATTATCCATTCCATTATCAAAATCAGTTCAGCAGAAAAAAAGTTATAGCCAAAAATATAACTAACTTTATGACTCCCCAAGTGTTCCTGTGCGATATTTAAGAAAAATTTCAATATATTATATACGTTTTTGAGTGTATGTATGATTGTGTATGTACAAAACATAATGTATTTACTTCACACGCATTTGTGCTGGAGGGTATTAAAGATTCGACATAGCCGAATGTTGTATTTGGCGATTTGATTAAAATGATGATATTTGTTGGTTATGTTCATATGTTTGAATGGATGGATATAGTAACTATATCTGTATATCTGTAAACTAAATCGTAGTAAATATTTCTTATTCTCTCTCCCTCTCATTCTAATAATAATTGTTTGATGAAATATATACCAAATGAATTTTATTGAAATTTCCGCTAAATCAAACACAAAATATCAGCGCTCTATGCAGCAACAACATACTTTAAGTATGTTGTGATAATGTGTATGTATTTGTGTACGTAAATAATAAAAGAGATCATTTACACCGATAGAACTTTTAACGGAAAATCTATTTGATGGAAAGTGGAACAATTTTCGCCTTTAACTCTTTAAAATTGTCTTAGGTTATTCCACTATGATTCCTTTCCCCTCTTTCTCTCTGTCCTTCCTCTCTCTCTCTCTCCTTTTTTTCTATGAGTCACATAAGTTTTCTGTGCTCTCCAATTTGCCGCCTTGAGAGGAATAAAACTCTTACAGTACGTAAGTGAAAAATGTCTTCTTTTGGTTCCATCTTTGGAAAATAACACATTCTATTTGGTCTATTTAAATCCTTCAGTAGACAGTTTTAAGCCTTAATCCCTGATTATGGCTGCTTTTTCAAATGATTTCCGATTTTCAGAAACAAGTAAAAATGCTGCATTCGGCTTTACCGAATCTTTAAGATCCTCCACCACGATCGATAAGGAAATAATCGTATAACCTATTAAAAATTACGCTTAAAACGTGATACCACTCCTCCGTCGCTTATCACAAAATTACGTCTCAAATGAAAAATGCTAAGATTCACTAAGATCTGTAAGATTTCGTTCGATATTTTTGACACATGGAAAGATGAAATTAGAGAAATTATATATCGATGTATCGAAAATTATGTCTACTTTTCAGAAATATATAACATTATTGACAATAATAAAATTCGTTGCGCACTCTTTGCGGAAAAGTGCCTTGAAAGTGTTGAACAGGTTTCTTTGCAAATCAATTTCGATCTTCAAATAATTTTTGTTTACTCAATCTATCTTAATGAAATTTTGCACATAGATAGCTTTTTTGATACTCAATCGGAAACTTTTAACTTTATTTTGGTTTTCCTCAAACAGACCCGTAATTCCCAAAAAAGTTGTCGAAAATTTCCCTAAAAATGGGATTTTTCACATTTTTTGCTATATCTTTCTAACCGATAACGGGGAGCAAAATTTGTACTCGCTATAGTATAAAGATCGGTCAAAAAGTAAATTTTTTAACATCTGAAGCTAAATATCTCTTAAACTATACGAGGTAGCCTACCCATACTTTAGTAGCGGAATCCCCTCATAAAAATCTTTAAAATTGGTTTAAATATAAGAAATCTGAATCGTTTTAAATACTTTTATGACTTTTTGGAACCCTGAGGACCGACCCCTATTAGGTCTACAAAGTCCAAACTCAAAACTTAAATTTGACTACACTTCTACTATTTGAAATTTCTTTAAAATCGGATTAGCCGTTCGGAAGATATAGAATTATTTTCATTTATTTTTTATTTGGGTCACTGTCCGTAGTTCCAGAATCCCAAATTTTGCTGGATGCATAATATTTTCACTTAAGGCAATAAATATCAGGCTATTAAATAGTATGAAAATTTAAGAAGCCGTTTAGTCATAATAGTTTTTTTTTAATTTTCAGTTTTAAGAGATTGTCTCCGATATCGGTCTATAACATTTTTTCTACTGCACCGATTTTTAGTACAGTGACAACAACTTCTTTGGCCAAATTTTATTGATCTTTGCCAAATATTGTGAATGTGAACATGCCAAAAGCAGACATATATATGTAATTCATAATCGTACATCCCCAAACTCTGTGTGTCTATAGGATGCAATTATTTATCCTAATTCCCACATAAGGTACCTCGCATTCGGCACAATTATTTTCCTAATTGTCCTTAACATATGATCACTTACCGGAAAAAAGTTTTGGGCGTATAAAACTAAAGAACAATTCTATTGAAATTCGGCATAATTATATCCCTTAACATGTGTCATTAATATGACCGTTATCGGTCTATATTTTGCTATAGTTCATATGTAACGCCCCTTCAGGGAAAACGGTTATGAGGTTATAAAACTGTTATATGAATATGAACCAAAACATCGTCACGATATATTTTCTGTCTTGAATATGTGTTACCAATTTGGCGATATTTTACTACTGATCCCATTTATATCTCCTCCCCCAGAAAAAGCTTTAAGAATATACGACTTTTAATCTTAAACCAACTCTACTTAAATTCGGTACAATAATTTCTCTACTTATATTTAATAAGTGTTAATAATTTGACAAATATCGGATTATATTTAGCTATACCTTCCATTTAAGGCATCTTCCAGAAAAAGGCCTCTAAATTATAAAAATCTGAAATTTGAAATTTTTAAAATGATTTTATTATATGAATTTAGTTTGGCTATTTACGGGAGGGTGTTACACCCACCTTTAAGTATATCATTTGACTCAGAATCATTTTCTGAGCCGATTTAACGATGTCCGTCCGTCTGTCTGTCTGTCCGTCCGGCTGTACATGTAAACGTTGTGAACACGCAATTTTTGAGATATCTCGATGAAATTTGGTACATAATATAATTATTTCGGCCAAAGGAAGAATCCAATTGAAATAGGACCTGTTCGGTCCAATATTTCGGGTACCTCTCATTAAATTTCCTCCTGCAATTAGGTTTTGTTGCTCATAAAAGTCCTAAATTTAAAGCAATATTAACGACATTTGGAAAAAATAAGAGTAATAATATTCTAAAACAATGTGCCAAATAATGCGAGGGTTGGTCCATTACTTTTCATAGGTTCCATACAAGTTCCCTTCCAAATATCACTTTTCAAGGCATAAATCTCACATATACGTTTGTATTGCATTAAGAAGTGGTAAAATTAAAATAAATAAAAGCAAAAATCGATGTGCAAAATTATACGAGGGTCGGTCCATAATTTCTTCTATGTCCCATATAAACCCCCAGAAACATTCCTGTTCAAATTTCTTAATTTGATAGTTTCATCATAATGTACTGCATACTTAAGAATAAATCAAAAAATAAAATTATACGAGGGTTGTTCATTAATTTTTCATAACTGCTATATATAACCAACATTGTGCTGTAGGGTATTAAATAGTCGGACTTGACCGACTGAGTCATTTCAATTGATTATCGGATTAACCATTATCCATGTCATTTTCATTTGAAACTCTCTCAATTGCTTATCTGGCCGTTCAATCAAGTCTCAAGTGTAAATGTTCATATGAAAATAAAATTAAATCGTTTGCAATTGTTAAGTAGACCGTATTAGTTAAAAAGTTGTGTTTAGTTGCTCATTGTCTTGTTAGTTATTTTCTTCTATTTCCATTTATTTTCATTATTTTTATTATTTTTCTTTTATTATTTCTCATTATTTCAGTAAATATTGAAAAGAAACCTGAAATTTTTAAATTAAAAAAAAATTGTAAGTAATTTTTTTTATTTTATACTACAATTCGGGAAGTTCTTAAAAATAGACCACAGATTGATGCATCAAATCAAAAACTGAGTCGATTTAGCTATGTCCGTCTGTCTGTCTGTTGGAAACATTCTCACGCCTAAAATAATTGTCTGAATTAAAAAAACTGGGCCACATCGTTTGTTATTGTCCTAAACAGTTTACTATTTAAAACCAGCTCTATCGGTTTATAAGCAAGGAAGTTATAGACCGATATCTGAAACAACCTCAATATTTCGAAAATGAATTTTAGCATACAATTGTACGTGCTTCATCATCGTGCAAAAAATCATCAAAATCTGATACACCCCAAACTCTGTGTGTCATATGGGTCGCAATTTTTAAGATAATTTACTGAAATTTGTCACATATACTTATTTTGATACAATAATAAATCCAACAAAGTCATATTGATCTGGGATCATTAATTGACCCAGCTCCCATATAAGGCCCCTTCCCGGAATATGATTTATAGCTTATAAAACTTTTAAATTTGAACCAGTTCTATTGAAATTTGGCACAAATTAATTTTCTAACTATTTTAAATTATTTGTTATAAATGTTATTAACATGAGTCCATATTTCGATATAGCTCCCATAAAAGGCCCCTTCCCGTAAAACCGGTTTGAGCTTATAAAACAATTGGAACTCGGTACAATGCATTTTTTAACTGTTTTTAATGTATATTTTAATTAATCTTGGTCAATATTTCGATATAGCTTCCATATCAAGCCCCTTCCCGGAAAACCGGTTTGAGCTTATAAAACAATTGGAACTCGGTACAATGCATTTTTTAACTGTTTTTAATGTATATTTTTAATTAGAATAATCTCGGTCCATTTTTTGATGTAGCTCCCATATCAGGCCCATTACCGAAAACAGTTTTCAGCTTATAAAACGAGTAAATAAAGACCAATTCTATTGAAATTCGACACAATTATTTTGCTAACTGTTCTGAAGATATTATATTAACTTGCCCTATATTGGTCCAAATTTTCCTATTGCTCCCTTATAACGGGATTTTCCGGAAAACCCGGTTTATGTTTATAAAACATTAAAGATTCGGCATAGCCGAATATAGCATTCTTACTTGTTTTAAATATAATTTTCTGAAATACGCCCAACGTATCTGTTTTGATTTACTAATAAACCCAAGGAAATTTGATTGTTTTGGAGTCGCTTTAAGGTCCCCTTCCGGAATAAGGTCTAAAGCCGTTAAAATTTTTAAGTTTGGACCAGTTCAATTGTTCATTTCTTAAATATATATTATTAATTTTGTTTATCGAAGTCCATATTTTGCTGTAGCTCCCATATAACGCCCTTTTTCTTAAAATAGTTTTTAGCTTATTAAACTCTTAAATATTGACAAATTCAATTGAAATTTGGCACAACTATTTTGTTTAACTTTTTTGAATATATGTTAATAATTTGACTATATCGGTCCATAATTCGATATAGCTCCCATATAAGTCCTCTTTTCGGAAAGCAATTTCTTAAATACAGATCAATTGCATTTAACTTTAGCACAATTAAAACTGTCTTGAACATTAATATTTGACAAATATCAAGTCATATTTTGCTATAGCACCCACTTTCCGGAAAAGGATTTTAAGCTTATAAGACCCTTTAATTTTATTGAAATTTTGGTAGAATTATTTTTGAAATTGTCATTAATTTATGTACTTAAAAAGTCTATTATCCGAACATTTTCCCCTATAATCCTACTCACCGGAATAGTATTTTAGACTTAAAAGGGTTTAAAATATAAAAACAATGTAGTTTTTATAGAGGCCTTTTTATTGGAATCGGTGTTTATGCTGATAAACGAATTTTTAGCTTTCTGAACACATATTTGTATTCTTGTTCCAAATTTCAATAGAAACTTAAAACCATAAACCGGATAGGTGCCTTATATAGGAGCTATAGCAAAATATGGACCGATATTAGTCAAATTCATATCATATATTCAAGAAAGTTGGATAAATAAATAACTAAATTTCGATAGAATTGAAATTTGAGAAAAAAGTTTTTTAAGCCGCGTAGAGGCCTTATATGGGAGGCTACGTCAAATAATGGTTCTAGTTTGTTTTGGTTGTGGCAATTTTTAAACTTATTTTGGGGTTGCATATTTAAGATTATAACTTTTTTCTATAGATCCGTACTCATGTTTCATACGACGATGGAATATATACGTATAACTTTATATTCTGAATAAATCCTGCTTATTGATCTTTTTCGGAATTTCGAGGTGGTTTCAGATATTGGGCTATAATTTTTTTTTTAAGATGAACCGATTTTTTCAGTTTTAATTAGCGATCTGCATAGCACAATTATAAACATTTTTTCATGGACCTAAAACCTTTAATAGAAAAAAGTGAACTGGTCAACAATATACAGACGGAAGGAAATAGATTAAAAACAATTCTACTTGAATATCTCTTAAACTATAAGAGATAAATAAATATGTTAATATATTTTTATTGGAATTTTTAAGGACTTTTATATAATAAGGAATTTTCAGAAAATCAACATAACCGAAATGATCAACTTTGTAAGTCCACCCACAACCCCTCTAACCAACTGAGGATCTGTTATCCTCCAAATTAACACGAAAACACCACAAATGTAACTCGTTAAATATTTTAAAATATTTCTAACGGTTTTTAACTTTGTTCCCAAATTAAAAAAAAACAATTTTGACCCACTGTGCGGTAGCTTTTCTAAGACATTAAAATTTTATTAAATCTTTGACCAACAAACTCTTCTTCTTCTTTTTCTCTTTATTTTTGTAATTTAAATGGGAAAATTATAAAATTCTCAGTATTTTTTTTGTTTGATTTATTATTAAAATGTTTAAAGAGAAATAAAATAAAATTAAATAATAAAATCCTTCAATAAAACATTTTTTTCCTTTTCTTTCCTTTTTTGTTTAATAATTCGCACTTTTGCATTTTGTCTTTTCACCTGATATTTTACAATTACTTTTACACAATTTTAGATTTCTTAAGAATTTTCCATTTTCCACACTCCATCATAAAAAGTGAAATTTTACACGCTCACACACACACATACATACACACACATTTCCTTTCAGTTAAACCTTTCGATAATTAAATATTTCACGCTTAAAAAAAAAGGAAACAAAACGAAATATTAAGAAAATATTTCTTAGAAATGAAGCGAAAGATAAATAAAGAAAATGCGTGAAAACTTAAAATAAAATCACAAAATCTAAGGGGTGAGACGGAAAAAATATTTACGGAAATTTTGAGTAAGAAATATTTGATTTAAATAAGAGTTGCCAGACTTTATTTCTACTGAATTGATTTTGATAATTTTTGGAACGATAATGAAGTACAAAGAGCTTCATGCTATGACAGTAATTCATTTTAATTTATCGATTTTTAATTGATAATTTTACGAAAGTATTTTGATTGGATATCGGTCTATATATTTTCATATACTGAACCGGTTTTGCTGGTTTTAACTAAAAAGTTTCTCAGGACAATGACAGTTTCACAAAAATTCTTTGCGGTTGCCTCAGATATCGGTCTATATATTTTCATATACTAAACCGAGTTTGCTGGTTTTAAATAAAAAATGTCTTTGTGGTTGCCTCAGATATCGGTCTATATATTTTAATGTACTAAACCGAGTTTGCTGGTTTTAAATAAAAAAAATTTCTTTGTCGTTACCTCAGATATCGGTCTATATCTTTTCATATACTGAACTGAGTTTGCTGTTTTTTTTTAATAAAAAATTTCTTTGAGGTTTTCTCAGATATCGGTCTATATCTTTTCATATACTGAACCGAATTTGCTGGTTTAAAATAAAAAAATTCTCAGGACTTTAACAAATACTCAGGCGAAATTGCAATGAGCTCTGTCAATTATAGTGGATATAAGCGTGCCAACAACCGACAGACAGGCGAACATAGAAAAATCGTACATTATGATGTCTGAAATGATTCCTTCTTAGCGTAACACACGGAATGACAAACTTAATACCCTCATCACCACTCGTAGTGTACATTAAATTGTCCTTAAATCAGAGAATTCAAAATATTCCCACTTAAATTTACGTAAATACCCAAAACTCCAATCCGTATAATACGTGTTTAAAAATTTTGCTTTTTTCATAACAATAATCATCCTGACGTTATAAATAGGAACCGGCAGAAAACACCTATTTGGGTGTATATATTACAGATGCAACTATATGGTTCAGATCATAAAGATAATTCCTTCTTAGTGAATTGAAAAATTTAAATTTTTTTTTTCAAAATTTATATAAAAGCTTTTTCCAGGAAGGAACCTTAAATTAAAGTTATAGCAAAACATGGGCCGATATTCATCAAATTAATCAATTAGTAATATATATTGTTAGAAATTTAATCGTGACGTTTTTTTTTATTGAAATTTCATGTAAAACCATTTGCTAAAAAAGATATTGGAACTATATCAAAATATGGGTCAATATTCAACAAATCAGTTACTTGATTTAAAAACTGTTAGAAAAATAATTATGCCAAATTTCAATAAAATTGGTTAATATTTAAGACTTATAAGCTCAAAATCTTTTTTCTGGAAAGAGTCCTACATGGAAACTATGTCAGTCCGATCCATCTGATATTGGTTAAATTCAAAACAATTTCAAAAATAATTTTATCGAGTTTCAATAAAATTGGTCTTTACTTAAAAGATTTATAAACCCAATTCCAGCAAGTTATGTTACATGGAAATTAGGACAAATAATGGTCCCAGAACAGTCTAGTCTTTAGGTGTATTATTACACACAAATAGCAGACTACAATGTGGCCATGTGGTCTTTAGAGTCTGCATTTACCTGAGGTCTCGAAAACGTTTTCTAAATTATTCAAAGTCCCTTAAGGTTTTTTTGGTTTTGGCATTTTAGAAAATACAGGTTCAGTCCAAAATTTCGATTAAAAATAAATAAAAATCGAAAAGGGCTGATCCCAGCTTCCAAGAATTTTCCGACATATAGTTTCAGATCTTCTTTTTCTCAAAATAGGAAAATCTAAATGTTTGTAATGTATAGAAAAATCCCTTTTAAATATATCATACCACGATATCGATAAATGTAAATAAATCGGAAAATATAAGAGATATAGTTTTCACTAAAAGCTATATGTGAGTCAAACGATTTTTAAAATTTATTAATAGATATAATTTTAACGTGCGTTTTCCTTGATAACCATTATGTAGTCGAAAATTCCATGATTGTAATGCTAAACTCCTCTGATTTAGCTGCGTAAAAGTTCGCTTAAATCCGGCCGTTTAAAAGTTTCAGATTTATTTTCATAAGTTTGACATGTGGATAAAATTTTTGTAGAGTTCTAGATACTTTTAACTGAGATCCCATAACTTGGTTCAGGTACTCACTATATTGTACATAAAAACAAAGTTACATCGCTACTTCTCTGCTATCATTATTTACAATTTTATGTAAATCCAATTGGCCGATTAAAAGTTATAGATTTATTTCCAAAATCTTCATAATAAAACCAAATCTCAAGTTATGAAGAAAGCTTTACTCCTCAGCTATCGTCCTATCAAATTTCATGTAAATCCAAAGCGGACAAATTTTTTCCCGAAGTTTGATAAATTATTTAAATTTTTTAGTGTCCGAGATATTTCGTTCATAAACCCATGAACCCTCCGTTATAGTGCAGTCATTATATCCATTTTTTTGTAAATTAAATCGGTGTATAAAAAGTAAGAGATTAATTTTCATTAAGTTTAACAAACGATTACAATTTTATAAGTATTCGAGATACCTTAATTTGAGACACCATAACTTCACCCATGAAACCATAATACGATCAAAGCTTTCACACATACAATGCTACACTCCACCGAAATTACTATGTCAAATGTTAATGTAAATCCTGCCGATCTAAACATGTAATTTCATCTTTTTTCGATCTCATTCCTTATGAAGAAGATTACAAAGTGATGTGTCTAAGTGTGTGTAAGTAATATTTTCCAAAATAAACACACAAAAAACTACAAGAAGAATAACAAAAACATTTTCACGATCAAAACAGACACCTGTAAAATCAATACATGTGTTTCTAATTAACTGAGTGTAGGTAAACACATAACAGTGATTTGTGTAGAGAGTACTTCAATGTAATGTGAAAATGTACATGAAAAAAGAGAGAAAGAGAGAGCGAGACACATATAGAGAGTGATTAACTATAAGAGAGTGAGAGTAAATGATAATTTGTTTTTGCTTATTTCTATGACAATTTCAAGTAAATTAAAGAAAATGAGAGATTTTCAAGCAAAAAAAAAAAAAAAAAAAAAAAGAGCGATAACAGAGAGTTTTTAAAGCGAATTTTAAATGCATTTAACTTTTTACAGTAGTAAATTTTAAAATAAACGCATTTTTTTTGCTGTTATTAAAAACGTGAACGTCAAACAGCAAAGACTTAAGTAACGGCTAAAAGTGGATTTGAATTTTTATTTATTAATTTTTTCTCAGTGTTTTTGGAAGTGAAATAAAATAGTGAATTAAGTTATTATTTTGCAATTAAATTATTTTGTAATTAAAGAAATAAAATTTATAATGATTAAAACCAATTAATGCGTTTTGAAACTACACGTTTGATCTAGTGTTTTTCCGATTTTTTGGTTTGAGGTGCGAAAAAAATTCAAGAAAATTGTGGAAAATTAAAGAAAATATATGACAAAAAAAATCAAAAAAAATATTTAAATTTTTAAATAAAATAAAGAAAAAAACCCAAATTTACAAAATCGTGTTTTTAAACCATCGATCAGTTTTCGCTATTTAACTTGACTGACTCTTTTCGGCGTTCGATTTGTATGGAATTTTTTATAATAACAACAACAACAATAAACACATTCAAATCTTTTTTTTTTTGCTTAGTTTCTCCCCAAACGATCATTTAGGAGAGTTAATAAACTGTCAGTTGCTGTTGGTACGCTCTAGCGTACGGTTTACGATCTTATTTAAGAAAAATTTGAAATAAAAATAAAAGAAAAAGTGAAGGCAAATTAAAAATAACGACGTTTAAGCGAAATAAAAAACGGTTAAATATATTTTGAATAAAAAATAAAATAAAAATATTTAAAAATAATAATTTTGATATAAAAATAAAACAAAATTAAAAAAATTTTTTGAAATGTTTAAATAAATTTCCTGAAAAAAATCCGCCTAAAGGAAAAACTATACAATAGAAAAAAATCGCTTAAAATTAAATCTAAGAAAAAAGTGAAATTTTTTGTATTTAGAAAATCTTAATTTTCATTTCAACGGATCTGTTACAAATTTTGGATTATATTTTTTTGCCTATTTTTTTGGTTAAAGAAACGCCTCAAGGTAAGTTTGATTATTTTCTTGATAACTAAACAATATTTTAAAGACTTTCTTTTTCTATACATGCAAACCCAAACACACACACACACATTTCTCCTATAAAATTGTTTGTGTATGTGTTTAATATATATTTTTTCACCTGTTTTACAACAACTTACAAATTACCTGGCTACAATTTCCTTTTTCAGTTTATGTTTTTCCCATTTTTTTTTGTTTCAAATACCTGTCTTTTGGGTCATAAACACGTACAATAGATTTTCATCAAATACACACACACATACACAAATAAATGCCAATGCAAATATACAATCATCATTCATTTGATGCATTTGTTCATTATTTGAATGTACAACAAAAGATTTTTGTAATTTTTTATGTCACTTACTATATCGATCATACCATCTGACTGTCAATCCAGACGCTTTTTATATTTGTTTTAGTGTTGCAAAACTAACGATTAAATTTTTATTAAAAACGATTTTTTTGAAAAATAAAATCGGTTTTATTTTTTTGAAATTTTCGAAATTGGCAATTGTCATTTTGAACTTGTTAGGTTAGTTTTCGATATTTGTTACATTTTAAAGGTCATGACTATAAAAGAAATTTCGTCATCAAGTCTTTATTTTGGTGGGAGCATTAACTTTTGATAGTTAAATTTATAATAAAATTGAAAGGTTTCTTTTTTGATTAGAAATATAATAAAAACTTTAGATTGTTATCGAAAATTGAAAAGTAATACAAATTATTTATTATTTGGTATTGAAAAATAACAATCTAAACCTAAAGATCCAAAATAAATCTAAAAGCTAATTTTTTTAAACAAAATTTCAAAATATTGTATTTCAAATAAATCTGATTTTATTATTATTTTTTTTGTTTAAATTAATTAAATAATTTAATTATTCAATTTTTCAATATTATTTTTCATATTTGTAATAAAGTAAAAATAATATTGCACAATGTTAATTTTCTTTTAACATTGTTTACCGTATTAAATAATTAAAAATTTCTGTTAATTGAACACTTTCGTTGTGATTTTTAATCAAAAGGATCTAAGAAATTTTAATATCAAAAGAAAATTCAAAGAGTTTTCTTTTACTTCATATGTATTTTCCACTAAATTGATTTCATTTGTTTAACAAATTTTCCATTTTTATGAAAAAAAAACTACCAAAATTTTCTATGTATTTTATTAAGTAAAATTTTGTCACATTTTATGTTTAATTTAATAGAACTTTTTAGGGTCACAACACAATAAAGAATTTTTTTCTAGCAAAAGAAAGCTTAAAATCTTCTCTTTAACCTATTTGGATCCATTTGTTTATTAACACTTTTTCAATTTTACTAAAAATGCTCTTAATATTTCTTTAGTGTCTTTTATTTAGTAAATTTTAGTCAAACTTAAAGTTTAATGAAATAGAACTTTTGAAAGTCAAGATGGATCAATGAAATTTTAATATCAATATATAAATAAAATTCAAAGAATTCTCTTTTATTCCACATATAATTTTTAACCCGTTTGATCTCACCTATTTAACACTTTTTTTTAATTTGTATGAAAAAGACTTCCAAATTTTTAAATATTTTTTATGAAATTTGTCAAATTTTACGTTTAATTCAATATTCATTTTAAGGGCCCAACAATTTTACTCTCGCAAGACCGTTTAAAGTGTTCTCTTTAGCCCTTTATACACTTTTATACCTTTTGGATCCATTTCTTTATTACCTTTTCAATTTTGTGTCTTTAATTCACTAAATTTTAGTCAAACTTCAACTTTAATGGAATATAACTTCTGAGAGTCATTAATGATCAAAGAAAATTTAATATCAAATGAAAGCTTAAAGTGTTTGCTTTTATTCCATATATTCAAAGAAAATTTAATATTATACGAAAGCTACAAGTGTTCGCTTTTATTCTATATACAATTTTGTAACTCTTTGGATTCATCCGTTTAACATATCTTAAATTTTAATTAAAATACTCCCAAAATTTTAAATCAGTATTTTTTGTAATATAAAATTTAATTGAACATAACTTTTAAGAAACAAAAGGGTTTAAATAAATTTTACACTCAAAAGAAAGATCAAAGTATTCTCTTTAATTCAATATATACTTTTATAACAGTTTCTATATATCTGTATAACACTTTTTTCATTTCTTTACAAATACTACGAAAAATTTTAACTTTAAAATTGTATAAAATTTTAGAAAACTTTCAAGTTTAATGGACTCGAACTTTAGAGGTTTAAAGGGGCTTAAAGAGACTTTACCATCAAAATAAAGGTTGAAGTGTTCTCTCTAACCCCATATATACCTCTATATATTTTTGGATATATTTGTTAACACTTTTTCAATAAGTATTAAAATATACAAAAATTTTTTATGTATTTCATTAAGTAAATTTGAGTTAATTTCCAAGAGAACTTTTTAGTGTTCAAATACATTGAAAGAATTTAACTATTAAAAGAAATGTTAAAATGTTCCCTTTAACTCGATATATTTTTATATCATTCCGGATGTCTGTTTAACACTTTTTGTTATTATATGAAAATACTGACAAACATTTTATTTGTTTTATTTCACGCATTTTAGTTAATTTTAAAGTTTAGTGAAATAGAACTTTTAAGGATCTAAAGGGATTAAAGAAATTTTAATAGCAAAAGAAAGCTCTAAGTGTTTTCTTTTAACCTATATATTATTTGTATCCATTTGAATATGTCTATTTTCTACATTTTCCATTCTAATGGAATTACTCACAAATTTTTGTTTCGTTAACTTTAATAAAATTTCAGTTTTAGTCGAAAAGAACTTCTGAGGGTCAAGTGGGGCAAACGGAATTTTATTATCAAAAGAAAGGTAAAAGAGTTCTCTTTAACTCTATGTAAGTTTTTATACTGTTGTAATCGGTCTGTTTAACACATTTTCAATTTTAATGAGAATACTTCTAAAACTTTAAACTTTATTTAGCGGTTTAAGTCAAAGTTTAATTGAATAGAAGTAGAAATAGGTTAAGGGGGATTAAAAAAATTCACTGTCAAAATAAAGTTCAAAGTGTTTTCTTTTAATCCATATATACTTTTGCACCTATTTGGATCCATCTGTTTTACAAAATTTCAATTTCATTTAAAATACTTCCTAAAATTTTATTTAATGTATTTTAATTAAACTGGACATCAATTGAATGGAACTTTTTAGGGTCCAAAGGGATTCAGAAAAATTTACTATTACAAGCTAGCTCAAAGTGTTTTCTTAAAGTCCTTATATACTTTTGTTGCTATTTGGACCGTCTCTTCAGCACTTTTTTAAATCGTTTGAAAATATTCCTAAATATTTGAGGTATTATTTAGAGAAAATTTTGAACTTTAATAGTACAGAACTTTAAAGGTTTTAAAGAGATTAAATAAATTTTCCTATCAACAGAAAGGACCAGGTGGGCACTTTAAATAAATATGTAATTTGGAAGCCATAAGGAATCAAGTTCTGAACTTTTTTTGATTTACATGAAAGAGAGAGAGTAAAAATTTAAGTGAAAACTGGTTCCAAAAAAATCGGTTCCAAAGAAAGTATATTCAGTGGATCTGCTTCTAAAATTGGTGAATTTTTAAAAAGATGTTGTTTTCTCTTTTTATGAAAAAAATTAAATCAAAATTCTTAATATTACAAGTGCAATTATAACCTTACAATTAAATAAAAATGAAATTGTTTAAAAATTCCCCTCAAAATTTCTGTATTCCCGAGTTGTGAATTAAAAAAATATCACTTTGCCGCCATAAACAATTATTTAATAATTTCAGCAAAAAAAAAAAAAAAAAAAAAAAAAAACAAATAAAATAAAATTACTTAATTTATAATGAGAGCGAATGGGCCTTTGTTTACCCATAAAATGTCTTTATTTCAACTGGTTTTTTGGGATCTATTAAAAAATTCACTAATCGAGAAAAAAAACCCAAAATTTATATAAAAATTTATGATCACCTCTAAAATGTTTATATAGAAACAAAGTTCAAAAGTTCAATTCAAGTTCATTTTGTCTATAATGCAAATCTTTTAATGGGGGAAAAAATGGATAAAATAAAACCGACATTTAATGATAATAAAAACAAATTAATGTGAAATATATTTTAATATACATTTCTCATACGCTAATTTATAAAATATAATTATATTTTTATTAACAAGTGAGACTGAAAAAATCTCAACATACATATATACATACATACATACATACATACATACATACATGCTAATAAAAAGGAAACAGACTTATTTGATTAAAATTTAATTAAAATTTACAAAAAAAAATTATAGTTTTAATCTCGGAAACTATTCCATTAAAGATTTCATAGTATTTTCTGTCATTGTGTTCGATAGTCCAATTCTGTTTAAATTTGGACAACTTTTTGTGCTCTTTCATTCACTTTTAACAAGAGTTTAATTTTATTTCACTGAACTTAACTCCGGACAACTTGGAAGATTTGCCTCTCTTGGTTGTAATGCCAAACTATTGATCTTGTGCCATTCAAGGGTTAATTTTCCGGATCAAAAATAAGTGGTCAAATTGTGAAGAAGCAGCCTTTTTTTGTAAACATGTCATGATCTTAATTTCGGTAGTTTAGAGCCCGTTGTAGGAAATGATCGGTTTCATTTGCTGCATCAGCATATTGCTGGCCATACGAAGAAGTTTTTGGGAAATTTTGGCTTTGGGGTCCTTAACTTTTCTTCAACAATCCCTCGATTAGCAGCAACCAAAAATTTTTGAAAAGAAACTTACGGAAAATCAGAATATACGTTCTGTCATCTATAATTTAGTAATAATAAGAATTTTTTAACTTATATAGTCCGAGCGCTGAGTTCGTTGCCTTCCTACCGGATCTGTTAGGAGCTTTCTATTTTTCTGGCTTTATAAACATCATGTGAACCATTCCTTTTACTTTAACCAGATTTTGTTATTAACGGTCAAGTTCTAACGGTACTTTTTAATAACATGGGAAATTGTTTGATGTTTGTAAAAAGTTTTAATGAAAAATGTGTGTTAATCATTTTTCAATCTTACTCCTTATTATGATTTTTTAAAATTTTTAAGAAAAAAATTTATACTTTGGCCTGTGATTACATAAAAATCAGCTTGAATTGACAAAAAAATGAGTAAGAAAAAAACCTCTATATAGTGAACCATTGCAATTCATAGTCCGGTTTTATTTCTGCTTCTTCATTCACTTCATTCACTTCATTCATTGAGAGAAAAAACTCAAAAACAGACGTACTAACTGACGGACTGATGAACTGGCCGACTGTTTTTTATGATTAACTGAACTACATACTGAGTTTTTTTCACTCAAACTCATGCAAATATCACCAACAATTTGTTTTAGAATTATTAGTGATGTGGTAATTTGGAATATTTAATCGTTTTCAAATGAAAAAGAAATATTAATTGTTATAAACAAAATCTACTTTTATACAACAAAGTTGCATGAAATGAACATAATTTTAATGTTTTTTTCTTAATAACAACTGCATTTAAAGTCATATGAAATTAAAAACAATTAAAATTTTGTTAGAAACATTTGAAACCAGTTAATCGGTTACAATTTTATAATTTATGTAATAACTGACAAAAAATATATAAATAAAAAATGGTGGAAAAATAAATGCTGATAAATCAAAGAAATACAGAGTAAAAAATAACATCAGAGTTGCTTAATTTTGTAAAAACACTTAAAAGAGAGAGAGGGAGGGGGTTTTATCGTATTTTGCTTCTTTTTCCGGACACTTGAAATTGGAAACTGGAGATGTGTTTAATAAATTAAAGTGTAACTAAATCTAAAATTTCCTTAACATAAAAATTTCCTTAAATAAATTTAAAAACGAATTCCGTTTTGGCCTTAAAACCAGCATAAACTAGAGATGTGAGAATTGCAAACTAAAGATGTGAGAATTGCAAATTAAAGTTGTGAGAATTGCAAACTAGAGATGTGTGTTATAAAATAAATGAAAAATTGTTATTGTTATGAAAATTAGTTAATTATCGTTTTACTAACCGAATTATTATTAGATTTTTTTTGGTCAAGTTACCTTTGTATTATGTCATACAAATGAATATTTTGTTAAACTGACTAAAATGAGTGACCAGAAAATGGTTCGTACTGAAATTATTAAATATTTTCTACAAAACCCAACTTAATCGTACTGAAAATTTACCAAGCACTCAAAGGTCAGCCGCCAAACTGTTTCCAATGTTAATAAGCAGTACCGGAAAAACTTGTCCATTGATAGAAAACCTTGTTCAAGTAGAAGGAATGGTTCACATGATGTCTCTAAAGCCAAAAGAGCTCCCAACTCATCCTCTAGGAAAGTAGCCCGGTTAGTTCAGTGCTCGAAAATTTGGTACTAAATGTTAGATTTAGATTTAAAACAAGTAAAAATGTGATAGTCGTTTAAGACCGACTATGTAATACCCTACACCACATTATTAATTGTAAATGACAGCTATGAAAAATTTATGAATGACTCATGTAAGATTTGCTTTTCTGATTTTATGAAGTACATTATTATGATGCTAAAATTTATGTGAAATTGTTGCGTTTTTGAAATAATGGACCGATCCTCGTTTAATTTCGAGAATCTATTTTAAAATATATTTATCTTAATTCGGCTTGTTGTTATTACTGTATAAACATAATACATATGGAGGTTTATGCCCTCCAAAGTGATATTCAGATAGGAGCTTGTATGGGATCTTTGGGGAGTAATGAATCGACCTTCGCATAATTTAGCAAATCGATTTTGTTAGTTTTCTAAGACTTATTTTGATCTTGTTTTAATAATGGCAAAAAATTTTTATTTTGCCTGAAGTTTAAGTCCATTGAATCATTTATTTCACTGCATTTTTGAAGATGATTTCGATATACATAATTCTATTGATATTTAACTAAATGGAACTTAAAATGTTTAAAATTTTAAAATCAATTTGAAAGATTTGATATTCAAAATAAAATATTTTGTTGTTATGAAATTTAAATTATAAAAATCACTTTACGATAAATGCATCATTTATTTGCCATCACACATAATGGAGATGATAGTTTTAAACGTAACACTTTACAGTGCTCTATATAGAGATGTGAGTTAAAAAAAATAATCGATTTTTTCAAAAACATACAAATTAGAGATGACAAGTATGAAAGTGTAATTATTTGATAAACAAAATTAAAAATTCTAATGAAGTTATAAAGATTTTTATAATAATATTTAGATACTAATAAGTAGAGGTTTTATTGTGCTATAAATTTATAGCTTGAGAGATAATAAATAATATTAAAATATATGATATTCAATGTCAAAAATAAAGATGTCAATTTTCTAAATAGATTTATCAAGATAAGAATTTAATTATAATTATTATTCTTCTATTATTTTCTGCTTCATTTGTAACTTAATTAACATTGTGCAAAATGAAAAATAAAACTTTAAATTAGAGATGTGAAATTTCCAAATAGAGATGGGAAATTAAAATAACATATTAATTAGTTTTTAATATTTTATTATTAAATATTAAAGAAGTTTATTATTTTTTAATTTATTTCTTAATATTAGGAATAATGATATACTAAAAGCAGTCAAAATGACTTAATATATAATATATTTATTTATTTTAATATGTTTTTTTATTATTAAATAAAATATTTGTTATAAAATAAAAAATAATTATTTTGTCAATTCCAAATAAACAATTTAAAATGTTTAATATCTTCGGAAAAAAAGTCAAAATGACTTTCTTGCTCAATGTAGTGTTAATACAATAAAAAATTGGTGTAGATAAATAAATTTTAACAGTTAACGTTACATAAAAGCACCGCAAGGTAATCTTGATTATAAAGTTATAAAAATAATTATGTATATTTCCAATTTGAATTCCAATTTAAAGTCTTATTTGTTATATTTGCCATTTATTATTTATTTGTAAATTATAAATTCATTTTCGTTATTTTATACTAAATTTTGTTATCGATTATCAATCTTTTTTTAATTAATTAATTAATTATTTTATAAATATTTGCATATAATTTAGGAAGTTTATGTTCACTACAATTTATATTATAGTGCATTTATCGCTAAAAACAATTCTTTTAAAAATCTATGCCATTGCTAATGTTTTGATAATTTATTTAAATGCAAAAATGGCAATTAATTATTAAATCTGATTAAAAAAATAATAAAACAAATTAAATTTAGTTTGTGAATTAAATTTAAAACGATTTGAAAAAAAAATTAACTGAATTATTACAACTCCAATTAAATAATGATTTTTTGAATTGACAACACCGTTTTAATCACTTTGAAAAATGGAAAATTTTATATCCACATGATTTTGGAAACTTTAGAGATAAAATCGAGTCAGGTTTCTTTAAAAATTGCTTTAAAAGCTTTAAAGAATATTAAAAAGGAAATGAATAAGGACGAAGGACAAAATGTGGCATAACTATCGCATTTGGTTTCTGTCAATAATAACAAATATGGTATTTTGAAGGGTAAACATCACTTATTATGCACTATTAGTTGGATACATTTTTTTCAAACGCTTTAATAGTGACGTATTTTGTCTCAAAAGATGTTTGGAAGAGGAGTCTGATAAAATTGTATTTATTTAAAAACGTCTACTGAAAGTTATCGATTTTTGTTAGAAACTTATTATGGAACGCAGAAGCAGTCCAAAGTTATAATACTATGCTTCTCTGCTATCACTATGTTCCATTTAAAGCAAATCCATTCAGCCAATCGAAAGTAACAGATTTATTAAAAACAAATCGATTTTGTGACACACAAAAGTGATAATCGAAAAAAACGATAACGCCAAGAGCATAAACTTATAATTAAAACTCTGTCAATCAAACAAATTAATGTCAAAATCAAATATCTATGACGCCAGGCATTGTACTACTGTATTTGAAGGGTTAAATGATTATTTTGTATTATAAGTTGTATATAACGGATGGGATAATTACAAGCGATTTGAAGCGATCTGTTCAAAAATTGAAAAATAAACGAAATACGAGATCATTATTTCCCTCTTTAACCGGTCAAACATTATTTGAAAATTGTTTGACTGGATGTGAAGTTTTGACTCACCCGATTTATAGCCTAGACCTTGCCTGGGCTTGAGATCTTATAAATATGTATCCTATGAAACAAACATAGTGAATTTGAACGAACTAATTCTCAGGACAACAACAAACAATCAGGCTAAACTTTATTTAACTTGGAGAATTCAGTTGGATATGGCAGAGCCAATAACTGACAGAAATGTCAATAAAATAAATTTTTAATAAATCTGATCATAAATATTTTGCTATAACTTTTTTTGTGATCTAATTTTTATAATTTTTCTTCGGCCGGTAGAGGGTAATTATAGTTATAGTGCATATGAACATGATTTTGATTCAAAAAAATTAAATGTTTTTCGGCTTGTGGTTTGGAGATTGTCGCAGATATCGGTCTATAACTATTTAACAACTGAAACAATTATGTCAGTTTTAAAAAGATTAATTTGCAGGACAACAACAAACCATCTGACGAAATTTTATTAGAATCTGTTTATAACTTTGGATATGAGAGGAGAAGGTTTGATAGGAAGACAGACGGATGGGTCTAGTTAAATCAAGGTCTTACAACAATTATAAGGAAATAATTATACGCTCAATTAAACTTGACATCAACTGCTGATTTAGATAAGAAAAAGAGAGTAAGAGAGAGTTTCAATCATTTGCAGTTAAAATTTTATATGTCAAATTTTCTAATGACAGTTACATTTTCTTTGTTTTGTTTATAAAAATCATTTTAATTTCAAAAGTTTTATTTATGTCATAATTTATTTATAATTTAAATATTATAGATATTTTTATATAAAATGTCTACATTTTCTTTTTATAATAAAATATTTTTTTATATAAATTTTTTCTAAAGAAAAGAGAGAAGAAAATATATATAAATATCAAAATTAAATGGTCTGTAAAATATAAAAGAAGAAAAATAATAAAATAAAATCAACCAGAAATATAATTTGGTTTATAAAAAGAAAAACGTTAATGGATTTTTTGCTTTAATGTAAACGTAATGGGCAAAAATTTATTTATTTATTTATTTATTATTTTTTTTTATATATAAAAAGTGAAAGTTATAAAACGATATTTTCGTTACTTGTTATTGTCTCTCTGCACACAAGTTTTAGTTGGACTTTTTTTCTTTAAACTTCTTTTTTTGTTTGTTTGGTTACATACCCCGCTCATTCAATGGATGCATGTTTTCATAATGTTTATTGGAGGCATAGAAGAGATTGTCTTCAACAGCTCTTATTTTTTGTTATTGACGGCGTTGAGCCGGCTTTGCTGGTTGTTGTTAACGCTGACACTGCTCTTCACACTGCATGCAATCGTAACGATCACTAGTGTTTACATTTTAACCAATATTTCTTTCGGTTTGTCGTTTGTCTTTAAATTTGTTTTTATTTATTTATTTATTTATTTGTTATTTTCTCAATACGGATGTAATTTTTATTTATTCAGCTTGATCGCTGCTAATGTTGTATCTACCACTACGATCGTTGGTCGATCGCTCTGTTATGTGTACAAATATAACTGAAGAGGGTCAAGGACGTAAATTTTAAATATTTAAGTTTTTTTCAGAGTTTTTTTTAATATTTTTCTTATTAAATTATTTAAATAAAAAAACATTTTGGGTTGCGTTTAAGTATGTGTCATAAACCCAGTTAAATGCAAAAATTTTTAACATTTTTGTTTTTGTTTTTGTTTGAATATTCATGTGTTTAATTTATAAATTTATGTAAAATTTTGCAATTTTTTTTAATGAAAAATTCAAAATGGCATACGGTATTTTTAAAGTCGTTAAATTGTCTTTAAAATATTTTATTTTTTGATTTTTCTTTAAAAGGGGGAAGAGTAGTTAAATAACTTAACGAAAAGGTTTAACTGTTTATTTTTATTTCAAGCAAAATCAAAATTGTTTTTGTTTTACAGTTATTTAAATATGAATAACAGTTAAATTACAAATTCATATAAAATCAAATGTTGCAATTTTAAACCCATCAAAATCAAAAAAAGAAAAAAAACTTCGTTGCACAAAGAGTGTAGTCTTTTACACCTGGCAACGTCTTGTCTAAATTTTTAGCTCTTTCATATCGGCTCAGATTTCTTCTTAAAATAACATTACGAATACAGAAATCATAGGGAATACAAATCAAAAATGTAAATGTTTCCTGCTTCTTATTTTTATAAAAAATTGAAAGAAGCGAAAGGATAAATTAAGACAATTTCTGATACTCCATTCAGAAGTGAATCATAATCCCGCAAACATCTCTGCATGGATCAAATCAAACGAGTGAACCTAAACTTTATTTTTAGTGGTTTTTTAAATAGGTTTTCTCCAATTTCGTAACATGTAACCGAACATTATCCATGATTAAAGATTGTGGCTGGTCGAATATTATGATCATTTTACGTTAATTGCGGAATTGCTTTCGATACAGATCCCCCGTGATAGTTTGATCCGATTTTCATAGTTTCTTGTTTTTTTTTTCTAATAAATTGAAAGTTAAGATGGACCTATATCTTTGTAAAGGAAGGAGATATTCCAAAATCCTTCTGAAAATTTTAAGTATGTTATTGTCTCCACCCTTCATTGGCACATCAAGTGCATTTATCAATGCGTAAAACTCCGGACAACAGTAAATCGCATTAACATTCCTCAATGCGTGAGAGTGAGATGAGCAAATTAAGCGCAGTCTGGCCGCCTTTAAAAATAATAACGTTGACGCGATAGGTGTTAGCTCAACCAGAGCTGCTGAATCGATATTTATAACTCATAATAAAAAAAACCCTTTTGATACCATCAAGCACAGAGTATTACTTTGGCATCTTAGATATTTGGCACCGATGTCAATTGTTCTAGTTGTCCAAGTTTTTCACATGGCCGTATATGTACATTCCTGATCTCCAATAACAATAAGATGAAAAATTTCTTCTTTTGGAAGCATTCAATGAAATTCATGAAAAATCACCTTTCAACCACTTGGACTTCAATTTATATGAGACACATTATTCTAGCCTTTGAATGTCTCTCAATGCATTTTAACCCAAGAATATTCAAGAATATTCGTGGAGTTTTCCTTATAAAGAAACCTTTTCAACTGAACAGGAAATTCTTTCACTTCTGTGTTGTAATCACCACTTTTGAAAAGCAAAAAACTATCGTTGACGAGATTGTGAAGGTGGTGCAAGTTGATCGCAAACAATCGATAACTTTCACCAAACGGTGTTCCCACTGAAAAAAGGCTACCATCCTTCCCCTCAGCATATTTTTTTGGAAAGGATTTCAACACTATTATGGCGATTGTAAAAACTGTGTTTTTATATTAAGGTGTCTAAGAAGTATTGAATTACAATGTTTACCCTCCAAAATACCAAAATTTTGGCTGAAACAATATAATATTACGTATTTTAAAGTCTTATTTGAAGAAAATCTAAACGATAAGAAATAATTAAAATCTCAATTTGCCTCCATGTAACCTCTAGATTTTAGTATATCAATAATGTTGCACAGTGTTAAATAAACGACCAGTAAATTATAATATTTACCCTACAAAATACCAAATTTTTTATTATTGGCACAACTTGATCCCTTCAACTTTTAAAGTCTAAATAAAAATTACGATTTGGTATAAATTTTACCTAATGTAGCGTATATTTATTTTGTTATACAGTGTTATAAAAGTTGATCAAAACTTCTGTTTCTTTTATAAAAACTACTCTCTCATTTTCTCTCTCTCTCTTTTTTATTTATTTATTTTATTTTTTATTGTAATAGAATTCAAGTTATCAGTAATAATTTTTTATTATTTTTGGGATTTTTTTATTTTATACAGTTAAGACGAAAGATTAACACGAAGGAGAAAGTTAAAAAAATAGAGATTTAAAAGAAATAATTTTAAGAAAAAAAATTTATTAAAATTCATAAAGTTTTTTTTATTGAAAATATTTTGCTAAAATTATAAAAAAAAATTTTTTGAAAGCGAAATTTAAATATTTAAAAATTAAAAAAACAAATCAAAAGATCATGATCATTTAAATTTGAATTATAAAGGCGGTTATGTTACGCTCTTAAACAAACTCCGCCATAAAAAATGAATAATTTTCTTTTTTTATAGCAAAACATCTTTAAACCTTTTTTACCTAAAATACACAAAAAAGTTTGGTATTATTTTTTTTAATTAAAAATATGTCAAATGAATTTATCCAAACAAGTACAAAAGTCTATACAGGATTAAAGTAGACGCTTTTAACTTTCTTTTGATAGTATAAAATCTTAAAACCCTTTCAACCCATAAAAGTTCCGGTCTACTAAAGTTCAAATGCACCAAATAAAATATACCAAACATTTTTTAAGTTATTTCATTCAAAATGGAAATGGGTTAAACAAATGTATCCATACAGATACAAATGTATATAAAGATTAAAGGGAACACATGGGCTTTTCTTTTGATATTAAAATATTTTTGAAACATTTTGTGCCTCGAAAGCTTTGGTCCCCTAAACTTCAAATATACTAAATAAAATATAACAAACATTTTGAAAGTAATTTTCAAAAAGAAAATGTGTTAAACTGAGGCATCTAAATATATTCAAAGTATATATGGGGTTAAAGAGGACACTTTAACCTTTCTTTTGATATTAAAAAATCTTAAAACTCTTTAAGTCCTCAAAAGTTTTAGTTCACTAAATTTTTAATTTGTTTAAAATCCACAATATAAAATGTACCAAATATTTTGGTAGAATTTTTATTCGAATAAAAAATATTAAACAAACTGGACCTAATATTTAAAAAGGTATATGTGAAAATAAAGAGAACTCCTTGACCCTTCTTTGGATAGAGAAATATCTTTCACCACTTTTGACCCTAAACAATTCTAATCCACAAAACTTTAAATTCATCTAAAAAACAATTAATTTTGGGAGTATTTTTCATTCAAAATGAAAATGTGTTAAACAGATGTATCTATACACATACAAATCTATATATGGTTTAAAGGGGGCACATGGGCTTTTCTTTTGATATTAAAATATATTTGAAGCCACTTGTTCTTCAAAAGTTCTTATCCCCAGAACTTCAAATATATTAAATATATTATACCAAACATTTTAGGAGTTATTTCATTCAAAATGAAAATGTGTTAAACTGATGTATAAAAATGGACTTATAAATATATATGGAATTAAAGAGGACACTTTGACCTTTCTTTCTTTAGAAAAATAACTTTAAAATCTTTTAATCCTTAAAAGTTCTATACCCCACAATTTCATGTTTGTTGTAAAATATAACAACTGGGCGAATATTGAATATTACAAAAGCTATAGGCGCTATAATAATATAACATAAGCTTTCTTAAAGTATATGATTTTGTTAATAAAACAAAAGAAGAATTAGGCAGTTATCACCAAAACTTTGTTAGTAAGAAATAATTTTCCTCTAATCAATGAAAAAAACATATTTTTATGAAATTTCAAAAAGGCTTTGTTAATTGATAGCACACCACGCCCACATTTAGTTATATTTCAAACCGATTTTTTCTCACCTTTATTTCAATATATTAACTGTATAAAAGTTTTAAATTTGTGGAAATCGTTGTTAAAAATATATTTGCTTTTCAGCCGATAAAATTGATGTCTTAATTACAGTAAATAAATTTACTTCTTTTAGTGGAACTATATAGAGTCTATTATATAGATATTATGTTTATTTATGGAACCTAGAATTTATTTCATTTCCACTCAAGTGGGTAATAAAAAATTGTAACCCAGAGCTATAAAAAACAGTCGATTCCAATTTTTATAATAAATTCTATATGTGTAACTAACAGTGCCAGAAATGGACCCCAACCAGTATTTTTATATAAATATTTTTATCAAACTTAAATATAGTGCTGCTACCATATATAACTGAATCGATCGTTTTAGAATAATTTCTTGAAATAATGTAATCATGTCCGACAGTCTGTCCGGCAGGCAGTTTATGCAAAAATTGTGATCAAAGTAAAGGAACCGGTTTTCAGGATAACTCAGTGACAATAATAACAATTTTTACTTAAGTACAAAACCTTTAAAAATCAGTCATAATCTGTCCATTATTTCAGCAAACCCTAAGCTCCCAAATCCCCCTGGACATATCACTTGTTTAGCTGTCTCTCATTAATGTCATTATACTTAGAATAATTTGCATAATTATGGTTATAATAACAAAATATCTTTATTATACGAGGAATGTTCTTTCATAATTCCCATAAAATAACCATATTATGGTTAAAGGTCAAGAGCAATTCAAACTTTCTTAATCTCTTTATAAGTTTATTCCGAACTTTGCTCTCTTCTTAAAAAGTTAAGGTTAAAACAGATTTTGCAAATTTTTTTGCTATAAATTTAAGAATTGTTTAAATAATATTAACCTTTCGACTTAAATTAAGTAATTATGATTATAATTTAAGTTATTAACGTTGAAATTTTTAAGAGATTTTTTATAAATGTTTGTAAAAGCAGATGTTAATTTAAGTCTTTTTATTAGAATTAACTTCAAGTGGTGAATAACGATATATAAAGTTCAAATCTTCATGTGGGATATTAAGAGAATTTAGTAAAGATATTCTAATTCCTAAATCATATCTTCTTGGGAGTCATTTGAGCTATGTTTATCTGTTTGGCCGTCCTTCCTTCTGTCTGTCCTTCTATTGGTGTTTTTGAGTAAAAAGTTTTATTTTTGGAAATAATTCTATAACTCTTAAACCACTAAAGTTATCATATTAAAATTTCATATGGTTAAAGCTGAAGTGTTGTAAAATTGATTTAAGGAATTACATGACTCTAGCTGGTCTAGGGCATAGTAGGTGTCTCTCCAAATTTGGACATCTCAGGTGTTTAATTTTAAGAAGGCTTTATTTTTTTGTCATGATTTGAAAGGGGAATATCGGCATAAACTTTTAATTATGTTAATTATATAGCTTGCATATTTAAGGTAGGCGACACTCCCAAATAAAATTCATCCAGTTGGACCTAATAGGGTAAGAGTGATTATTTTAATTAAATAAGTAAAAAAATGGTAAAGAGTTTTATGTAAAATCCCATATTTTGGCTATTTCTGTAGCATAAAGTGGGGATATTTTGATCTCCTAATTTATGGATAAGTTCATATACAATATTCTGAAATTTTCAGATATATATTGTTATTGGTTTTATTTTTATTTGAGCTTAAATATTAATTTTATTTTTGAAAAAGAAACAGCAAAAATACGATATTTAAAGTTCTATTGTCACCAAATAATGTTCATTTTACTTGTTCTATACAAATTGTGAATCCTTGCATTCTAACGTTTTCTTGGATGCCAAATACTTGTGGATACAATTAATAACTTTGCCTCAAATCGAACCTAAATTAGACTCTTTCTAGTCAGCTATTTTGCAGATTGATATTCAACTTTGATCTTTAATTAAAAAATTAATTGTTTGGATGTTAATTAATTAAATTTTCAAAATTAACATTTCAAAATATGATTTAATTTTTCTCTAATCCCCTACTGAATATTAACTAATTTAAATATTTCTTATTAAATTAAAATTTATAACAAAAAAACTGTAAATTCCCCTGCATTTTTTTTTCATAAAACAAATAAATTTCATTTTCTATAAAATTTGAATAAAAAAATTCGAAAAATCGAAACGAAAAATATTGAAAAAAAACGTTATAAACGTCATTGATCCATAAGTTGTAAAGCCAAGAAATCTACTACATTTGTACCTGATTGTAATTTTAACTAAAATTGACATCCATCACCTTGACGATCAAGTAGAGTCGTCTAAACAACCAACATTATTAGTGCGTGCGTGCCACCTTCAAGTAAATAATTTTTTTTTGTTACAAAAACAATATTCAATTCAAAATTTAATATTAAATAAGTGCGAGTGCTATATTCGGTTATGCCGAATTTGCAATACCCTCCACCACAAATGTGTGTGAAGTAAATACATACTCACACATACTCTCACAATATAACACGGAACTGTTAATGAGTCATAAAATAAGTTATATTTTGGGCTATAACTTTTCTTTTACTGAACCGATTTTGATAATTTTGATAATGGTCAAAATTATAGCAAAATTTCATTCTTATTTGTAGATTTATTCTTGACAATTTTGCGAAAGTTTCTTGCTTGAACTATAAGATACAAGTAGATATCGTTTTATAACTTTTAATGTACTGAACCGATTTTGTTGTTTTGTTAAATAGGAAACCTCTCAGGACTATAAGAAATACTCTGGCCAAATTTTATTGAGATCTGTCAATTATTGTATATGTCAGCATGCCAACAATAGGCAGACGGGCAGACGGACAGACAGACGGACATAGTTAAATGGACTCAGGTTATGGGGTCTGAGCTGATTCCTTCTTAGTTCCGAAGAAAGTCTGATTTTGCTTGTTTGAAGTATGAAACTTCTCAGGACTATAAAAAAAACTCAGGCCAAATTCATTGAGTTCTTTTAATTATTTTAGATGTCGACTCAGATTTTGATTTGATCCAAGAATATATATACATTTAGGGCTCAGATTTGATTCCTTCTTACCGTTACACACGCAATGACAAAGTTAATACACTCTCTTCATCACTTATAGTGGTGGAGGGCATAAAAAACTAAGTATTTTTTAATGAATCACTGTAACATGAAATGAACGTTAATTTTTGAAGTGATTGGTTTTTTTTAACTGCATTAGAGAAAAGCTTTTTGAAATGAGAGTAAAAAGAAAATCTATTTATATTTTACTCTCTTGCATTTTGTTAATAAGTTTAATGAACTATTTTTTAATATGGAAATTATGAAAATGAAATCGTTAATGACTCTAATGTAATTAAATAGTGATTTCAATCACTTTTTAATATCAAAAACGTTTTAATGAAAGTGCACATTTTTATTAGTGATTGATGGATCGAATTTATTTCATTTGTTTTATTTGCATATGAAAATTGAAAAATAGAAAATGGAATTTAATATTTCAGAAATATTTAACATTTAAATTAGTTTTATTAAAACTAAATTTCAGTTCTTTTGGTGTAAAGAATGAGGAAAGAAAAATCTGTCCGAACATCCATAAAAATGACTTAAATTAAAGAAATCATCTTAATTTTTTATATATTTTAATAGAAGAAAACTTATTGAAACTAAAAAAATCTGAAAAACGCTGAAACTTAAAAAAATCGCTTAAACTTAAAAAATCGCTAAAATACTTTAAAAAATAAAATCTTAAAACTTAAAAACTTGACAATTTAACAACAATTAATTGATTATTAATTTACGTAAAATTTTAAATAAATGATTAAAAAAGTCGTCATAATTTTTATGATGAAAAAAAAACGCTTAAATCTAAAATACTTCTAAATCGCTTTAATTTAGATGTATGAAATCATTATAAAATCATTATTTAATAAATAAAAAAAGATTCATTAAAACTTAAGACAAAACAAAAAAAAAACGCTAAAACTAAAAAATCGCTAAATTATTAAAAAATTTAAAATTTAAAGTTTACAAAAATGGATAATATATACCCCCAATTAAAATTATCTTAATATACGTCAAACTTCAAAAATTACTTAAAAATCGGCATAATTTTTACAAAAAGAAAAAAACACGCTTAAAACTAAAATACTTCTAAATCGCTTTATTTAAGATGTATGAAATAATCATAGTTTAATATTAAAAAAATGAAAAAAAACTTTAAAACTTTGAAAAAATCTTCAAATTAAAAAATCGCTAAAACTTAAAAAATCGCTGAAAATCAAAATTTGCTTAAATATTTTTCAAATCAAAATTTTAAAACTTGAAAAATTAACAAATTTATAAACTCAATTAAAATTATATTAATACAGGTAAAACTTCAAAAAAGTATTTAAAAAATCGCCAAAATTAAAAACTAAAAAACGTTTAAATGTAAAGGATCTCTAATGCGCTTAAATTTATATTAATATTATATTATTTAAAATAATAGAAAAAATCATTAAAAATTGAATAAAATAAATCATAATTAAAAACGCAGAAAACTTAAAACATTGCTAAAACTAAAAAATCGCTTTAAACTTAAGAAATATTCAAAATTTGTCTAAAACGCTAAAACTGAAAAATTAAAAATTATCTTAAAAGAGAAAACTTTAAACTTATGAAAATTTGGTAATTTAAAACTCTTATTAAAAATATATTTATGTATTTTAAAATCGCTTAAACTCATAAAAAAGCGTTAGAACTTAAAATAACTATAAAAACGCTTTATTTTAGAAAGAAGTTTATAATCAAATATGCTGAAACAAAAGAATAAATTTAAATAAAAATTGCTAAAATTCATCAGAAAACACTAAGACAAAGACAAGCCAAAATATCAAAATATTTCTTAAATGCAGAAAAAACACTAAAATTCCAAAATGAAGACCAAAATGAAAAAAATCGCTAAGACTTCAAGGATTATGAAAAAATCTTCAAAATAAGAAAAATTATTATTTAAGAAATTGGTAAACTAAAATATATTAAAAATTAATAATAATTTGTCTTCTATTGTTAGGAATAAAAAATCGCTAAAATGTGAAAAATTAAAAAAAAAACGCTAAATACAATTTTGAATTTTTAAACGTTTAAAATGTTTATTTTAATTTTTCACTTTTTCATAATTTTAAAACTCTTAAAAATATATAAATTCTTTGCAAACTTAATAAACTTAACAAGCGATTAATGTCTTTAAATTGTAAATAGCAAAATATTTCTAAAAATAAAAAAATTCGCCAAAATTCTAAAAAAACGTAAAATATTAACACGGAAATTTTCATGAACAAAATACAAGTCCAAAATATCAAAATATTGCGAAGATATAAAAATTATCATTGAAATTTTAAATGAAGGCCAAAATGCCGAAAATAATCATTGATATAATTGCTAAAATTAGGAGTTTAAAAAACCGCTAAAATGACTTATATTGTTGTTTCGAAATAACGCCTTATTTGATTTTTTTATTATTTATGATATTCTATTAATATTTACTATTAATATAACTAAAAAATCGCTTAAGTTAAAAAAATGCCTAAACTAAAAAAACCGCTTAAATGACAAAAATTGTTTTTTAAAAAAAATCGCCAAATTTAAAAAAAAAACATTTTTAATTGATGATAATCTATCAATATATATTATTGATATAACTAAAAAATTGCTTAAGTTCCCGAAAAAAATCCGAAAATATTCAAAAATTAAGGGGTTACAAAAACCGCTTAAATGACAAAAATTATTTATTTTAAAAAATCGCCAAATTTAAAATACTTTTTATATTGACGAAAATCCCCGATAATTTCCTAAAAATTCCGAAAATAATCATTGAAATAATTGTTAAAATTAAGGGGTTTAAAAAACAGCTTAAATGGCAAAAATTGTTTTTTTTTTTTTTTTTTTTTTTAAATCGCCAAATTTAAAAAACTTTTTTATTGATAATAATCGATTAATATGTAATATTGATAAAACTAAAAAATCGCTTAAAATCTCAAAAATTGATAAAACGCTAAAAAATCTTTAATTTAAATCATTTTTATGCTGCCAAGAATTATTATTAGATTTTTTTAATAAAACTAAATTTAATCGTTATTAAAGATTATATAATTTCAATTAAATAAGATTTTATTTATTTCAGCAATTTATTGCGTATTTCATTATTTCTATTATTTTTTGGTTATTTATGAAGATTTTTGCGGCTTTAAAAGACATTGATTTTAAGCCAACATTATTTAACAGCCTCGACCCAACTAATTATTAATTAAAAAACGTGTACTTTTTTGAAAAAAATAAAATAAAAAAATAATTCTCTTTTGTAATTTTTGTTATTTTCATATTTATTTAATATGAAATTGTAGTGATTACAGTTTGTTTTTTGTCAAACCTCTATAAAATAGAGACAATTGAAATAATTTTGGGTTTTTAAACAGATTAAATGTTTTTGATTGAATTTTAGATTTTTAACTTTGTCATTTGGTGTGTAATGCCAAGAAGGAATCATCTTTGACCCCATAATGTATATATATTCTTGTATCAAATAAAAATTTGGGCCAATTTTGCTATGTCCGTCTGTCAGTCTGAATCTGTAGTTCTTCTGACTTTGTCGGTACGCTCACATCTACTAAAATTTGCTAGAACTCAATGAAATTTGGTCTGAGTATTTTTATAGTGCTGAGAAGTTTTCTGTTAAAAACCAGTAAAATCGGTTTAGTATATTAAAAGATATAGAACGATATCTGAGGCAACCTCTAAGTGCAAGCAAAAAACTTTCGTAAAATTTTCAATTATAAATCGACAAATTAGAATGAAATTTTTCCGTAATATTAAGTTCCATGTAATTGGGTGTCATTCCAAAAATGATCAAAATCGGTTTTCTAAAAAATGTCTCTAGGAAATTATAGCAAAAACTATAACTAATTTAATGGCTCAAGAAAACTTTGGCTTTAAGAAAAACTTTTACATATTGTGAGTGTGTATGTACGAAACCTAACGTATTTATTTCACGTAAGTTTATGGTGAAGGGTATTAAAGATTCGACATAGCCGAATATAACATTCTTACTTTGTTTGTTGTAGTTGTTGCTGTTTTATTTTTCCATATTATTATGATTTTATGGTTAAGTGAATATTACCAAATATGTTTCAGTTTTTGAGATTTGCTTCTTTTCTTTTTGTCTTTAAAATCGGAAATAATTTATTAATAATTTAACAAAACATATCAATTAATGAAATTTACAAATATGAATAATTTTCGATATAAAAATTAGTTTAAATGTTATTGAAATTATTAAAAAAAAAACCTTAATTTTGAAATTTTACGGTTTTAAGATTTATTTTAAGGTTAATTTACAGCGATTAGACAAAAATTTAAAGAAATTGAAATCATTAAAAATAATTGGGTAAGAAAAATTGAAAGACAAGTAAAGTAAAAATATAGACAATAACTCTCCCCCCTTTCCGACTGATCCACAAGGGTTTTAAATTGATTTTGTAGTTTTTTAATCGCAAAAAAATGCATGAAAAATTGCTAAATTTGCCTAAAGGATGTCTAGTTTAGGCAGGATTTTAATTAAAGCTATAAACATTTTTTTCTATATATTTGGCATCTAAGAAAACGTTAGAACAAGGAGAATAATAATTTTTAAAGCAAAAGTAAGTAGAATGTCATTTAAAGGCAAAATTTCTTGAAATACTTGAAAGAACTCTTTTTTGGAAAATTTTTTTAAATTTAAGTTTAATATTTAAACTTAAATTAAAGTAAAACAAATAATTTAATTTTTCCCAAATTTCATTTGAATTTTAAAAAAATTTATCTTTTATTTAAATAATTAAAAAAAACTCCCAATTTTCCTTACTAAAATACCCAAAATCTCAAACTATACATAGAATATTTTAAAAACTGAAAATAACGTATTTTTTTGAAAAATAACATTAATATTTAAGTTGTAATAAAATAGAAACACAATAATTATATTTATCCGAAATTTCTCTATATTCATAAATTTCTCTTTAAATCAGAAAATTAAACAAATTCCCATTTTTCCTTTGCAGAAATACCCAAAATCTCCAGCCGAATACAACATGTTTAAAAATTCAAAATAATATTTATATTAAAAAAAAATACAATAATATTGAAAATTAACAATTAGAAATTTCTCTATAAAGTTTATAAATTTTGTTCTTTAATCAGAAAATTTAAAAAAAATCCCATTTTCTATGCTGAAAGACCCAAAATCTCCAATTGTTTAAAACATGCAATTTTACTTTTTTATTGAAATAATCACCCTGTTATTTTAAGGAGGAAACTATAGAATTTATCTTTAGGATGTTGACCTTTGATATTTAGCTGTATAATGATTGTTATTGAAAATGAGTTCCAAATTGACATTTTCAAAAATTGAATAAAAAAATATATTTTTTTTTAATTATCAAACTTTGGATAGGGCTTGTGGGCAGTTCATTACCCCAACTTCATTCATACTTAAATTTTACGATTTTCCATTAAGTTTTCTTTTGAAATCGTAAAAAATTAAAAAGTTCAAAAGAAAAGATCTAATTTTATGAGTGAATAAATATTGCCACCTTTTTGGAAAATCTGAAAAACTGAAGACTTTTTGATTAATATAACTTTTTAAATATTACATATATTTCTATGATTTTTAGGAATATTATTTAGACTCCTATAAGGAATTTAAACTATATTTTTAAATTTTGGAAGTCTTATTAAATATTGCCACCTTTTTGAAAAAAAGTTAAAACATAAATTTTTTAATTTCCATTTTCAGTTTAATATAAAATTTTCGTAAAATTGTCAAGTATAAATCGAGGAATTAGAATAAAAATTTCCACAATATCAAACTCTATGCCCCTCATTACCATTCCAAAAATTATCAAAATCGGTTCAGTAGAAAAAAAGTTATAGCCAAAAATGTAACTAATTTTATAACTTATTCCTTGTTATATTTAAGAAAAATGTGTGATTGTGTATGTACGAAAAATAAAAGAATAAAACATTCTTACTTACTTTTAAAAATAAATTTTTTGTTTTTGTTAAAAATAATATTTCAAATAATTTTTATATTTCAATTTCTTTTTGTCTTTATAATAATAACAGCAGCTTTTTTTATAAAAAATTTCCTTAAAAATCCACTTTCTAGTTAACTTTTCTTTAAAAACTCTTGTCCGGTCTATTGGTTAGTTAATGAGAACATTAACAATTTATTGCTTAGACTTCTTACCAACACATTGTGGCAGCAACAGTCGTAAAACAAAAGCAAAAAAAAACTTGAAACAAAAAAAAATCGAATAAAATTCAATTCAAGTCAATATCAATTTTTTTTCTAAGACCATAAATAGAAAATTGGGTCAACAAGAAAGAAAACTATTAAACTAAGTTTTGTTAGTGTTAAATACCGGAATAAAGCAAACAACTTTATTTAAAACAACAACTAAATTGTATTTATATTTAATCATTTAAAACACAAAATCTACAACAAAACAACTACTGACTGAATAATTAAAAAATATTTTACCTTTAAAAGGAATTTTTATTATTTTGATTTCTTCTCTTTTTTTTGTTGTTTTTGGTTTCTAATTTAATTAAATTATTAAAAATGGGTGAAATTTATGACGTTTTTGTTAACAAAAAAAGTGTATAATAAATTTCAAGGTTTTAAAAGAATTTTTTTTGCATAAGAAATTAAACAGAAACAACAACAAAAATATCTAAACATTAAAATAAACAGCAACAACAATAATAAAGTAAAATTTCACTCTCTTTTTTATTAATTAACAAAACAGAAAAAAACCTTAAAAAACAACAAAAATTAACATAGAAAAGAAAGCAAACATTACAATGTTAACTTACACATTCACACTTCGAAATAACTTCTCTTAACAGTTAATTCAAAACCACACAGTCTCTCTCTCTATTTTTCTCGCTCTTTCTCTGCAATTCTTTTGTGTTTATAAAAACAAAAGACTTAAGCTACAAACTTTTGAAAGTGAAGGTTTTTATTTCTTTTTAATCCAAAAAAGAAAAATTACAAATTCTTTTTTTTCTTTTATTTATTTATTTTTATGTAAAATAGTTTTTAATCAAATAAATCAAATATTTCTTAAAAAAATAAAATAAAATAAACTCACAGTTGAAAACTTGTATTTTTCAAGAAAAATTATTTCAAGAGAGCTGCTGCTGTTAAATCTGTTGGTTTTTATTTTTGCTTCTAAATATTGTACAAGGTTAGTGATCTTTGATCGTAACAAAAGAAAAACAAAATAAAATGATAAACAAACAAACAAACAAACAAAAAAACATTATTTAAAACATGTTAGTAATATTAAAATGCATTTAGTTAATTTGTCTACTAAACTAAGAAATTAAGTTCAGTTCAAAAAATCTAAAAAAAAGATTTTTTAATTCAAAGATTTAGTTTTTAAATTAAAAACAATATTTTAATTTAAATTAATTATTAAAAATAATTAAATATTTTTTTCACACATATTTTTCATGAAAAACTTTAAAACAAAAATATCAATTTTTTTCTTTTGATCAAGTGACCACAAAATGTTCATACTAAAATTAATAAATATTTTCAATAAAACCCAACTTGGTCCTATAAAAAGTTCGTCAAAAGTCTGTCGTCAAACTGTTTGCAATGTAATTAAACAGTAGCGGGAAAACTTGTTCGTTGATAGAAAACCTGGGTCAGGTAAAATGAAAGGTCCACATAATGTTCCTAAAGCCAAAAAATAGAAATCATTTTCCAAGGAGCTTCCAACACATTCAATAGAAAACCAGTTCGGTTAGCTCAGTGCTCGGGCTATTTGATACAAAAAGTTAAAACTTATCTAGAGTTAAAATCATAGAAGACTCAAAAAGTTCCTGACAAGAAGACCAAAAACAAAACACAAAAATTGAAGTGAAGTTTTCTTAAAAAATATTTTTGCTGTGTAAGAGATGACGAAACTTGTCTTCTCGCAATTTTGCAACAATTTAATGTTAATCAAAAGTTTAGGACCCATAATCTGGTATGGCAAATACAACAGAGTTGCGACAAAAATGAGCTTTCATTCATGAGACTTCATAATGTGTCCACTTATTATTTTTGGCCTAACTTGGCACCCTGTCATTGTGGTAGACAAGCACTTGAGTGGTACCAGAACAATAATGTTGGCCCGAAGTTAATACCTATGGAATATATTGGGCTCCTGTTAAAAGAAAATTGAAGAACGCAAACAAGTTGTCCAAACTTCTGATAGATTTTAAACGAACAAAGTGACAGAAGCACTCCAATACCTTCAGCAGTACCGGTAGTTTGGTATATAAACCACATTTTATTTGCAAAACTGAGAGAAAATTACGCTGCACCATTAAGTAAAACGATCACAACAAAATCACTTTTAGTGTCAAATTAATAATGTCTTTCCGTCCGTCTGCTTGACTCTCTGCTCAAGTAACATTTTAAAGAAAATCGTTAAAACTTTTAGGATCCTTAGGATTTTTTATTTTTATTATTTAGAAAATAATATGCTTCTTCTTTAAATGTAACTATCACACTAAAATGTTTTTTTTTTTTGTATTTTAGTATTAAGTTAATGATGTCTGTCCGTACGTCTGGTTGACTTTCTTCTATTTCTATTTCAAACAAAAGTAATCGTAATTTTAAAGAATTTTCAAAAAAAAAAAAAAAAAAAAAAAAAAAACTATTCTAATTTAAGACACCCTACAACAGACATTTTTCAACAAAGAAAAATATAAAATATTTTTTTTTAATATTTCTGTCACACAGTGGGTCAAATCGATTTTTTTGTAATTAAAACTGTAACTTTTTGAAACTTTAGAGATGTCTTTGTGACTCTGAGGAGTACAAGTAACTAAAGAATCCTAAATTTTTCGTCGTTTACAATCGACCATATAATACCCTACATTATGGCGCTGGTATGAAAAATTATGGACTGATAAAGAATTTAAGAATTTGATTTTATCATTTTTTTCTCAATACGTTTTATCTTTGGTCCAGAAATAATTCATTAAGATGTCTCTAAAATTGCGAACAATAGAATGTTCACATTATTCACATGGACAGATGACTGGACGGACAGACGGACGATGGAACATTGTTGAATATAGTCGAAAAGCGATTCTGATTTGAAGTGGTGAAAAATATGAATTTCCTTTTTCCAAAACAATAATCTTTTGACAAAATTCATAAACCGATATTTAAGAATTTTAAGAAATCAAACCCATTAAATTAGCGAAAAAATATTTTATTTAAAAATTTCTCCAAAAACAAAATAAAATTTCATTTTTTATAGAAAAATCTTAAGAACTAAATGACCCCATTTCAAGAGCTTTTAATATGCAAATATTTTTTTTTTTTAATTAAACCTTTTTTTCTAAAAAGACTCTAATAAATTTTATTTGAAACAATTAAAAATTCAGAAAAATGGGTTTATTCCACTCACTTACACGAGGATGAGTGACATTATTTTGATGTTTTATTATTTATTTGGAAAGTTCATAATATTCATAAAAACATACATACAAACATATTTATCTACATAATTGCTTTATTGTGTAAATTATGAATAATTTATTGTAATTTGTGATTCATAAAATCAAAATATAAAGAAATCAAATTTCTTAGAAATTTTGTTTTTATAAAAAAAGAAGAGAGAGAAAAAAAGATTTAAATTGAATGAGACTTTTTTCTTTTGTCTTTTCTTTCAATTTGATAATGACACATAATTGAGTTATATATGATTAATTGTTTATATATATGTATGCATGTATGTATGTATATAGTTACACTGCCAATAAATTTGTTTGAAATTCTGAAAAAAGAAAATGATTGATGAAGATTATTGTGCAAAAAGAAAGGAAAATTTTACAAAAATAATTAAAGAAATTTAAACGAAACTTTATAAAAATAAGAAAATTCTTTCGAAATTAGTTCGACCCTTAATCAGACGCTTTTGAAGACCATTTAAAGATGTCTGTCAGTCTGACCTATAGTATTCTAAAAATAATTGTATAACTTTTGATCCATTAGAGATATAATAAAAAAATTAACACAGTTATAGCGAAGGTGCTTTAGATTTTATTTAGAGAACTACATACTTCTTACCGGCCACAGGGAAAGTGAATGTCCTTCGCCCTCCTAAAAGTGCTGTTTTTTTCTTTTGAAAATTTGCCAAAAAAATCATTTTTGTTTTAAAACAAAAAAATATAGTATGAAAATAATCCTTGTATATCTCTATAATTACCATGATTCACATCTGTAGCACTTTAATAATTTCTCATTTTTGGGATTTTTCCCCTAAAAGACGGCAACATTTTTTTGCTCATAAAATTGTATTTTTGCTATCGAACTTTTGGCGAACTGTACTTAAAACAACAGGGTCTGGGATTTTGGGAATTTCTATATGGAAATGTAGAAGTTATTTTAAGTTCCTGATTTAGGAACCAATTTATGTAAATAATATTGAAAGTTCGAAAAAGTATCATTATTAAAACTTCAAATTTCTCCTTAATTTTCAGAAAAACAACAAATTGGCGGAATTATGCCCTGCAAGAAAATCTGAAATCAAATAATATTTTCTAACTGTTTCTTTACAAATTGTCAATCTTTATATTCTAACGATTTCAAAGATACCAAATACTTTTGTAAGAAATATACGTCATGGCTTAAAATCCAACCTAAACTAGGCTTCCTCTTGGCAAATGTAGCTAATTTCCATATATCGTCATAATTATCTCTCTAATAGTGAATGGTAAACAAAATGAATAATCGGTTCACGATTTTTCGATTAACTATTTCGATTTCGAATATTTTATTCGATTAATTGTACACTACAATCGATTTTTTAATCGACTAAAATAATAGAAATAATTAAAAAATTAAAAAATAATTCATTATTTTTATTTTTCACGAATTTTTGTATATATTTGATCGATCACAAAATAACAGTTTTTGTTACAATACACTGAAGCAAAAAAGGTACTAAATAAAACGATAGTATATCAGCCACCAAAAGCTTTATTCATTATAACGAAAATTTCGTAAATTCTTCAAATTGACGAAAAATTGTCAATATGACTATTTTAATTCGGGTAATTTGAATAAATATTATTCAATTTGAATAAATATTATTCAATTTGAATAAATATTATTCAATTTAAATAAATATTATTCCATTTGAATAATATATTATTCAAATTGACAAAAATAAATTCTTTATATTGATGAATATTATTCAATTTAAATACCATATTTTAGTTAAATTAACGAAATTTGAATTGAGTTGAATTGAGGAAAGAATATCGTTAAATTGTTGTAATAAATTAATACATAAACAATTAAGGACCAAGGGAAGGTGTACTACCCATACAAAGTAAATATTGATTATAGAATATTTTTAGAACTGTAACAAATTTGATCCTAAAGACTTCCTCAAGGAACTGCTTTAATGGACAAAATGTAAGACGGATAGGATCAGGGAATAAGTAGCCTCATAGATCTACTACAGCGAGAATTTAATCCCAATTACATTTTTAAATTCACGTCAATTTGTGATTTTTGAAATTTCTTTCGAGATCTAGAAGAATTTTTGAGCAGCAAAGCGCACTGGGTAATAGCTTATTATAGATAATAATTAAATAGTGTAGAAAACGTAATAGATAACTGACAATAGGACGGTGGTGAGCCGAATAATATGTATTTTTTATAAAAACAAATTTGTTGATCAGCTGATCTTCCATTTTGGATTTTCATAAATTTTATGCAAAATATTCCTTTAATTTCAATCAAATTAATTAGAATCTTCCATAAAATATTTTTTCCTAAGTTTTCTATATTCAGTTAAGATTTTCATTTAATATGACAAAGAAAACAAACAACAAAACAAAATTATTTGACGAAAAATATAATTAAATAAACAAAAATTTTGTTCAAATTAACTTAATTTTTGTTTGTAGAATAAAATAAATTTGTGAGTTATTTTATTAAACGAAAGTTTATTCAATTTAACAAATTTTTTGATTAATTTTTTAGTATATTTGAAGAAAATTCCTCAATTTGGCGGTTACTTGAACGACTCCTTAAAGAAAATTATGATCGTGAACATGTTTGCTTTAATTAAGATTTATATAAAAAAATATATCACTTTTCATCGAACATAATTTCTCTTAACTCTCTTAAACTTACAGTTTCTCTCAGTGCAGTTTCCCACAGTCTCCTGTCTATACATCAGGAGACATATTCATATGTAATCGTTTTACCTTCACATTTTGATTTCTTTAAATCAATTTGATTCATCAATTTCTGGAAATGATTTACAAATTTATTTACGGTTTTTTTTCGTAAATTTGATTTCTGTCATAATTTCTCAAAAAAATTGGTTGGTTCATAATTAATCTCTTTTTCTTCTTTTTCGTCATCACTTAAATGTTATGGCAGCTAAAAATTATAATTATAATTTTTTTAGCCCTGAATTAATTACGAAATATTTTATATTTCATTTTATTTCATTTAATTTGCTTCAAAATATTTTCAACATCGTTAATCGCAACAAACAAACAAACATTTAGTTGGCAGCATTAAAAACCAACAGAAATATGATTCAAAGAAACAATAACAACAATAATTAATTATGAACAAAAACAAAAAAAGTGTCGCAAATGGCAACTAAAAGTTCATTATCAACAATTAAGGTTTTTTTTAAAGTTTTAAAAATGAAAAAAAGACCAAATTTAAAGCTTAAGAAGTTGAAGCGATATAAAAAAATAAGTTTTCAAATGTAAAGCTCAAGGGTTACACTGAAAGAAATAAGGAACAATTTAAGATTTAAAATTTAAAAAATAAATAAGTAACTGCCAGAAATAAAATGTTATTGTCCGTTTAGACCTAAACTATATATGAAATAAAGACCGTTGTAAAATCAGTAGGCCTTGGACTAAGACCATGATTTGTAACAAATTTCACCATAATATCTTTAAAACTACACAATATTTTATACAAAATTATGACCTGTACTTAGTTTACAAGGTTGACTGTATTTTTATAAGAATCAATCCTTATTTTCCTATAGTCCTCATATAACCACCACTTCCGAAAATCATTTCAAATCGTTCTCATACAAATGTCTTATCTCAATGGGAGCTTAAGCTCTAAAACCTTAAAGATTCAATTGAATTTGACATAAAAATTGTATTAATTCAGATTCATATGCTAAATCGGTTCACAAATAATCAAAGTTCCCATGCAGACTTATTTTCAAAAATCACTTTAAAGAGAATAAATCTCGTAAATATTAAAATTGTGATAATTATTCCATGTAGTTATAAATTTTATAAGAATCGGTCCAATTTTTCCAAGAGCCTTCATATAACCTTCACATCCAAAAATCATCTCAAACACCGTAAATTTGTTAATCATGATCATATTTTAAGTAAAACGGAATATCAAATTCTACGAGGGCCGGTCTATAATTGTTCATGCCTATGTTGTGGTGTAGGGTATTACATAAACGGTCTGAAACGACTATTATACCATCTCACTTGTTTTTTGTAACATTTAGCATGTTTTATTTTTACTTTTTTTGTCAGTGTATTTTTAGTTTCTTTTTTGTTTTAAGTACATAAACAAGTACAAAATTATTTTTATACATTTTATTGTTGTAAATTTATTATTATTTATGTTATTGTTGTTGTTGTTAAATAATAATTATTAATAATAATTGTAGGGCGATGTTAATGAAAACTTTAAACTTTATCTTTAAGTCCCTCTACAATTTTCTAAAAGTGTATAATAAAGTACCTTTAAAGCATATGTGTGAGTGTGTGTGTGTGTGTATGTGTGTATTTATATTAATAATTTTGTGTACTTTTTAAAATGTGTACAAATTAAAGTGTAGACAATTGTGTAAAGTATATAATTGAGTTTTGGTGTTAGTTTTTTTATGAAATTTATACAGTTTTATACGTGTATTAGCGTGTGTGTATGTGTATAAATGCGTGTTTATCTGTTCACTTGTAATTCATTCATAATTTATTTGTTTAATCTATTGCTTTATTTCATATTTAACTACTAATACGGTTTACAAGTACAAAACAATTCATAAATTCATAATATTAATGCATATAAATCGGGCACTAAACTACTTTTTTCATTTATTTATTAAATTTTTTATTATTATTTAAAATGTAGTTTTAATACCCTTCACAAAGTGGGTAATGAAGTGGGTACATTAACTTTGTCATTCTGTGTGTAACGCTAAAAAGGAATCATCTCAGACCCCATAATGTATAACAAATCTTGCATCAGATCAAAATCTGTATCTATTTGGCTATGTCCGTCTATTTGTCTGTGTATTGTTGACAGAACTCAATGAAATTTGGCCTGAGTATTTGTTATAGTCCTGAAAAGTGTCCTATTTAAAATTAGCAAAATCGGTTCAGTTTAACAAAAGATATAAAAAGATATCTGAGGCAACGTCTAAGTTCCAGTGAAGAATTTTCATAAAACTGTCAGTGAGAAATCAACAAATTGAAAAAATATTTTGACATATTATAAAGTTATATGTACTTCATTATCATACCAAAAATTATCAAAATCGGTTCAGTAGAAATAAAGTTAAAGCCAAAAATATAACTTATTTTAATGACTCATTAAGTGTTATGTCGGTTGTATATTATAACGTTTGTGAATGTTTGTGTGAGTGAGTACGTATTTACTTACACGTATTTGTGGCGAAGGGTATTGAAGATTCGTTTTAGCCGAATATAGCATTCGTACTTGATTTCTATATATTTTGTGTTCAGGGAGATGATAAACAAAAAAATGTTAAATATTTTTTTATGTTAAATATTATTTAGATGTATGAGAAAGGGCATTATGGTTTTTTCTATATTGCATTTATATTTATAAATATGTGATTGGGTCATATAGAATAAATAACGTTATAAATTATTAAGTACACGAAATGTATACTAATACATTCATACGCATATTTATATACGCACACGGAGATAAATTAATACAAATTGTTTCTGATAAAGAGGAATATACTCATATTGTCTTTGTCTATAACTTTTTTTGAACTGATCCGATTTTGCGTATGTTTTCTGAAAAGCAAAATTGGTTTAGTATATTAAAATATGTAGACCGATATCTGATGCAACATTGAAGTTCATGCGAGGAAGCATGAACTTCATTTTGAATATAATTATTTTTAATAGAATGAAAACATTTGTGTATTTTTGAGTTCGAATTTTCGAACATTTCTAAAAAGTTTTAATATTTAGGTAAGTTCGATAATTCGTACTTAATTTCGAAAATTCGAACTAAATTTCGAGAATTCGAAGTTCACATCATAATCTTAAAATTGAATAAAAGTTCTATTAAACACAATCGAGTATAAAAAATTGTACATTAATTTGTATTTAACATGATTCGAACATTTAATAAAACCTTAAACAGTACTACCGTTATTAAGATAAGTTCGAAATTTCAAATTTTATTTCGAAAGTTCAAATTTTCTTTTTCAATTTATTAAGAAATTATAATAAAAGTATTTGAATTCGAATTTGTTTTCACTACTTTACTAATTTATTTTCAAACAAGAAAATTTTGTTTAAAATTCAAGAGTTCGAAAAATCGAAATTAATTTCGATTATTTAAAATTTAAGCTAAAATGACACTACTAACTAATTTCGAACTTAAAAATTTTGCTTAAAATTAAAAATAATTAATTTTGAGAGGTTTATGAAATTTAGGGGAAAAATAACATTTTTAATATGTTCGAAAATTCGAAATTTATGCAAAAATCTTAGAAAATGTTCATATTTTTTATTTTATAAAATAAATTAAGAAATTTTGCATCCAAATTTCAATTCCCATGAAGAAATTACTTAACTGATAAGATTTAATGGTAAAAAATCACTCTTAGGATAAGTTCGAAAATTCGAATTTAACTTAAAAAATACGTAATTTTTGACTATATTTGAAAAAATATAATCTAAATCTAAAGTTTTTATAAATCAATTATCAATCCAGCTTAATGTTATTTTTCACCTTTTTAAACAAATTTTAAAATTCGAACGTAATTTCGAAAATTGGAAATATATGACAAAATGTTAGAAAATTTTAGCATTTCGAAAAATTAATACATTATTATTATTCTCAAAAGAATAGTATCCAAATTAAGCTGTGTACACGTTTCGAACATTGAAAATTTTGCTTTAAATTAAAAATTTGGTAATTTTTTATAGCTTATGAATAACAAATAAAAATTATAACATTATGATAAATTTCGAAAATTCGAATTTAATTTCGAAAATTCGAAATTTATGCTAAATTGTTGAAATTGTTTTTAGAGTTTATTAAAAAGAAAAAGTTGTATATTTTAACGTATTTTGAATGATAATTTGTTATTTTTTAAATTAATCTATTGTATTTTTAATATATATTTAAACAAAATTTTTCGAACATGAAAATGTTGTTTACATTTTCTAAAATATGTTATTTTAGCATCGTTTATTAATAACAATTGCAAAAACATAATTTTTTGATGAATTTCGAAAATTCGAACTTAAGTTCGAAAATTCTAAATTTATGCCAAAATGTTAGAAATTCTCTAGATATTTTATTAAAATGCAAAATTGTTCTATTTGAAATTATTTTGAATGATATTTTTAATTTTATTATTATTATTATTATTATTATTATTATTATTATTATTATTATTATTATTATTATTATTTTCCTCTTTTCCAGATGACTTGTGGCATATCTTGTGTAGACAAGACTTTAAATAAAACATTTTATCATTTGGGTGTTTTTATAGCCAAACATCCTGGTTATTTTATAATTGTGCCAATATTATTAACCCTTTTATGTATCACAGGGTAAGTTTGCCTCAATGGGAATTTTTAATTAAAACTAATTTTTTTTGCTGTTTTTGTTTTTCTTCTGCAGCTATCAACAGTTAAAATATCAAATTGATCCCGAATATTTATTTTCACCCATCAATGGAGAGGGCAAGGCTGAAAGAGCTATAGTTGAGCAATATTTTAAAGTCAATTATACGCATCGTTTTAATGTGGGTCGCATTACAAGGCCAGGTGAGTTCAAAATTTCAAATAAAACTTATTTTTAAATTATTTTATTTAAATTAACATAAAAATACCGCTACAAATGAATATATAATCCTTAATTGAAAAGAGAGAGATGAGAGAAGAGAGATAGAGAGGAAAAGAGAGTGAGGGAAAGAGATGAAAATAATAAATTTTTCAAATATTTATTTAAATTTATTTTAATGCCAATTTCAATTACTTTTTTATATATAAAGTTCTTTTCTGTAAATCATTCTTTATTATGATAATAATGATGTGTGTATAAGTGAGTGTGTATGTGTGTGTGTTTGTTTGTTTGTTTGTCAGTTTAAATAAGAGCGCGCTTTAATTCAATTTAAAGAAAAATAAAAAACAAGTAAGAATGTTTTAATCGGCTATGCCGAAATTTAAAAACCCTCCACCACAAATGCGTGTGAAGTAAATACATTATATGTTGTACATACACACTCAAAAATACATTCTTAAACGAATCAATATATATAAAAATGTGTTTGTTTGGGCCTTAGAGACTTCTGGACCGCTTTTGCGGAAATTTTCACAGAATGATCTATAAAAAATTTCGACAGGACCCAGTGGAGAGGTACCCCCCATAAAAAGAAAATATGGATTATCGAATATCTAAAGAACCACTTCATCGAGAATTTTCAAATTTGGTCCCAATAACTTTTTCAAGTAACTTTTTTACGAGACAAAATGTGAGACGGATAGGATCAGGGGGGAGGTGGCCTCCATACAAAGTAAATGTTGATAATTGAATATCTAAAGGAACACAACAATGAGAATTTTTAAATTTGGTGCCAATAAGTTTTTTAAGTAACTGTTTAACTGGACATTTGAAAAGCGGATAGGATCATGGTAGAGGTGTCCCCCATACAGAGAAAATAACAGCAATAGTTCTAAAAAAACAAAATAAAGGACCCGTCACAATATAGAACGGGTAGGATCCAGGCAAAACGTACTCCCATATAAAGCAAATATTTATTATCGATTATCCAAAGAACAGTTAAAGCAGAAGTATTCAAATTGCTTTCAATTACTTTCCCATGGAATCTGAGATGATTCCTTCTTAGCGTTACACACGGTATGACAAATTATCATACCCTCTTCACCACTTGTGATGGTGGAGGGTATTATAAACAAATAAAAACATCTGAAACTTAAATCTACAATAATTTTCAACAAGATCTCTTGATGATCATTTCGATAATAATAATGATCAGATTTCATCATGAGGCTGAAGATTAATAAGAAAGAAAAGAAGAAAAAAATTGTACTAAAGAAATTTTTATATAGAAATGTCTGGAATAGTCCAGTCCAGAGTGTATTGTACGTCATTTAATGCATAAAATTATTTAGAAAACAGAAAAAGTCAAAATGAACGAAAACAAAAAAAAAAAAAAGAAGAAAATTCAAAAGAAGTGAGGATGATGAACTAATTTAAAATAATAATAAAATAATAAAATAGTTTATATTTACATACAGAAAATGAAAACAATTTATAATAAAAACGTAATACCTATAATAATTTGTTTTTTTTTCGTCAAACAAATTACACTAATGTCAACAAAAGGCCTCTTTTTTGCTAAAATACAAGTAAACAAAGTTTTTCTTAGAAAATGCGCTATTTTGTAATTTTTTTAGACTTTAGTTTAAGATTTTCTTTTTGCTTTTTTTTTTGTATTTATGAGATTTTTTAATTCCCACACCCATTTCGTTTATTTACAATAAATCCTCATAAATTTAGTTGTTTTTCATAAATCACGTTTTTTAGCAATTGTTTAAAGTACTTAATAAAATTAAATAAATGTTTGAACACAAGTTACAAATCACAAAAAAACAAAATGAAAAGAAAATTCTATTAATTTCTAAAACAAGTTTGTACTTAATTATTTTTAAATCCCTTTAACAATTCCCTCAGCTGTAAAAATTTTCAGCATAATGATTATAGAAGTCTAGGGGAGTTAAAAATTTGAGTATTGACCTTATGGATGTAGCAAAAACGATTCCACTTTAATTTTATTAAAACTAGAATTTTCCAAATTTAATATTTTTTCATGACTTTCCAATTTTTGCCCTAATTCAAAGATCTGTAAGTTGGTATATCTTTTTGGAAAGAAGACATAATTTCCTTTCTATTGATATATAATATGACTAACTTCATCTTTTCATTTCTCCACGATAATGATTGAAAATTTACAATAACATGAATGGAAATCGATTATGTGCCCAACTTTGAAATCCTGCGGATTGATCCGCCTTTTATAGACATTTGGTTCAAACTTGAAATTTTAACCCATTAAAGTTTTACCTTCATCTTTATTTTATAAAAAATGTATAAAGATTAAGAATATATATTTTAAAGTGGGCACATTTGAATAGAAATCTGAACTGATAACTTTAAATGCAGACTTTATCTCTGAAACCTCCATATGTACTGAGAACCAAACAAAGGTAGTAAATATAAAGAAAAAGGGTGTAGAATTGAAGAAAAGTTTCTTAAATATCAGCCAACGAAACCTTTATTCAGCATAACGAAAATGTTCGTTAATTTTTCGTAAATTTTATAAATTGAAAAAAATTTTCGATATGACTTTTTGAAGTCGTTAATAAAAATGGGTTTAATACGAATAAATATTGTTCAATTTGAATAATACATTATTCAAATTGACAAAAATTAATTTCTTATATGGAAGAATGTTATTAAATTTAAATACCATATTTAAGTTTAATTTACGAAATTTCAGACTATTAAGGACCAAGGGAGGGATTATTTCTTAAGAACTGTAACAGCGAGAATTTTCAATTTTGATCCCAATGACTTCCTCAAGGAAATGTTATACTGGACAAAATGTAATATGGATTGGATCAGGGCAGAAGTAGTCCCCTAGCCCCCATATCTTTAGATCTACTACAGCGAGAATTTGGTGCCAATTATTTTCTTTTAATACACGTCGAATTGTTTCGAGATCTAGAACTGTGCAAAGCGCACCGGGTTAATAACAGTTTTAGATAATAAATAAATAGACAACGTAAAATAGTGCAATGTCAATAGGACGTTGGCTAATATTTCTGATGAAAACTTTCTTACATGTTTGTGGATCAGCTGATCTTCCATTTTGAATTTATGTGTAAATATTCCGTTAATTTCGATCATATTTATTAGAATTTTCTATAAAATATTTTCCTCCATTATATATATCTCTATTCAGTTTACACCTCTTTGTCATATTTCTTTTGATATATGAAAGAAAATATACAAAATTATTTGACAAAAAAATTAGTTAAATTAACAAAAAATTTTATTCAAATTAACTTCATTTCAGAATGTAGAATTGAATTAATTTATGTGTTATTTTACATACGATGCGTTACTACCGTTTTTACTAAAAATCTGTTGATATAAAATATTTTTCGTTAATTTTTTAACGAAATTTTATTCAATTTAACAACTTTTAACAAATAATTTTTTTCTAAAATATTGTTTAGTATAATTGAAGAAAATTCTTCAATTTGAAGAAAAATTATTAAAAATCTGTTCAATTAACAACTTTTGTTTCGTTAAAGTTCTATGAAAATTTTTCGTTAATATTACCTACGACATTTGGTTCAGTGTATATAGTTTTTTTTCTAATTTTGTACTTCATGTATAAACGATATTTCAAAATATCAATAAATTGCATTCACAATAAAAATTTCTTTTATTCGCATAATTTATTTGGGTCATTTTAACGGTTATTTGTTTTATAGCAAAATTGTGCCAACTTGGAGAGAGGAAAAGAGAGAAATGCGCTCTAATGAGAGAAAATCGGGAATTATAATATTTGATATAAAATACCATCATGTTTCTTTCTTTATTTCTTTATTTCTTTCTTTCTTTCTTTATATACAAAATATATTTCGCAAACATTAGATTTACAATTAAATAAATAATGAAAAAAAACGCCATAAATATGATTTAGGTAAATAATACAACAACAAATAAATAACAATAAAAACAATAAGAAATGAAATAAAATAAAAATAATAATATTTAATTTAAAACAATAACAACAACAACACATGCAACAAATATGGTAAACATTAAACGAGTGGTCACGTATTAATTCCAATGTATTTCAATAAATATATACATATGTATGGGTATGTAATATATATATACATATATACATCTGATATTTAAACAAAAACTTACTACTCTTTTTTAATGGAATTAAAACTCTTAAATAACCCAGTAAACAATTAAAAGGAGGAGAGAGAAAAAGTAGGTAAATAGACAAGAAAACCAAAGCTGATTCTTGCAATTTTCCAATGTTGCCAATTTTTCGTTAACAATTACTGTGAATTTAGCAGGTTTTAGCATTAAGGGAACGCTAAAATAGATTCTATTTTTGAACGCCATTTTAAGTATCCATATACGTATTTTCTTTTGACTCATATTCAAAATTAAAAAAAACCCCAAAAATGTGTTTTTTTAAGGCCCATCCAATACCCACTGACCAGCTGAGGGATCTCAGCCGTAACTCTATTAAATTTTATTTAGATATCTCCAATGGTTCCATAGTTAGAGAATTATTTCCAAAAAATCACCTTGAAACTACTGTATGGAGTCTTACATAATTTCTTCTTGGCGTTGCAAAAGGAACGACAAAGATGGTACATCATCTGCACCACAAGTAGACTCTTACTTGATTTAGGTTTTAAAGACTTAAAGTCACCGGAGCGATTTGAAATTTAATAATACTCATAAAGCTTCTAGAAATGAAAAAATATATTTGATAGGATCATTGAGATTGCAGATAAGATATCGTTCTATATAGTCTTGTTTCAACTGACTTGACATCACTGGTTCTAAATAGCTGGAAGCAAGGAATTACAAAATTTAATTGATATTGAGTTCGGTATAATTGTTTGAGTGTGAGCGTTTCCACAATAGATTGTCTGACTGACTAACGGAAAGATATAGCTAAATCGAATCAGATTTTGTGAAGATTTAAGAATAATTTTTTTGTATCATGTCTTCAATAATTTTTGAATGCTGTGGAATGAAAATTTAATTTCATTTCACATCGAAAGTTTTTCAAAAAATAATGATTGAAATTTTAACTATTTTTAAGAAATATTTAATTGAAATAATTACTCTCATTTTAATTGATGTAATGTAAAATTTAATTATTTTATTTTGCTCTTTTCTAGGACGTTTTGGTCGTGTTATTGTTATACCGAAAGATGGCAACGATAATATGATACGCAAAGAAGTATTTCAAGAGTTAAGAAAACTGGACGACATCATACAAAATGCCACCGTCACCTATGAGGGTGAAACCTTTACATATAAGGATACCTGTGCCCGTTGGGAGAATGAATGTTTTGAGAATGATATATTAAATTTGGACTATATAATGGATGATGTAAGTTAGGCCTTATTTAACATCAGTTGAAATAGAGTAAATATATTTTTTATATCAAAATTTTCAGATTGAATCCGGTGAATTAAATCTGACATTTCCTTTGATGTTCAATCCGGTAACCTGGGATGCTCATGCTTTCCCCGTATTCTTTGGTGGCACTAAATTAACTGAGGATAATTATATCATTAGTGTGCCAGCCATACAATTGGTATATTTTGTTACAGCCGATACCAAACGGCAAGATGCTAAGTAAGATTTCGGAACCCTAAAGTTTGAAAATTTATTCATAATTTATTGCCTCCAACTTTTATTTACAGAGGTGCCGAATGGGAAGAAACCTTTTTACGTGTGGTTGGCAAAGCGGAGAACAGTGGTTATTTTAAACATATTTCTGTAGCCTATTTTGCTTCGAGAACTTTGGATCATGAACTGGAAAAGAATACCCAAACCGTTGTACCTTATTTCAGTTCCACCTTTATATTAATGGCTTTATTTAGTGTCATCACTTGTATGATGGGTGATTCGGTACGTTCTAAACCATGGTTGGGTTTAATGGGTAATATATCGGCTGTTATGGCCACTTGTGCAGCATTTGGTTTGGCCATGTATATGGGTATAGAATTTATTGGTATTAATCTGGCAGCACCCTTCCTAATGATTGGTAAGATATATATATATTTTTCTATAAGTGAATCGATATTTGATAACACATTTATTTCCTTTTTAGGTATCGGTATTGATGATACTTTTGTTATGTTGGCGGCTTGGCGTCGTACCTCTCTTAAGCAATCGGTGGCCGAACGTATGGGTCATACTATGTCTGAGGCTGCTGTTTCGATAACCATTACTTCTTTAACCGATTTAATATCATTTTGGATTGGTGTTATAAGCCCCTTCCGTTCTGTACAGATTTTCTGTAAATATTCGGTATTTGCTGTTGGTTTCACATTCCTGTGGCATATCACATTTTTTGCCGCCTGTATGGCCATATCGGGTTATAGAGAATCACAAAATCGCCATGCTTTATTTGGTTGTAAGGTTCAATGCTTATCGGTGGCTATAAAAGGTAAAATATTTAAAAGCGATATTTACATATATACATAGACAGATTGAAGCTTTATTTTTATTATTACATCGGTTCAGATTTCCTTTTAAATTGGCTTTAAAGCTTCATAGGATCTATGATTTTTTTGAATCAATAAAAAATTAGTAAAAACGTGTTATTTGTCCGATTTTAGAAAAAAATACGGTTTAGAAAAATAATTTTATGTTTTATTAGCTCCTCATTCCGGGAAAAGATCTTATATGGAAGCTGTATGCTTTGATATTACCAGTTAATGTAATTAATGCAGGATTTTTTAATATTAAATACAGATTTAAACCTATTAATATCCTATATTTCGGGAGGGGGCTTTATACGGGAGCAACAATCAAATAAAAATCGAAATATTTCATTTTATTTCACAATAAAGTTATTTTGCCAGGTTTAATCCAATTCCGGAAAGGAATTTAATTTTTTTTGCCTAAATTTTGTGAAGGTTCCTTACACAGAAACTCTAATCCTATCTGGATTTACGCTCTTGAAATTCGTCATTATTTCCATTTATTTATTTCATTATTTAAGAGGTTGAAATGGAAATTCCAAAATTAATTGTGACAAATTTCAATTTAATAAATTTTGTTGAAATATTATTCCGCGTAGGGGTCTTATATAGGAACTATAATCATAGAAGAATTGGTGCTCGTAAAATTTGTTAAATAAATTTGTTAGACCTTATACCGGAGGGAGAACTTCCCTATTTTGGGAAGGGGGTTTATGTGCAAGATCGATCTCAATGTTTTTGGATTTAATTTATTTCGCAATAAATATATGTGAACAATTTACGAAAATTATATAAACATACTTAAGCTATATGACACTCTAATTGCGGGGTATCAAAATTTTGTATATTTTCGTCTAAAACTGTTTCCTATTGAACCGGTTTTGATGATACGATGATGTATATTAAACATTACATTTTGGGTTAATTAACAAAAATCCAATTACTTTTTAATCTTGAAAAGTTTTTCTAGTCTAAGGTTGTCTCAGATATTTGGGGTATAAGTTTCTTTGTTAATAGACCGAATAGAAAATATGACCTTTCAAAATTTGTATCATTAAGTTTCAAGATAAATTCAAAATTTCCTTACACTGATTTTTATTGAAAATATTTTCAAGGATATAAAGGACTTTTTCCCAACTTTATATCCTCGAATGTTCACATAAACAATTCCAATTTATTACACAGACTTTTATCTATTATTTGATACCCATATTGTATAAGTTATTTATATTCAAACTATAAAGTCCATTTCAAAATAAAACTGTGAACCGATATGGCATAACTTTTTAAAGCCTCTTCTTTCACAAATATGTTAAATTTTATATCTTATAATTAAATTCCTTTTTCTTCTTTTCGTCTTTTAGAAAAACGTAATATTTTATATCGTTCCTTTATGTCGGGTGGCATTAATCGTGATGATCCTGATAATCCCATTGATAATAAAGATCATATTCTCATGAGATTCTTCCGTAATAAAATGGCTGTGGTCATCAATAATAAATGGTGTAAATTTTTAATTATTTTAATATTTGGTGCTTATTTGGCTGGAGCTTGTTATGGTATAACGCAAATTAAAGAAGGTTTGGAACGTAGAAAACTTTCAAGATCGGATTCATATTCAGTGGAATTTTTTGATCGTGAAGATGATTATTATCGTGAATTTCCCTATAGAATGCAGGTAAATATATTTGAAGTTTCTCTCAAAAAACTTTTGAGTATTAACTCCCTTTTTTATACGTCAGGTTATTATCACCGGTGATTTGAATTACTCCGATCCTGTGGTACAAGATCAGATAGAGGAATTGACTCGTAATTTGGAGAATACTTCATATGTTACTTCATCTTTGTATACCGAGTCTTGGTTGCGTTCTTTTGTTTCATTTGTGGATCGTAATAATGAATATTTGAATTTAACTTTGGATACCGAACAAGAATTCATAGATGCTGTTAAGGAACATTGGTTATTCCCGGGCAATCCTTTCTCGTTGGATGTTAAATTCAATGAAAATGATACCAAAATTATTGCCTCCCGTTTCTTGATACAAGCTGTCAATATTACCGACACTAATCATGAAAAGGAAATGGTGCGTGATTTAAGACAGATTTGTAAAGATTCTCCCTTAAATGCCACTATATTCCATCCCTATTTCGTATTCTTCGATCAATTTGAGCTGGTGCGTCCCACTTCACTACAGGCCATGGTTATTGGTGCTGTTATCATGATGATTATTTCATTTGTTTTCATACCCAATATTTTATGTTCCTTATGGGTGGCTTTCTCGGTGATTTCCATAGAATTGGGCGTGGCTGGTTATATGGCTTTATGGGATGTGAATTTGGATTCGATTTCCATGATAAATTTGATCATGTGTATAGGTTTCTCTGTGGACTTTACTGCGCACATTTGCTATACCTATATGTCCTCCAAAAAGAAGAGTCCCAAAGCTAGAGTACGTGAGTCATTCCATTCCTTGGGCTTGCCAATATTGCAAGGTTCCAGTTCCACCATTTTGGGTATAGTGGCTTTATTATTGGCCCAAAGTTATATATTTTTGGTATTCTTTAAAATGGTATTCTTGGTAATATTCTTTGGAGCCATGCATGGTTTATTCTTGTTGCCGGTTTTACTCTCCCTCTTTGGACCTGGATCTTGGCAAACTTGGACGGGTCGTGATACTGGCAGTGAAGAGGAAATCGATGATTTGGAGAGTAAACTTAAAGTAGCCAAAATGGATAAAAACTTTATTAATGCCTTCTATATGCCCTATTCTACCTCCAATATGTCCAATGGTGTTAATGGTTTTGGTAACAAGGGTTTCTTAGGAGCCCCCTATAAAGCCTATGGTGATGAAAAAGATCTAGGCATAGGCACATCCGGAGAAGATTCCTCTGAGAGCAGTTCTTCCCGCTCACAAAGACGTCAAGCTTTAGAGGATGAAAATACCCAACGTAGATATGAAGAGGGTTGGCGTAAATCTTCCTTTAATGATCTATTCGCCAATAATTCTCAATCTCAATTCCAACCACATCCCGCTTTATATAATCAAAAAGTAACAGCACATGAATGGCGAGCCCGCCTGGATGAACATCAAGAACGTAAAATATCCTCGCAAAGAGAAAGATTTGCTTATGATAACTATGGAGCTGATTTGCAAAGACGTCAAGAGGAGGATTTTAACGATGATTTGGTGCAACGCATAACACCCACTTCCTCTTTGGATGAACGTTCAAGACGTAAATATCGCACCCCCTTACAACACAGCCACAATGCTGCTGGCAGTGGCGATGAGAGTAGTTATCACCAGCAACAAAACTCGAGTCAAGCACTTGCCACCACTCCCAATGGAGCCAAACGTTATCAACGTAGACGTTCTTCAGAGGACTCCACCCGGTATTATCAACGTTGGCCTGCGTCCAATATAGAAGAACGTTATATGCGTCGTCATTCTCCTTCCAGACTACAACAGAATACCTCCGCCTCCATTAGCCACCATCATGAAGATGGTGAATATCCCACATCCCATAAATATCGTCCACAACCACCCAGACGATCATCATCACATCATAATCTCTGTTATCCTGCCCAAACAGCACAACAAAAAGTCACACAAAAACATCCACCCACATATCAATTTGGCGGCCCCTATTATCATCACTGATAAAGGGTTTTTAGATAAAGCGAAAGATCTAGAGAGAGAGAGAGCGTGATGCAAAGAGAGAACCTTTTTTAATTACAGACTATAAAATATTATTTTATTATTATAATTTTTCTTTAATATTTAAGAGTCTCTTGACCAGGAAAATGGATAAAAATGCAAATATTTTTTTTTAGTTTTATTAATATTTAAGTTTGTAATTTATACTTTATAAATAGTTAATTAAATGTCATAAAAATGAATGCAGGTTTATTATTTTTAAAATAATACAAAATAGAACAAGAAAGAGTGAGATGGATGTATGTTACAAATTTAAGTCTTTAGATAAAATTTGTTACAAAAAAACTGTAAAATATTAAACTTAAGTGAAGACAAGATCCGGATAAAATGTTTTAAAGGGAAAAGTATTAAAGATTTAGGGAGGCATTAAGGAAAGAGTCAAATTATTATGGTATAATAAATTATAATTATTTATAAGTAATTATAAAACAGTTATAATGAATAAGTACAAAAGTATAACATTATTATGTCCTTAACAATACTATAATATGTATTATAACATTTTATAATGGATTATATAAAATTATAAAACAGTGAAAGTTATTATAATGATTTTGTAAACCATTACAAGTAATAATAATTCTTTATGAAACATTATAATTAATTATAATTTCATTATAATAATTTACAATTATTTCTACAATCATTATAATAAATTATAACAAATTGTAATTCCCATATAATGGAATATGATTGATTATAACTTCTTTATAATAAATTTTAAGTAATTATAATACATTACAAATGATTATAATTACATTATAATGCATTATAGCAAATTATAATTCAATTATAATAGACTAAAATTAGTTACAATAACATTATAATGTACTGAAAATATTTATATTAGCATTATTATGCATTATAACTAATTATAATTCCAATATAATACATAACATTTAAATATAATAATACTATAATGTATTTGAATTATTTATAATATCGTTATAATGCATCATAAGTAATTATAATTCCATTATAATGTACATTGATTATTTATGATATCATTATAATATATTATTAGTAATTACAGCATCATTATAATACATTATATTTAATTATAATATCATTATAATGTCTTTTAAGTAATTATAATTCTTAATAATTTTCTTATAAGTTATTATAATTTAATTGTAATGAATTATAAATATTTATAATTAAATTATAATGTATTATAAATAATCATAACTTTATTATAATGCATTCGAAGTATTATTGTTCTATTATAATGTATCAGAAGTGTTATTAACTGAGCTTTAATAATTATAATATATTTATAATGTATTGTAGAAATTATAATTATGTTATAATACATTAAAAGCCATTTTAATACCATTATAATACAAATATAATATTTTGGAAATATTTATAATTGAATTATAATGCATTTTGAACAGTTATAATAAAGTACTAAATTTAATTATAACATTATTATAGTGCATTTTAAACAACTAAAGTTTCATTATAATCCATTATATGTTATTATAATTTCATTATAATACATTATAAGTTATTATAATATGTTTGTAATACATAAAAATTCATTATAATCTATTATAAAAGCTTATAATATAATTATAATATCATTATAAGTAAAATTAATGCTTTATAATTGATCATAATTAGCTCTAAGGCCATTATAAAGTATTATAACTAATTATAATGCAATTATATATCACTCAAAGTAATTATTAAATGCTGTTAATGTATTTTTATATGTTATAATTACAATATAAAGTGTTATAATAATTATAATATTGTTATAATAAGTTAGAATCACAAAAAACCTAAGTCTTCTTATAAGAATGCCTCAAATTCTTTAATACTTTTCCGTTTAAAATATTTTTTTCGGTATTATAATTTGGTTATAATGATTTGTTATAATTTTCTCTTTTGAGAATTTTAACTATTTTCAAAATCATTCATTTTAGATAAATTTTTCTAAGAAGAAAATTCATCAACAGTTTTCAAAAAAATGTTCTATAATGTTGTCTAGTAACAACATTATGTGATCGATCATTAAATTTTTTTTCAAATATTTTGTAAATTTATTTTTTAGGAAATTTTATAAAAAATATATATAAATAAATACTCATAACATTATTCCATTAAACATACATTTTATAAATATTTAAGCATTTTACAAAAAAAAAGTTTAAAATCATTAAAAAATTTTATGAATAAACCATATACATACATAACTATATTTAAAAAAATAGTCACTATTTTTATAATGATTTAAAAAAAGTAATAATAAAAAGTTATAAAATATTATAATAATTTGTTAAGGTCTTTAAAAATTTCTAATACTTTCAATTTGAAGAGGCCTCGGTTTGATTTTCTTAATTATTTTTGTTTTTTTTTAATCTTAAATTAAAAAAACTGTACATTTATTAATTATTAATTAATTATTAATTAATGAATTAATTTTAATTTTAAGTAGTTTCTTTTTTTAATTTAATTATTTCATTCCTTTTAGCCTAAAAAGAACAACAACGAATAAAAGAATTATAATTTTTAATAATTTTTTTTTGCAAAGTTTTTTATTATAATTTTGTAATCCAAATTAAAATTTTAATTGGTGGATGTACTATAGGTGTAGCGACATTGACCCAAAATACCACAATATGGTTCTAAGGGTTTTTCGCATATATAGTAATGAGTATCGGAGCCACAAACTGCAACTTTTAAATTAAATGAGGCATCTGTAGCCAAACAGCCAGTATCTGTACCTTCTAACGATGTAGTTGAAACTTTGCCCGTTCCCAACCATATAAACTTTTTACTTGATGAACCCACACTTATGCCAGATAACCAGTATTGCTGATCGGAAATGTCTTTGAAAAGAATAAAATTAAATTAAACAAGTGAGAATTTTATATTCGGCTATGCCGATTCCTTAATACCCTCAACCTTAAATGGGTCTGGTGTAAATACGTGAGTTTTCTTACATAAATGCTCACACATACACTCACACTTAAAGTTTTTGACTCATAAAATCTGTTATAATTTTGACTATAACTTTTTTTCTACTGAACCGATTTTTATAATTTAAGTACATAAAACTTCATATTATGACAAAATTTCATTCTAATTTGTTGTTTTATAATAGACAATTTGAATTAGGTGTTGCCTTAGATATCGGTCTATATCTTTTAGTATACTAAACCGATTTTGCTAGAAAACTTCTCTGGAATATAACAAATTTCATTAGGTTCTGTCAATTATTGTGTGCGAGACAGCAAATGACAGACAGACGGACATAGCTAGATGGACTCAGATTTTGATGCGATGCAAGAATATATATACCTTATTAGGTCTACGATGATTCCTTCTTATCATTACACTCGTAATGACAAAGTTAATACTCCCCCTTCACCACTTGTGGTGGCGGAGGTTATAGAAATATTTTTCATAAATTTCAAAACCCACCTGATAAATTTAATACATTATAAAGCTTTTTCTGTTCCGTTGATTTATCTTCAAATGAGGCCAATTTCATACCCAATTTAGCACAAGCATACGCTGCCTGATAGAAATTTCCTGTATCTGTCGTCTCAATATAATATTGTTTTTTACCCAAAACCACACTTATGCCTGAATTCAATTGGGCCTTCGTCTCTAAGAGATCGTTTAATAGGATCACACATAATATTAAATTTACAAATTTCACTATAAATCGCATTTTATTTGGTTTCTTTGAAAAAACGCTTTATTGCAGTTTGAAGGGATTTTTTTTTTGAAAGTTCTTTATTGTTTTCCAGTTTTATATGAAGACGGAAATCGAATCGAATATTTTATCTGAAATATCTATGACATTGATGAATTATATATATATTTTGTTAAATCGTTAGTTAATTATAACTATAAAGTAAAAGCTTTTACCCGGTGAGCTTTGCAGAAAAAAATTTCTCCTTTTTTTCGATAAAGAAAAAATTATAAATTGCAAAGTGTAATTTAGATTAAATTATTTAACTCCCGCTGTCATAGTTCTACGGAAAATCCATAATTAATAGTTCCATTACATAAGACCTACCACTCCCCCTGATCCTATCCGTCCTTCATGTTGTTCATTTAAAGAGTTTCTCGAAAAAGCGATTGGGATTAAACTGGAGAACTCTCCCTGTAAAAGTTCTTTACTTTGTATGAAAGATACCTCTCCCCGTGATCCTATCCCTCCCACATTTTGTCCAGTGAAACAGTTTCTTGAGCAAATGCTTTGAACTAAATTTTTAAAAACTCGCTGCTATAGTTCCTTAGATATTTGATAATTCAAATTGGCTTTGTATGGGGGAACCCTTTTCCCCTGGTCCTATTCTTTTTATATATTTTTAGCAGTGAAGCTGGTGAAGCAAAATTGTAGCAAAACTCTCTTACTGTAATAGTTGCATAAGGGCTACCTCTTCCCCTGATCCTAACCGCCCTATATTTTTCTCTGTTAAGTTGTTTTTTTTTCGTAGCATGATTGTTTGGAATTTTAAGACCGTCGCTATTATAGTTCTTTAGATATTCATTTAATTATTTTTGCTTTGTATGGGGAGTACCTTTCCCTCCCTGATCCTATACATCCTATATTATTTGCCGTGATGGTGTCTCAGAGTAGCAAAATTACTGCAACATTTTCTGACTTTCGTTGCAATAGATCTTTAGGTTATTGTTTTATATGGAGGGTACCTCTCCAATTGATCCTACTGATACTTTTTATAACTTATGTCACTTTCGCATACATTGTGATCATTCTATGAAAATTTCATCAAAATTGGCCCAACCAATTGGAGTCCATATGTTACATTCATACACTCATCTTATTTTATATATAGAAGATTGATATATAGATAGATAAGACGATGGATGGATAATGAGTTTTAAGCAGTTATAATGTTATTCAAAAGAGTAATTAAATTTTAATTATAATGGAGTTATAATTTAAATTTAATTATAATTATTAAAATAATCGCAAGAAAACGATCAACTAGATGTAGACCATAGAAATCATTTTCATCTATGCCTAATTCCAGGGCTTAAATACAATTATAATGATGTTATTACAAATTATAATGACATTATAATTAATTATAACCATGTTATACCGTGTTATAATAAATTATAATGGCATTATAATATTATATTCTATTTATTGCCTCATATCTTTATCATGTTTGCTTAATTTCAGGGCATAAAAACAATTATAATGACATTATAATTAATTATAACCACGTTATACAGAGTTATAATAAATTATAATGGCATTATTATATTTTATAAATGATTATAACTTAGTTATAATGCATAAAATAAAATCATAATCTTTTTATATTACTTATAATGCCATTATAATGTTTAATAAATAATTATAATATTGTTATAATATATTACAAGTGTTAATGATGATATTTTACGGTATTATAATTACATTAATTAAATTACAATGTTATAACAGAAATCATAATAACATTATAATTGTTTAAGTCGAATTATAATTCGATTATAATTTATTTTAAGTATAAATAATAATGTTATAACTTGTTATATATAATTATAATATTATTATAACGAGTTATAACGTATTATATAATTATAATTTTTTTAAACCGATTTATAATTCAATTATAATTTATTTTAAGTATAAATAATCATGTTATAAAATGTTATAAATTATTATAATATTATTATAATGAGTTATAACGTATTATAATATTATTAAAATATATTACAAATAATTATAATGTATTCAAATGCATCGCATTTATTAATTTATACAAGATGAATTTTATTATAAAACAATTTCCGGAAGCGTTAAGGAGTGAGATCGAAAAATTCTTAACATACATATATACTAATAAGAATGAAACCACTTAACTTTCTTTTTTTAATTTTTTAATTGATTCAAAATTTTTAAATTTACAAACCAAAAAAAAATATTTTCACTAGTGATGAAAATTTGAACCTTTTTCGGAAACCTTTCCTTTGCTAGAACAGGTCGTTCATCTCCGTTTAAAATCTAACTTAACATTTCGATACCCTTTTTGTGATCTTCAATTCACTTTTAAAAAGAGTCCAATATTTTTCTACAGGACTTATCTCCGAGCAGTTGGGAGGATTTGACTCTCCTTGGTCAACTTTTTGTTGGACCAAGTTGGATTTTGTTGAAAATATTTCAAAATTTTAGTTCGAAATTTTAGTCTGATTAACTATAGATTCATTTGGTTGATATTAAATATAATAACTGATATTTTTTCGATCTCAGTCCTCAAAATTAAAAACTCATCGTAATTTTCCTTTAGTTTTCAATATTCTCTTTTATTAAATCCCTTTTTACTTTATAAACAAATTAAAAGAAGAAACCTCTTGCTATTTGACAACGACCCGTTATGCCACAATCGGGTACAAGAGGCCTTGAACAGATATAGTTCTTTGTGGTTTTGGCACAATCAATTGTATTCCATTTAAATTCTCCATCAGTATAAATACAGAGACCTGCAGTCGTAAGTGGATTTCCGGTTTGCCATTTAGTAAAATCCAGTTTATTACCACTCGATAGCCAAGTATAGGCGGTATTTGCTGAATCAGCTAAATTACTACCAGACAACCAGTAATTTTGTAAAGTTATATCTGGAATAAAATTATACGAAATGAATTAATGTCCATAAGCAAAATTTCATTATAATAATCACCCTGATCATTTAAATATTTTTTGATACTCTTAAATTCCTCCTCCGTTTCAATTGAGGCCAAAGACATACCCAATAGGGTACAGGCATGATTTGCCTGAAACCAATTGACAGTTTTATCTTTTTCAATTACATATCTATTACGACCAATATCGGTGGTTAAACCGTTTACGGAGAATATGCAAACAAAAAATATTGCTCCAAAAGGCAATAAAAGCGTTTTAGTGTTATCGACCATTTCTTTTTTTAATATTCAAAATTATTTCTATAGAATTTCAATGCCAGAGCTTATATATTGAAGAGATTCCCTGATAATTAAATCGTCTTAATATATAGACATTTAAAGACATTGATTGATTGACTTCTTCGGAAATAATTAGAAAAAGGGAATTAGAGTCATCAATCATTGTTAAGAAATTTATAAAATACTAGCTAATACCCGGTGCGCTTTTCCGCCCTTATAAAGTGGATGGTACCCCTCCCCATGAACCTACCTTTGGGCAGTACAAAAGATCCTTGGAACCAATTTGAATACTCTCGCTTTTCCAGTTCTTTAGATGTTCAATAATTAAGATTTGCTTCGTATAAAATACCTTTTCCCTTGATCCCATCCGTCCTATATTTTGATCAGTAAAACAAATTCTTGAGAAAGTGTTCGGGGCCGAATTTAAGAACTGTTATAATTCTTTAGATATTCGATATCAACATTTTCTTTGTATGGGGGAATCACATTTGGAAAAATTCTCGCTGTAATGGGTCTTTAGATATACGATTATTAACTTGTTCATTGTATGGAGGCTACTTCTCCCCTGATCCTATCTCCGATCATTTCGTTTAGTAAAACAGTTCCTTGAAAAAGTGATTGGGACCAAAGTCGTAAATTCTCGTTGTTATAGTTCTTTAAATATTCGATGATCAAAATTTGCTTTGTATGGGTGCTACCTTTCCCCCTGATTCTATTCGCTCAACATTTTGTCTTGTAAAATAGTTCCTTGAATAAGTTATTGGGACTAAATTTGAGAATGAAGTGATTCTCTAGATATTTGATAGAGAATATTTTCTTTGTATGGGGGTTACCTCCCCCATATTCTTATCCGTCCTACAATTTTCCACCATTAAAACAGTTTTTTGAAAAAATTATTGAAACCAAATTTGAAATTTTCGCTGTTTTATTCTTTAAGGGGAGTACCTCTCGCCCTGGTCCTATCAAGTTTTTTAATAGCATATGTGAATTTCGGATATATGGGGATCATTCTGTGAGAATTTTAGCAAAATACTAAGAATGGAATAAGAGTACATTAAGTTTGTCAGATGTTTGTGTTGTGATTCTTGAGAAGATCCCCGGTCAGAATAGGTCGCTTAATTTTCCCTTGTTATACACAAAAAACATATTTCCGATATTTCAAAAATGCTATACAACTAAAAAGCTTCAAAATCGCTCCAAAAATGCTTGTAAGGTCCATTCTGTATATATTGTGGAAGCTATTGAAATAAAGGTGTCATGTCTCAGCTTCAGTCCATGGAAGAGTGGATTAATATAGTAGACAAATCGTACCATTAGTATATAATCGGTACCCTAGAGGAATACGCAGAAATCATTGAATATCCCTCCAGTTGAAGAACCACAATATGGCTTTTTAGGCGGAGGTTCGTGCGATTATGAGATTTCAAATCTGAGCGAATCAGAACCAGAATTTATAGATTCGAGATCTCGTAATTTCAAGGATGATACACTACCAGACATAAGCCACTTGAGGGGTATGGATTGGTAGAAACTGAGGAAGTACATTCATGAAACGGAATAACTGTGAATGATCGGTTGCTCGATATCATAAGTGAACAAAAAGCCAACAAATTGGCTTTAATACATTGAGATGTCATGATACCATGGATCGTTAATTCTCTCCAACCTAGAAAATTATCACCAGAATTTACATAGTCCATTAAATCTTTTGGTAAAAACTGGGAAAGACATACACGCCATGGAAAGCAAATATAATCGATTATCAGAAAACTTTTTACGAAAAGTGATTTTTCTTACGAATAGTGATTTCAAGAAAAATAATTACAGCAAGCTGGACATGGGGACAGGGACAGGGACGAATTAAATCCCTGCCTACAGTAACCATTTAAGAAAGAATGGGGGAATGAAAGTCAGTGGAACTTATACTTGGGCTTTGCAGAGGTACTATTTGCAAAGACTTCCTGAAACCATCCAAGCGGAAATCAACAAATATACAAACATGGGAGATCGTCAAGGAGTTGTGGCCTACAGAACAAGATTTAAAGATTTTATATCTTTAATCACTAACAGACACTAGTAGACTAGAATTGTCCTTTAACGATTGCTATCTCAACCCCAGTTAATGCCCAGATCTATGAAGGAAAAGGATTCGGTTTTCGGAGCCTTCATACCAGATGATGTAAGTGATTTATCTGGGAAGGATTTAATCCACAAATTACCATTCTTTTAATTTTAGTCAATACAGTCCATTATTTTAGATCAGGCAGAAGACATTACCGGATAATAATATTTTATAATTAAAAGTCAAAATTTTGGAAAATACGGTAAAATTCGAAAGGATATGGGATCGGGATTTTTGGTATAAAAAATTCTAAATAAATATTTTTGTATAAAGAATTTTTGGAGGGAAATAAGAAAAATGTTATTTTAAATGAAAAGCAGTGTAGATCCTATTATGTTTCTATTAAATTTGCCTTAAACTTTTTGTGATAAACAAGATGAGGATAAAACCTTTAGATATATATTAAAAGAAACTGATTCAAGATCTTGCAAAATTTTGAAAGTTGAAAATTCAATTGCAGATAACTCGAAAACTATGAGAAATAGATAACATCTGAAGTGACTCGTATTTTTTTTAAATCGAATGAGACTCACAAAAATAATAACATGCAAGTTAACCCACTTTGCATTCCAATACCGATGGGGTAAAAATTCCCAAAGTTATAATTACTTCAAAAAAAGTCGATTCGTACTGCTGCAATATAAAAGGAATATTATGTATCCATTATCTGTAAAATTATTGCAGATTTCACATCAGTCTGACATTAAAATATATATCAGTTTGTAGCCTTGTTAAAACATCAGGACTTATCTAAAACATAGTCCACTCGTCGAAATTATGTAAAAGTTTCAAGCCTAAATTGTACACTGGCCTTTCGACTAGATATGAAGGCAAATGTAGATCAGTCTCTAGTGTAGATTATAGATCAGTCTCTTTTATTTAGAACATTATTAAAGTAAAACTACGTCTCAAGTCTAAACTATAGCAGAGATCAGGGGGAGAGTAACCCACATCCTTACAGAATAAATGTTACAGAAAAACTGTAGGACATGGTGATACGGACAGTGAAACGTACCGGTTAATTTTTTGTAATAATTATATAACTTAAATGTTTCTCTAACTGTACTGAAATACAAAAATTCTATTCACTCTATAATCAATCAAAGTCAGTTATATGAATTTTTCCCGAAATCACATTTTAGAAATTATTTTCTATATAAAATCCCCAAAAACCCTAAAAAGTCTTAAGAGCGTTTTCAAATCGTTTGAAAAATATGGCAAATTTTAAAATCATTTCACTGACATTATGTCTAGTTTTATTGCCACTTCTGGTCAGCGTTAATGGTCAAGGAGCTGTTATTGGTGATAAATATTATTTTGTTTATACGTTGAATAAAGTTAATTGGTATCGGGCTTTTGAATTGTGCAGTAAAGTGGGCATGCAATTGGCTTCAATTGAATCGGAAACTGAATTGAAAAATTTATCAAGTTATTTATATACGAATTGTATGTATGAAACATTATGTTGTTAGATTTTCTCTTTAAGAAAACTTATTCCATTTTCATTTCAGCTCTTTTGTTCAATAATTATTGGTTATCGGGCACTAATTTGGCGAGCAAGGGTGTATATTCATGGGCTTCTAGTGGCAATACATTTTCCTATCACAAATGGGCCTTAAATCAACCGGGAATTCTGGCCAATCGTTGTGTACGTACAGATGTTAAATTCGAATGGGCCACAGACGCTTGTACAGCTGAAAATTATTTTATTTGTTCAAAACCCCTGGTGACATCGTGTGGTGTTACCGGACGTTGTACTAGTGATTTTTATTATACTTATTAATTTTGTAAAAAAGAAAAACGATGAATAAAAATGATTAAGAAAAGAAAATCATATCAAAGAATTTTGTGGAGGTCTCAGATGTCGATCTATAACTTTTTATTTATTGAACCGATTTTGTCAAAGTCTTTTTTTGAACTTTTTTGTATATGAGAGAATCGAAAAAAAGAAATAAACGGAAATAGATAAATCGGCTCAGATTTTGATTTGAAACGGAGGTAACACTAAGAAGATCTTCAGATTAAATCGGCTCAGATTTTGATTTGAAGCAAGATTCTATAAACTTAAGGGAAACAAGGTTAACATACCCTTATTCACCTCTCATGGTGGTGAGAGGTATAAAAATCATAGAAATTGATATGAGCAGATGCATATGCGAAGCGGAGACAACACTTTATTGATCTTCAGATTCTGTTAAATGGACTCTTCTGAAGAATATTAAGACAACCAACGTTCCAAAGCTTCAAAATATTTCGTAACCATTATGAGAAGTCATACTTAATAAATAACTTCTAACAATGAACCCTGTACTATATTACTTTCTCATGGGTTCACTCTCTGTTTCATTGTATTCTTAATTAAAATTTCAGAAGTTCAAAAAAAATTTTCCTCCATCTTCAAATTAAAATCTTTAGTTATGCTTTATTTATTTATTTTTTTTATTAATTCTTCCTTCATATAAATTTTTCTTCATATAAATTTTTTCTTCATATAAATTTTTTAGAAAATTATTGTTGGACTTTTAATACATTCATTATTTTTACCACATTTTGGCAACACTGGTTTTTCACATATAAAATAATGTTGATCAATGCATGAAGCTCTTTCCCAATTAAAGTTTAAATCAGTACGTACACAACGTAAAAGAGGACTGTTACCGGGACCAGAACCCCAACTAGTGTAACTAAATGGTTGACCATTACCAAACCAAACGAATTCATTGCTTTTCGACAAATCGGTGCCAGAGATCCAGTATTGATTAGCGACAGCAGCTGGAGAAATAAAAAAATAAATTTGATTTAAAATTAAGAGAATCTTTTCGTATATAATTTAGATTAGAACTTAGTATATAAATCATAGATCGCTTTTTTGATGAGAATTTAGATCAGAGTCTGTAGTATGGATTAAAGTTGTCTAGATTATAAATCAGTCTGTAGACTAGATTACATAACTGTATGCAAACATTAGTCACTAGTAAAGATAATAGATCAACCGTTAGTCTAGATTAAAGATCAGTTTGAAGTTTTGATTATAGATCAGCCACTTGTCTACATTACATTACATTACATTACATTACATTACATTACATTACATTCATTACATTACATTAGTCTGAAGTCTAGAATATAGAATAAACCTTAAGTCTCATATTAAAATCTGCTGTTAATAAGATTACAGATCAGTCTGCAGTAAAAATATATCAGTCACTGTTATAGATTATAGATCAGTCTCTAGCCTTGATTACGGATCAGTCCCTAAATAAGATTACAGATTAGTTTATACTTCACATTACAGAATAGACTATAGTTTTGATTACAAATGAGTTCAGATTACAGACTCAAACATATATCAGTCTGTAGCCTAGTTTTAACATCAGATCTTATCTAAAATATAGTCCACTTGTCAAAATTATGTATAAGTTTGAAGTCTAAATTGTAGATTGGCCTTTAGACTAGATGTGAAGGCAAATATAGATCAGTCTAGATTATAGATAAGTCTCTAGTATAGATCCTAGAAGAGTTCTTATCAATTTCAATTATAGGTTAGACTCTAGTCTAAAATATAGATCAATCTGCATACTGGATTTCACAACAGTTTGTCATATCAAATATACAGTCTCTAGTCTAAATTATAGATCAGTCTCTTTTATTTAGAACATGATTTAAGCAAAACTATATATTAAATCTAAACTATAGATCAGTCATTAGTGAAAAATATAGATCAGTCTTTAGTCTAGATTTAGATTAGTTTGTTTTGTCTAGATTACGGGCCAGTCTCTTGTCTAAATTTAAGATCCATCTTAAGTCTATATTTTATATAAATCAAAACTACACTTTAAACTAAAAATGTAGATCAGTCCCAGGTGGAAATATACGAATCAGTCTCTTTTCAAATAAAAATTCTGGATCAGATCGTTACCCAGTCTAAACTATGAATCTCTAGTCTATACTATATAACTATCTAGTCTAGACTCTAATCTGAACTGTAAATCAAAAACCAGTCTAAATTATGGACCAGTAGTCTATAGTGTAGTGTAGAATATATAACAGACTCTAAACAATGCTAAAGTCTCTAATTTTAACCACAGTTTTAGAGATCAGATCTTTTGAACAGACCGTAGACTAAGCCTCTAATCTGAACTATAATATATAGTATAGTGGCTAGTTTAGACTATAGATTATATAGTCTACACTATAGAATCAGTCAGTAGTAACAGTCCCCGGTGTGATCTATAAATTCTTTTCAAGTCTAGGCAACAATCGGTCACAAATCTTGGATTAGATCAGATCAGTGTTAAGTATAAAGTAAAAATTGTTTAAAAATCAAGATGGTCTGGTCCAGAACTGTTATCTAATATTTTTTTTAAAACAAAAGAGAAAGAAACTTACAATTTTGTGATAAAAGATTCTTCAGATTTTGTTGTTCCGTGGAGGATGTAATCGAGGCCAAAGTCATATTCAATTTAGCACAAGCTTGCTGAGCTTTATACCAATTAAATTTAACCGTTTTCTCTACAAAATATTGTTTATCTCCCGCTATCTGTAGAACTCCAATATCATTCAATGAAAACTGAGCCTGAATGGACCCAAATAGATCCAGCAAAATAACGCTTAAAACGTATAATGAAGATTTGAAATTGAATAACATTTTTTTTATAATTTTAATCTAAAACTTAAAAAGTCTCGTAAAGTTTTGAAAAGAAATTTCAAACTTAAATAGCTTTTTTTATAAAACAAGGAAGTTGTAGAGAAAGTCATTAATAAAACTTATCTCATTAGAAAGATAAGAACGATGTACAAATCGTTTAAAATAATTAATGAGCACAATAATTACTTTCAGTTGTCACAAATAAACTATAAATACTGAAAGACTTAAAAGAAAGATCCCCAAACAATCGAAAGAAAAATGTTGAAATATTTTGTATTGAGTTTATGTGTCTTACACTTCGCCAAAGCTTTACCGGTTGAGGAAGCTAAATTTGAAACAGTTGAAGCCGATTTTGATGAATCAGCTGAAAACAAAACTTCGGAGAATGACTTTAACGCTAATCAATTCAATAATACAGAGGGCAATTTAGTACCCCAACCTCGTTACGCTCAATTGAATATAAATGAGAAAACTTATACTCTCTTCTTCCAACCTGTAAACTGGCATGCAGCTCTAGAATTATGTAATTCTCAGAATCAAGTCTTAGCCAGTGTGGATAATAAGGATGATACCCTTAAATTGCTAAGTACCTTGAGCAATTATGGTAAATATCTCTTATTCTGTTCATCTATTTTAAACGATAAAATGTGTAATTTCTTTAGGTCTTCTATATGGAGGATCAGGTTTTTGGTTGGGTGCAAGTGATTTGTCTCATTGTGGTACATGGTCTTGGATTAAAAATGGTCAAACATTACTTTATACTAATTGGGGACCTGGTGAACCAAATAATGCTGGTGGTAATGAACATTGTTTAGAACTACTGAATAATGGCCAATGGAATGATTTTAATTGTAATGAAAATCGACGGGTTATTTGTGAAAATCGCAGCTTTTGTACCAGTTACGATGCTCCAATTTATGGTTAAATTTCTTTGTAAAGAAAATAAATAGCAGAAAATTATACAAACAGCGTTTTTATAGAAAAAGGCTTTAATTATTTGCAAGACTTCTGTATATTTTGGTCTAGTTTAGTGTAGTTTTGTCTAATTTTTTTGTATAATTTACGAATTGTTTATTTCACAAACGATCCTCGCACAATATAGTTAACTCCATTGCCCTCTTTCTTCCCTTCTCATTTCGCCTCTTCTCCTCTATCGTTAGGTTTATTAGGGTTATAAACCAGATTAAGTCAGCCACTAGAGAATGATCTCTAATCTAAGATCTGGCATATATGTTTATAGTTGCTAGGATTTTCAAAAGCTAAAATCCCATGTTTATATCCATGTATGAGTTTGAGAGATTAATTGACAATCTTGTCAGAGACGCCGCACAACACAGTTCAATTGTCATTGGAGGGAACTTTAATGCAATGGGACTGAGATAGTTCTAGAACCAGTAAGAGGAAGAAATGGATTCCCTTTCTATACTGAATGTAGTCCTTGCGTTTACAATCTAAAGGGTCTCCAAAAACCTCATGGCAAAACAATCTTCCAGTATTGAGCAAAGACAAATTAGATCCCGTCGTCCTTGCTGACGTCTTTCACAACCACCATATCCAGCATGGTGAATTAGATCGCATATCAGAGGAAACCCTAGAAGTAATAAAGAACGTCTGTGATGCATCTATGTCAGGAAAACTTTATGTTTGGAGGAAGAAAAACTAACTAACAGAAATCTTCCTTAGGACCAGAAGACAATATCAAAGGTGCTCCGGACACGTTATATATTCTGCTGTTGATGTTACCAAAGAAGAATTACTGAATCTTCGCTCAAAATTGACGACAACAAAGCTCCCTAACCGTGCACTAAAACTCTCATTAGCACTAAGGCCAGCGCTATTTCCTCAAGTATTTGGAAATGCCTTTAGGATGGAAAATTTCCCGAGATCTGGACAAAACTAAAAACTGATACTGATTACCAAACCAGGTGAAGTTCCTAAGAAACCCCAGTCAACAAACCAAAATGCCTCTTGTTCACTCTAAGTAAGTGCCTTGAGAGGGTGATATACAATAGGCTGCTCGATTTTGTTAGGCGGTATCTATTCCGTTAAGCGATATCGACAATTGACGCAATAAGGTTTGTCGTTATACTGCTAAGTGTGCAATTTCTGAAAAGGCAATAATAGACTGATGATATTGCAATATTAGTCCAAGGAAGATCCCTTGATTAAGTTCAACTCTACTCAAATGAAGCAATCAGATTCATCAAAGAATGGCTGACCTCAAACTTGCAAAACATTGGCGGTTCTGATAAGTGGCAAGAGAAGTCGAAAGACCCTTTCGATGGAAGTAGGAGTCATGCGAAGCTACAAAGTTAGAAATTATGATAGATGGGGTCTGAACTTTAAGAAACATGTGTTATTCATCTGCAAAAAAGGCGACTTATGTATCAAATGCATTAGAAAGAATAATGCTGAACATTGGAGGGCATGTCAAAGATGCAAAACATTGCTGACAAGCGCGTACCAGTCTGGGATAAGGAGATAAAAAATACAATTAGAGGATATTTTATAGCACTGGTTAGAAAGAGCTGGTTAGATCGGCTAAAAACAATACACCATTGTAGGTAAATGATCTTTAGATTTGAAGCAAACCCTGTATAGGAAATATCCTCCCCTTTCCCTCCGCGAAGTAGTACCAGCTGACAGTTCCGCGGTAGTTAGGAATGTAGGGAATGTGAAGCACTATGGCGAATCGTACAGACTTTACAATGCGTATTGGATATATCTTTGAAGATTTAACACCTCCTGCGCAAAAAAGATCACTCTTTAGTCTTGACTATAAAACAAACTCTAGGATAAACTACAGGTCTGCCTTTAGTTTCGATTATCGATCAAATAGATCGATAGAGTAGATCAGTCTAGATTATAGATCGGACATAAGTCTAATCTAAGTTAGAGACCATTCACTGGTCTAGATTAGAATAATATATTTGTAATCACTCTGTATCCTTATTAAGTTTAGAGGCTTTAAGATGGGCCTCTATTTAAAATTCCACATTAGACTCTAATATTAAATAAGTGTATTTTTCGGCCCCACTGTCTGTTTCTTAATATCAATTCATTAAAATTCAGGGGGATTTTCTGATAATTATCCCCCACATAACGATTGACAAGAGACACTAATACTAAAGTAAAACTTTATTTACTTAATTTTAATTAGTATATATTTTTTTATTAAAGTAATTAGTTGATGTTACTTGCAAAAGTAACTAATATAACTATTACAACAACGATAACAATATTTTGTATGTATTTAAAGTAAATTAAGCGCAAATGTCATTTAATGTCACTTTTAAAACTAAAGAAACAAAAAAAAAAAGAGGGATAAAAACAATTTCGTTGATGAAGTTGTTTGCATTTTGAAAAAACTTAATTACTTAACTTGTTTCAAAGGATATTTTCTTCCAAGGAAGAATTGCATTGACCTTGTTAAATATTTTGTATTGAATTATTATGCCATTGACAAGAGAGAGAGTGAGAGAAAGAAAGAGAGGGAGAGAAAAAGATTCAATCAAGATTTTATGGATATTTTGTTTTAACTTGTATTTATCCTTCATACTTTGACCTTTTCCTAATGCAAATTAAAGTTGTAAGAGAATTTTTGCCGAATTGTAATATTTAATAAATTTATGGGGAGACATATTTGATTCCAGAGTTACACTTGGTGATCGTTAATCCATTGGTCCATGGAGATTCATGTCCTTTTTTTATTTCTCCATAAACATGAATAAGACCATAAAGTGTTCAACTTTAAAATCCAATTTATGCTAAACCAACGTTATTTTTATTAAAACCATTTTATTTGTAAAATGTCTTAATCCCTTCAAAAGAGGGTGTCAAATATTTGTATCCTTTTGGTTGGTCCTTTATATGTCTTTTAGTAGTTGCTAAAGCAAAGAATGTGTTGTTTTGTTATGTTAAGGATATGATAAACAAATCCTTGACCTAACATAATTCAGATTTTCTTATACCCTACTTATATTTCTTGTTAATAAATACCCTACACAACCATGGGTAGTTGGCAGGTTCAGTTTCTATGCTGGCGGCATTTAATATTAAATTTGGCATGAGTCATTATTTTAACCCAAGAACGATCACTATTGAAATTGGTGATTATGGATCCATACCCCCATACAAAAGTTCCTTCGCGAACGAGTTTTTAAGATCTCTAATGTAAAGCGATTTTAATGAAATTTGTAACAATGAGACTTATGATATTCTAAACGAAATGCCAAATTAACGATGATCGGTTCATTATTTTTCATGGGTCCCATGCAACCCCTCTTCCAAATATCACTTTGTAGAGCTTAAATCTTAAATATATGGTGATACTGTTATGGCGAAATCAACACAAATATAAGCAAAAAATCGATGTGGGAAATTTTACGAGGATCAGTCCATAATTTCCTCAAGCTCCCATATTCCACATGATATTAATTTCATAATAAACTGCACTCTTAAGCATAAATTAAAAAAATCCCTATACGAGGGTGATTTATTAATTTTAGGTTGTAACCACTTCTTATCAACAATGTGGTGTAGGGCATTAAATAATCGTGTCTGACCGACTTTAATTTCTTACTTGTTGTTTTTTTCCTTTCTTTCTTTCTTTTCCTTCCAAATAAACAATTCAATTCGTCCCCCCAATTGTCGAAAATAAGTGCCAAAATTATGATATTGAGAAAAAAGCCATAACAACTACCAAAAAGACAAAAAATAGTATAAATTTTTCAGAATATTGTTGTTGCTTTTGCTTAAGTTATACCCCGATTTTTCTTTATGATTTTTCATTTATCCCCTCTTTTTTTTAAGTTTTCATTTGCTGCTTTAGCAATTTTAACATGAAACTATTGAAAGATATCAAAATTTACGATTACTACGTGAAATTGCATTATTGTCATATTTGTAGAAAAATTGCTATATATAGTGAAATAGAGTGTAATAATATGAGAATGGAAAAGAAGGGATAATCAAGATATAGTAAATGAAAATAAACTTTAATTCAACAATTGTTTAGAGTATAATTTAGATGAAAGTCAAGTTAATATTTGTACAAGATCAGAATCTGACATGATCGATAATTCAGGTCAATTTAAAACTATAAATATTTAATGGAGACTATAGAGAAAGCTTAATAGAGATCAAACTATATAATATATTTATATTCAAGATTATTAGTCATAGAGCCGTCATAGACTATACATTAAACTGTAGCTGAAATTATACATCAATCTACTTCGTAATAAAGAGTTACACTAAAGCTCGATCTCTAGTCCATACTGCAAATAAATTTCTAATTGAAGCTATACATCAATCTATTATTAAGATCATACATTAATATTTACTAAAAATCAATTTCGAGAGTCGAGTTTACAGTTAAGTCTCCAGCCTGGACTGTTGATGAGTTTCAAGTTCAAACCATTTTTTATTTAGTCTAAACTATAAAACATTTTCTATTATACAGTTCAGTCATAAATATAACCTATAGATCAGATACTAGTTTAAACTATGGATCAGTTTGTTATCTGGATAATATATAAGTTCTCAGTTTTAGTGGAGACTACAGCTTAATCTCTAAACGAGAGTATAGACTACCTTCTTGTCTAAATTAGAGATTAACCGCTAATCTGGATGTAGTTCCAGCTGCAATTGGAACCAAAGATTAATTTCAAGTCTGGACTATATAACATAGATCGGTTTCTAGTCTAAACTATTTATCAGTTTCTTCTCTAGACGGCAGAATGTTCTTCAGACTATAAATTGATATCTAGTCCATATTAAAGATCGGGTTAACTTTATTATATATCAATTTTTAGTTAGTATTATTGATTAGTATTTAATTAAATCACTCTATTCTGAATCAATCTCCTATAAAATTAATTACTATAGATCAATTTCTAGGCCCAGCTAAAAATCATATTCTATTATAGAATAGTCTCTCAGACTATTGGAGACAATAATTTTAATGGAGACTTTTATCATCAATCTCTTGATGAATTATATCGTTCAGTCTTTAGACTATTGATCCTAAGCCTTTGGTTCAGATTACAAATTAATGGCAAGTCAAAACTTTTGATCAAACTCTATTTTTAATCTAGTTTGGACTTTAGATCTGTCTCTCATTTCGGTTAAAGATAATCTTTTGATCTTAAATATAACTCATATACACTCTAATAAAAACTTTGGATCAATTTCTAATTAATATTTAGGTACAAGTTAATATTATAAATCATTACCTAATCAAGACTATAGAGCAACCTCTAGTTGAGACTATAGATATAACAATGCTATAGATCAGTACATATTCGAAATTATTACTGATTATAGATCCGACTCTCATCTAGATCATTAAACAGAATCTTATAGATCAGAATCCCATCCCGACTATAGTTTAGTCTACAGATGAGACAATAAATCAGTCTGTTGTCTAGACAATAGAGCAGAATTGATAGGAAAAACTATAGAAAAGTCGCATTATGTAGTTTGTACCAGATGTCCCTTGTTTATAATATAGTCAAATATCTAGTTTAGGCTATAAACTTTTATGAATGTTTGTAGTGTAAACTATAGATTCAATAGACAAGACTACAGATTATTCTCTGGTCTATAGCGCAGTCTCTGGACTACAGATCAGTTTCTGGACTATAATTCAAGTCTCTGGACTATAGATCAGTTTCTGGACTATAGGTGAGTCCCTGAAATATAGATCAGTCGCTGAACTGTAGATCAGTATCTGGACTGTAATTTAGTCTCTGGACTATAATTCAGTCTCTGGACTATAATTCAGTCTCTGGATTATCGATCAGTCTCAGGACTATCGATCAGTCCCTGGACTATCGATCAGTCTCTGGACTATAGATCAGTCTCTGGACTATCGATCAGTTTCTGGACTATAGATCAGTCTGTAGAATTTAGATTTGTAGTATAAATTATAGATCCAATAGACAAGACTACAGATTATTCTCTGGACTATAGGTCAGAGTCTGGAATTTAGATCAGTCTCTGGAATTTAGATCAGTCTCTGGACTATAGATCAGTATCTTGACTATAGATCAGTCTCTGGACTATAGATCAGTCTCTGGACTATAGATCAGTCTCAGGACTATCGATCAGTCTCTGGACTATAATTCAGTCTTTGGACTATAGATCAGTCTCTGGACTATAGATCAGTCTCTGGACTATCGATCAGTCTCTGGACTATAGATCAGTCTCTGATCTATAATTCAGTCTCTGGACTATAATTCAGTCTCTGGACTATCGATCAGTCTCAGGACTATAGATCAGTATCTGGACTATAGATCAGTCTCTGGACTATAGATCAGTCTCTGGACTATCGATCAGTCTCTGGACTATAGATGAGTTTTTGAAATATAGATCAGTCTCTGGACTATCGATCACTCTCTGTACTATAATTCAGTCTCTGGACTATAGATCAATCTCTGGACTGTAGATCAGTCTCTTGACTATAGATTATTCTCTAGTCTAGACTATAGATATTATACCAGAGATCAATCTAGATTTTCTCAGCTATAGTTAAGTATTTAGCTGAGTTTATAGATCAGTCTCTCGTTTAGCTTATAGATCAGGGTTTGAAGTGCAAACTTCATATCAGTATTAGAAGTTGAGACTATAGTTCAGTCTGTAGACTATAATCATTTTCTAATTTTAGATCGTACTCTCTTCAAATCAAATCACTTCCAGAGAGCGAGATCTATAGACTTGACAGATCTCAAATTTAAAGAATGATTAATGTTTTTTCGAACACCCTTTATGTAAATCGCATTGTTAAACATTTTTTACTATAAAATACTCTTTTGAAAACAAGAATTTTATTATTTTGAAAAAAATAAGAAAGAAAAAGAAAACTAACTAAAAGGAAAACTATAACAAAAAACTGCTTTAGTTTTCCTTTAAGTAACAGCAGTATGACGATATATATATATGTTTGTATGTACATGATTCCCTTTTTATATTTTGTATGCATTTTAACCAGACTAGAGGTTGACATTGAAAAGACCTTGTTGTATTATGAAACATAAGCTAATTTAGTCCCCAACACTTTTTGCTCTCCCACATATTTTCCCATTAACATATATTTGCAACAACAAAAACGTATAGAACTCCCGTTTTCTTCGAATGTAAAAACATACAACTACAATTTGAACAGGATTCCAATGCAATTGTTTTAAAAATGTCACACAGAGCCTTAAAGGTATTTAAACATTAAATGATATAAAATATTTGTAAAAAAAGAGTTCATATTCTAAGAGAGTCAAAGAGTCTGTTTAAATATTCTCGAAAGAATTCTAGAAAAATTTTTTAAATTAATTTTCCTTAATTTCTTTAAAATGGAAAGTGATTTTATTCCTTGTCTGCTCTGTATTTAACTTCTGATATATTAACAAAGAAAACTTTAATATTTCTACGTTTTATATTGAATTTCATTGAGTTCAGTGTTTTTATATTCAAAATGCATCGAAACGAAACTGAAGAAATTTCAAAATATTACGAAATATGTTAAGCCACTTGGATGACACGTAGAACTGTGTCAAACCGAATCCTAATTAAGGAATATTGATTAAAATACTAGATTTAAAATAAGTGTTAGGAGAATAATTATATTACGCAATACTTTAGATCAGTCTCTAGTCTAGACTATAGATCAGTCTCTAGTCTAGACTGTAGATCAGTCTCTAGTCTAGACTGTAGATCAGTCTCTAGTCTAGACTATAGATCCAGTCTGCTAGTCTAGACTTATAGATCTGTCTCTACTAGACTATAGTCAGTCTCTGTCTAGACTAATAGATCAGTCTCTAGTCCTCGACTATAGATCAGGTCCTCTAGTCTCGACTATAGTCAAGTCTCTAGTCTACTATAGATCAGTCTCTAGTCTAGACTATAGATCTGTCTCTAGTCTCGACTATAGATCAGTCTCTAGTCTCGACTATAAGATCAGTCTCTAGTCTCGACTATAGATCAGTCTCTAGTCTCGACTAAGATCGTCTCTAGTCTCGACTATAGATCAGTCTCTAGTCTGACTATAGATCAGTCTCTAGTCTAGACTATAGATCAGTCTCTAGTCTAGACTATAGATCAGTCTCTAGTCTGACTATAGATCAGTCTCTAGTCTAGACTATAGATCAGTCTCTAGTCATAGACTATACTAGATCAGTCTCTAGTCTAGACTATAGATCAGTCTCTAGTCTCGACTATAGATCAGTCTCTAGTCTAGACTATAGATCAGTCTCTAGTCTCGACTATAGATCAGTCTCTAGTCTAGACTATAGATCAGTCTCTAGTCTAGACTATAGATCAGTCTCTAGTCTAGACTATAGATCAGTCTCTAGTCTAGACTATAGATCAGTCTCTAGTCTAGACTATAGATCAGTCTCTAGTCTAGACTTATAGATCAGTCTCTAGTCTAGACTATAGATCAGTCTCTAGTCTAGACTATAGATCAGTCTCTAGTCTAGACTATAGATCAGTCTCTAGTCTAGACTATAGATCAGTCTCTAGTCTAGACTATAGATCAGTCTCTAGTCTAGACTATAGATCAGTCTCTAGTCTAGACTATAGATCAGTCTCTAGTCTAGACTATAGATCAGTCTCTAGTCTCGACGTATAGATCAGTCTCTAGTCTCGACTATAGATCAGTCTCGCTAGTTTCGACTATAGATCAGTTCTAGTCTCGACTATAGATCAGTCTCTAGTCTCGACTATAGATCAGTCTCTAGTCTCGACTATAGATCAGTCTCTAGTCTCGACTATAGATCAGTCTCTAGTCTAGACTATAGATCAGTCTCTAGTCTAGACTATAGATCAGTCTCTAGTCTAGACTATAGATCAGTCTCTAGTCTAGACTATAGATCAGTCTCTAGTCTAGACTATAGATCAGTCTCTAGTCTAGACTATAGATCAGTCTCTAGTCTCGACTATAGATCAGTCTCTAGTCTAGACTATAGATCAGTCTCTAGTCTAGACTATAGATCAGTCTCTAGTCTAGACTATAGATCAGTCTCTTCTAGACTAAGTCAGTCTCTAGTCTCGACTATAGATCAGTCTCTAGTCTAGACTATAGATCAGTCTCTAGTCTCGACTATAGATCAGTCTCTAGTCTAGACTATAGATCAGTCTCTAGTCTAGACTATAGATCAGTCTCTAGTCTAGACTATAGATCAGTCTCTAGTCTAGACTATAGATCAGTCTCTAGTCTAGACTATAGATCAGTCTCTAGTCTAGACTATAGATCAGTCTCTAGTCTAGACTATAGATCAGTCTCTAGTCTAGACTATAGATCAGTCTCTAGTCTAGACTATAGATCAGTCTCTAGTCTAGACTATAGATCAGTCTCTAGTCTAGACTATAGATCAGTCTCTAGTCTAGACTATAGATCAGTCTCTAGTCTAGACTATAGATCAGTCTAGACTATAGATCAGTCTCTAGTCTAGACTATAGATCAGTCTCTAGTCTAGACTATAGATCAGTCTCTAGTCTAGACTATAGATCAGTCTCTAGTCTAGACTATAGATCACTGAAGATCGGATTGCTAGCTAGATTATAGATCTGTCTTTAGTCTAGACATAAATTAGTCATTATAATTATATGAGTAGTTAATCTAAATAAGTCGAAATTATCGGTCAATTTCAATTTAAAAATTACAACAGACTAATTTCAAGTTTAAACTATCAATTTACATTATTCGAAAACTATTTTTAATTAAGACTTCAGATAAGTCTCTCTTATCTATTTTTGGAATCAGTTTATAATTCAGACTATAGATCAAATAGCCTAGACAATATTATCGCTTTAAGCACTGTCGGTACTAAAGAGACGATTGAAATCTAATTTAAACTATTCGGTTGTCCTCTTATATTTAAAGTCATTTTACCAATATGAGTAACAATTTCAAATCAATGTCGTCAAATAGAGGAAAAAATTGTTGTTAATCATACGCCACATTGTGGTGCGTCAATGATTGTGGTAACAGAAAAATATGTTTAAATATTTACTTTAGCACTTTATGACTCCGCAGGTGGCAGTTAATGCAGTACGATTCATATTGCAGTTGGTGGCTTTTCTTTTGCGTTTTTGCAAACTTTACTACAGATTTAATGGTAACAAGTGGATTTAAAGAGTATTAAATAAGAATAAAACTAAAATCAAGGTAAAATAAAGTTTTATTAAAAATAAAATTAAAATTTAGAGGAACTCATGCAGGAATATTTTAATATTAATGTTTTAAATGAATGGATTTTAGTAATTTATATTTAATATACAATTTTTTAATACAACAATTTAAAGATTGTAATTTTCAATACCCTCTTTTTATTTAATTTTCAACTAAAACGCATAAAACAATGAAAACAAACAATATACGGTGGTTCGAAAATGATTTTTTTTCAAATAAATCACTCTAGTTTAGACTGTAGATCACACTCTAGTCTAGACTGTAGATCACACTCTAGTCTAGACTGTAGATCACACTCTAGTCTAGACTGTAGATCACACTCTAGTCGAGACTGTAGATCACACTCTAGTCGAGACTGTAGATCACACTCTAGTCGAGACTGTAGATCACACTCTAGTCGAGACTGTAGATCACACTCTAGTCGAGACTGTAGATCACACTCTAGTCGAGACTGTAGATCACACTCTAGTCGAGACTGTAGATCACACTCTAGTCGAGACTGTAGATCACACTCTAGTCGAGACTGTAGATCACACTCTAGTCGAGACTGTAGATCACACTCTAGTCGAGACTGTAGATCACACTCTAGTCGAGACTGTAGATCACACTCTAGTCGAGACTGTAGATCACACTCTAGTCGAGACTGTAGATCACACTCTAGTCGAGACTGTAGATCACACTCTAGTCGAGACTGTAGATCACACTCTAGTCGAGACTGTAGATCACACTCTAGTCGAGACTGTAGATCACACTCTAGTCGAGACTGTAGATCACACTCTAGTCTAGACTGTAGATCACACTCTAGTCGAGACTGTAGATGAAACAAATAATTTAGGTGTCATATATGACTGTTATCAAGTCAAAGATCATATTAAAACCGATAAATCGGAAAAACTTAGCAGCACTCCCTTTTATACCTGATTAGATGAGGGTTCTGTAATTTAATTTTAATTTTAAACGGTTCTAGAGTTACAAAATTATTTCCAAAGAATCGGTTCAGAACCACTGTGCATCAGCTAAAACTTTTGTTTTCCTTGTTGTCCGATAATTTATTGTTGCAAATAAATCTTGAAAAAAATAATTTTAAAATTCTTGTGGTCGTGACTTTAAGTTCAAGAAAAACTCATTTCGAAAAAAGTGCATTGGGGATGATCTGCTGATTTCTATAACTTAATACAACCTTTTCCATTTTCTAATTTTTTTTGTGATAAGAACTACAAGATATTTTTTATACTCTTCACTGTAACTGAGCATATTAAGTTTATCATACCGGGTTGGACATAGAATATATAGATTATAGAATGAAAACAAATTTAGAGTTGATTTATCTATGGACCGTCTTTCTGTATATCCTTCCGTCTTTCTGTATATCCTTCCGTCTGTCGGCTCAATTATATATAAAACGATAACGATAAAATCACCTGCTCCCGTATTAAACTTCTACCGATAAATGAAAAATTTGGAACCAATAAATTGAAACTTGATCCAATCATTTCTTTAATTGACGTTTATATGAGTGACTTTAATTTTAAGAACATCGGTCCACAATTTGGTTATAGTTCTCATATAGGGACCCTTATCGGAAAAGAGTATTAAACGTATAAATTAGATTCGATATCAACAATTTCAGGCTTTGAAGTAATATGTGAATTAATTTTTCGAAAACATCGGTGGATCTTTAACTACAGCTCCTATATAAGGACCATTCTCAAAGTGGGGGTTTGTTCTAATATCTGGATAATTCCCATATAAAACATTATTCTAAATATTATTTAATTCTAATAAGTCTCGACACCAAATATTGAGCATTAGGCTTCGTATTTCCCTACCATCCCCACTCCGGGATTAGAGTTTTAAGCACATAAAATGCAAAATTATTTTCTATGTAGGGATTTTTCAAATTCGGCAATGCCGAAATCAGACTTTTTACTTATTTTTCCCTTTTTTTCCTTAGCTCCACTAGAAAAGAAATCTAATGGACAAGTTGACATTTTATTGTTTAAATAAAGTTAAATAAAGATGCAAAAGATTTATTTGTTAAAACTCATTCGTCTCCTTAGTTTCGCCAAAGGATATAAAAAGGATAAATTATTGATTTTATATGTTTTTTTTTTTTGTTTTGCTCCTTTGTGACGCTAATTTTGAATGATAAATTATTTTCAATTAAATTGCGTTTTGTAGAACGTATTTTATATCTTTTTAAAGTCATTTGTGAGTTTAATTATTTACATTTCCTTTACGGTTCCTCTTCTAATATTTGGGTTCGAAGAGAAAAATTAAAAAGACATAATTTGTAGGCGGATCATTAATTCTTACAAAAAGGAATATCCCTCCCACATGTCCTGTACAAAAAAAATCTTTTCAAAAATGTTACAAAAGAAATAGTTGTTTTAATTTTTTGTGTAGGGGATACCGTCCACCTTGACCTATCGAAAAATCATTTAACTTATAATCTTATTAAGAACTATTAAAGTTGTTGAATGAATTGTGGTGGTGGAGGATATAAAATTGAGTCCCACGATATACTATATTGCCCTCATTCACCACAGGTGGTGATGAGTGTATATGAACAAATCAAAATCTGAGTCGATTAAGCTATGCCCGTCTGCCTGCTGGAAACATTATCATACCTAGAATAATAATTCGAATTCAATGACACTTAGCCACATTATTTTTTATTGTCCTAAGCAATTTTTTATTGTTCCTATTTAGTCCATTAGCAAAAATCTTATAGACCGATATCTCGAACAACCTCAAACTTTCGATAATGTACTTTTCTAATTTTTTCAACGAAAAATAACTCGATTTAAAAATTAATTTAACCATAACATGCAGTCATATATGTACATAATTCATCATGCTATAAAAAGTCATCTAAATCGAATCAATGGAAACAATTTTATAGGTTGAAATATGCAAAATTTTGATACCCCCCAAAATCAATATTTCATATAAGTTTTTATTTTTTAATATAATTTTCGGAAATTTGCTATATAAATCATTTTCGTTACAATAATAAACCCAAAAAAAATGGATTGTGGCGGGGTCATACTTATTAATCTTGTTCCCATATAAGGACCTTCGTGGAATATGGTTTAAAAAAACTCTTTAATAAGAATCGCTGCTATTGAAATTTGACAGAATTAATTTTCTAACGGTTTTGAAATATAAAATATTAATTTAAATAAACTCAATATATATATTGCTGTAGCTCCCGTAAAAGGCTTTTTCCCAGAAAAGACACTAATTTGACCAATATCGGCCAATATTTTGCTAGAACTCCCACATAACGCCCCTTTCTGGTAAAAGGGGTTTGAGCTTATAAAAATCTCATATGGAGATGAAGCAATTGAATTGAAAATGGCCACGATTATATTTCTAACTGCCTTGAATATATGGTACTTTGTTGCGGAATATCGGTACATATTATGCTACAGCTGCCATTTAAGAGTCGCTCCTTGAAAAACGTTTAACTTGTAAGATTTTTTAACTTAAAACAATTCTATTGAAATTCTGCACAGTTATAACTTAAACTATATTAAATATATGTTACTAATTTCACGAATATCGGCCGAAAACTATCTTTAATATATGAATCTAGTTTTATTTGTCAGATAAAGGTCTATAACTTTTCAGATACCGATTTTGCTAGATATAAATAGGAAACTTCTCGGGACTATATTAATTATTGTGGATATGAGCGTGCCAACACCAGACAGAAAGACAGGCGGCCAGACATGCTATATCGAATCAAATTTTGATATGATGCAAGAATATATATACATTATTGGGGTCGGAGATGATTCCTTCTTAGCGTTACACATGGAATGCAAAGTTAATATACCTTCTACACCACTTGTGGTGGTGAAGGGTATAAAATGGATTGTTGATATTTTTATTCTCACTGAATTTAGATTTACAATTAAAAATAATTTTATTAATATTTGTAACATTAATTTCATTAGACATTCTGAAAAGCATAAACATATACTTTTTTACATATAAATTATCACTTGACTGGATGTTAATTGTTATATTTAATTTCTAAAAAGATTTAATTAAATTATTTTGCAATTCAGTTTCATATAGAAAACATTTTTTTCTTATTTGAATTTAACAGTCAGTTTTCACTTATAATTTCTTGCTGGCAATGCTGTTGAAAAAAGTAAACAAGAAAAACATGCCAAATTAACAGACAACAACTACACACATGTATTTTTTATTCACTTCCTATTTAAAATATTCATTGATTAAAACATAAGGGAAAGAGAGACAACTATATGCTAACAATACAAACTCAATACATTTGATAATTTTGTTCTCGCTCTCAATGCATTTTGCAATTACTCAGTGAGTAATGTGAACACACTCAAACAAACACATATAAATTCTCCCATACATTTTGCATTCATTGAATAGCGATTGTTTTTGTTTTGTTTTCTTCTTTTTTTCTTATACAATTTCTTACTGGTTTTTGTGAATTGTTGTTGTTGTTGTTGTGCTTTATATTCTGAAAATGTTTTGCTTTATTTTGTTGTTTTTTTTTTTTCATTTGCAAAAACAATAGATTGTGAGAGCTACTGAAAGCAAAGAAATCACTAGTCTCATTAGAAGTTGTTACGGTAAATACGTGTGCGGGTGTTTTGAGAATTATTGTTGCTTTTATTTACTATTTTATTTTTGGAAAAAGAATAGAAAAAAAACAAGCAAAATTAATAGAAGAAAAGAATATTAAAAACAATAAAGAAGAATTAAAGTGTTTTTTTAAAGAAATTAAAGAGTTAAAATAGTTTATTTATTACAACAAAAATAATAAAACACGGTTTATAACAGAGCAAAAAAAAAAAGTTTAACATAAAACAACAAAAATTGTGTTAATAAAAAAAGGAAGAAAAAAATAAAAATACAACAAAATGTCTTAAGAAAAAAAGAGCAAAATGAAATACAAGACAAAAATATTGTCTGAATGAGTGTGTAAAGCAAAAGAAAAAATAAAAAATATTAAAATAAAAATAATAAAATGAAAAATGTATTAAGTAAATAAGTTTAAAATTACATTTTGTTTGATCCAAAAAAAATGAAATTAACAACAAAAGAAAATGTGCAATAATTAATTAATAATACAAAAATTAAACCAAAATAAAATTTTTACACACACAAAAAAAATGCTAAATAAAGAAAAATTTAGAAAAGAAAAAGTTAAAAATAAATTTATAATAAAAAATTTATTTTAAATTAAAAAAAGGAAAAAAGTGCATACAACAAAAATTTAATTCCCAAAAAAAATATTGCAAAATATAACAAATAAATATCCAACAACAACAATTACTGCAAAAACAACAACAACAACTGCATTTGCAATAAAACTTAAATTTATAGCAGCGAGGAAAAAATTGCAAGTTTATGTTTTTTGTTGTTGTTGTTTTAGTTTTAAGGTATGTCTAAATTTTGTTTAAATTAATTTTTTTTAACTTAAAATTCTCTTCTCTTTTGAAAATAAAAATACACACACACACACACAATTTAATACATATCAACATAACCCTCTTTAGTCTGTCTGCCCATCATCAACCCAATGTCATTTACAAATAATAAAACTCCCTGAGTTTAAATTTATCTGTTCCCTTCTCTTCCCCCTTTTAACTCTTCTTTATGAATTAAACTGTGGAACACAGTTGCCAGATTTAACAATTTAGAATTATTTTAATGATTTTAAAAACATTTGAAGGAATTCGAAGGCAAAATGCCTATTTGTTGGTGTTTAATATTCACTTCCCGAAGTTCCACGTGAGGGCAATATACCTTTCGTACGTTAATAATTTTTCGGGATTTACAAAAATGAATTTCCTGGGAAATTTCTATCGAGAATTGTCGAGAAAAAATTTAGGTGAAGAAGCTATTTTTTCTTCACGTGTAACTTCAGAAGGAATCAATTAAGAATTCAATGGATTTGTCCATTTTTTTTAGTTGTTCTAAGCAATAAAACCTAATGCATTTCGGGTTGTTTAATTATTTATACTGTCTTTAATATATGTTATAAATTTTGATAAGGGCCCCATTCCGGAACAAAAGGTTGAGCTTAAAAAACTCTTGAGTGTAGAATAGTTTCATACAAAATTCAGCATAAATTTATTTCTAATAATAATTTCATGAATATCGGTTCCTATAAGACTATAGTTCATATATATTATTCTACATTTTTCAAAAAAGGAGCTTAAAAACTCTTAAATATTCGTCTTTCAATTAAAATGAAGAACTGACAATTTTTTTCTTAAATTTCCGGGCAACAGAAAAAAACTCCGGGAAAAGAGAAACTCTGCTATTAGTGTTTCCTTTCAGGACCAATGAGACAAGCAAATTAGTTCAAAAGTGTGTCATTGGTAATCGCCTGCCTAAAGAGCCTAATGTCTCGCTAGTTAAAAAGTCTAAAATTTTATATATACATTAGTATAATGTCCGATTCTATTACGATTTATTTTATTAGATAAATATTTATCTCTACTAAATTCACAATTTCTTCATTGAGTGAAACTTGAAAAATTCACCAGCAAAGTTGGCATACGCAGCCTTTTCCCCAGATCAAAGTAGGTAAATATTAGTCATCATAGTCGGTGTAGTCAAAAATTCTGACTATACTTTGAATATTATAAAAACCTTATTAGCGATTATAGAACGATTTGCCGGTCAGCGATTTATACTGATGCTTCAGCTACTTCGCTTAGTGTCAGGTAGTGGAAAAGGTATTCAATATTTCCAAAACGTAGCCTTAGAATACGTTAAACTAAATACGAAATACTTCTTTCATTCCAGAGGACCTATGGACTTACCAAACATTGGGTGACCAACATTTTGACTAGAAGTTATGCTCATGATCTTAAATAACTGATAAACTTGTTTTACAATAATATTATATACAACAACAATAATGGGCCGACTTATGTATCGATAAAAATTGGTTTTCCTCTCCGAAATGTCATTATTGCCCAAAAACTACCTTTTAGAATAGAGCTATTATTACAATTAACCTTCAATTTGATATTTTTCATAAATATTTGCATAAAGCCTTTTTAGCTTAAAGACAAACTTTACTAATATTTGTGAAAAAGTCAAAATGACTGCTTTTAAGTACACATGTGTTAAACGGAAATAAAGCAGCGGAAAACTGTAATTATAATATTATTTGCATCAGACGAAATTACTTTCAACGAAGCCCTGAAATAGATTCTTTCATTCTCAGTCAATTTTTTACAGCTGGTCCATATTTCTTTCTTTGCCTCTCCAGCCTGGGAAAATATCGCTTCCACAACTTCCTATTATACAGTTTGCTTCTGTTATTTTTGATACCTAATCCTTCAGGTTATGGTCAACCAAGGATTTTTGTGCCTTAAGGATCCTTCTTATAATATTAGTGTATTTTCTGATACGATTATAATGCTGATATTATCAGGACAGAATACCATTCTAGAGGTATATTTTCAGGTTTTGTGTGATGGTGTTTGATTCAATGCGATGTTTATAACAAAGTGAAAGGCGTGACTTCTGTACATACAACAGAGAGTATTAAAATATCATTGGTCCACATTTGAGCAGAACTCCCATACCATACCAGTGTTATAATTTTATTTGTAATAATTATTAATGTCAAGTACTTTTTCTACACAATTTAAAAACAAGCTCTTACCCGGTGCCCTTTGTGGCACAAAAAATTCTGCTCAGTCCTAGATCTCGAAAGAAATTTCACAAATCACAAATCGACGTCTATTAAAAACAATATAATTTTGACCAAATTCTCGCTGTAATAGATCTATATACATTCGATAATTAATATTTGCTTTGTGTGGAGGAAACTTCTCCCCTGATCCTATCCGTCTTACATTTTGTCCAGTAAAACAGTTCCTTGAGCAAGTCATTGGGACCTAATTTGAAAATTCTCCCTGTTACAGTTTTTAAAATAATCTTTAATCTATATTTGCTTTGTATGGGGAGTACTACTTCCCTTGGTCCTTTATTTTTGTATAAAAATACTACAGCAATTTAACTTAATTCTTTTCTCAATTCAACTAAAAATTTCGTTAATTTAACTTAATTATGGTTTTTAGATTAAATAATATTCATCAATATAAAGAATTAATTTTTGTTAATTTGAATAATAGTTTATTCAAATTGAATAATATTTATTCAAATTAACCGCATTTTTTATTAACGAAATTTAAGTAGTCATATTGACAATTTTTCATCAATTTGAAGAATTTACGAAAAATTAACGAACATTTTTATTATGATGAATAAAGATTTCGTTCGTACTTTTCTTTACCTTTTTGGTTCAGTGTAGAGATGAAATTTTGAACTTTTTGGGAAATCCTTTCATTTACTTTTTATATTGCTTTCTGTCAGTTTGTTCGAACAGGTACTCGTTCTCCATTTGCTTCTCTTGATAGAAATACCACATTATTTATCTTGTAACAACCAAGGACTTGTTTGTCATAGTGAGAGGATTTTGACTTCTTATGGGTCCAAAAATCTTCGCGTAGAAGTTGTGAAAAATATGCCAGGACATACATTACGTCATCCATTATACAGCAGCAAGAATATTTTTTTATAAACTCTACTGACTTCAAATTCCTTGCTCTGCTTTAGGCTTCTACATCTTTAGCAGGGTTTCTGATATATACTTTTTTGGTCTTGTATGTTTTTAAACGATACTTTCTAGATGAAGCAAGCTGTCCAAGTTCCAAGTCAGATTAACTATAGATTCATTTTTTTGACATTTAACACAATAACTGACATATTTTACAAAGGTAACTTGATCAAAAAAAAGTCGAATAATACCGGAATCAAAAGTTTTAATGAAAAACGTGTATTAAGAATTTTTCGATCTCACTCTTACTGTACACAAACATTTGCGATTTTTTTCATAAGAGTTGAGTTTTTTTTCTCTAAAATTTATCTGGCAACAATGACTTAAGAAAAATATAAAAGAGAGTCCAAATCCCACAAAAAAACTCACATATAAAAAACAACAACAACAATAAACATTGAGAATCATGAAAAACATATAAGAGATTTACTTACAATTTTAACGATTCAATGTAAAAAGGGAATTAAAACAACTACAAAAACAAGGTTTTACCAGACAGACATCTTCGTTTATAACGAGTAAGACAAAAACACAATAACAATAACAACAACAAAACTAAAGTTATTGTAAATAAATACAACTCTAATCAAGGTTGCCAATTTAGCTTTTTTCTTCTTTATATTTAGATTTCCTTTACCTCTTTTTTAGGTTTTAAATATTCTTTATAAAGTTTGGACTCTCATTTTTGGCACGTGATCTGTTAACCAAATAAAGGTCGAAGTTTAAATTTAATATTTAAATTAAATTTGATTAACATTTGTTAAAGTATTTTTAACAAAATTATAAAAAGTTTAAAAAATCAATTGATTTTTTTTAAAAGCGAACATTAATTCGTATTACACCATGTAACAAATATTTTTACCCATGGAAAAATCGATATCAAATATATTCCGAAAGTTATGAACATTAGAAAGCGATTTTGAATGATGGAAATGACTTTTGAAGTTTAGTTTTTTGTTGCGATCAGAAGCGTGTTAAGCAAGATGAGCTATAAGCGAAGACAATTGATAAGTTTGTCGCAGGGAATCAACGAAAAATGACTATAATATTTACTCTTCAATCATGACAATACTTGGTCACATGTCGCAAGATCGATCAAAAACAATTTGGATATGAAGCTTTGGTTTTTCCGCATTATTGCCCAAGTATTGACACTCCTAACTGTCATTTCCACTCTCGTATTCTATTATGTCTTACACTCGATTTATTTTATTGATTATTGAATCTCGAAAACTCTATATCAGGGCATAGGACCTCTGGATACCAGTCTCTTGTTGAGATTCTCTTATTGGAATCCTCAGGGTTTACACCAATAGCTCCAAGCGATGAGCTCATATTTGGCTAAAGACTTGATTATAGAATATTACAGGGAAAAATTGCTGACATGTAAAGGACAACCAATAGGCTGAGGTATAACCAGTTATTAGGATATATCTTAATTTCTACTGAATGTCCATTTAATCTATATCAGATATTATACTACATCATTCATAAGAATAGAATTGATAATGTCATATCAGTTGAGCTGAGCGGACAAGGCGCAATGTGCGGAGATAAATGAAACGGCCATTTATCTGTGCTACTTTTGGTAAATTTTGGACGATGCTCTAAAGAGAAGCTATAAGATATCTTGATGCAATAATATAAATTTCGAAATCAGTTCTATTAAAGTTACCCCAAATTTGGTGCTCTTCAAGTATCTTGGTACAAATATCACTATTGTCCATTCTTCTACCGACTCCAAAGGCTTGTTACCACGGTAAAAGAATGTCAAGCTCAGGCCCAAAAATAAGTGGTCATATTATGGACGTCTTATAAGTGGAAGCAAGCCTTTTTTTGTAACGATTTCTTGTGTAATTTCCGATAATTAAAGAGGCCGGTTGTAAAAAATTATTGGCTCCTTTAAACGCAATTGCATATTTCTCGCCATACGAAAAACATTTTGGAAATTTTGACCACTATGGATCCTTAACTTTTCTTCAGCATTCCCTCGTGCATCAGCAACAAAAATGTTTGTCTAGGAAGTTGCGAAAGATGTGAGAGTGCATAACTTTCATCATCCATTATGCAGCAAGAATATTTTATTTAGAAAACTTGACTTCAATTTCGTTTCTCTCTTTTTGGTCTTCCGTATTCAGAAACTTTCTTTGCCTTGTATGTTCGTAGACCTGATTAGATATTAACTTTTCTATCAAAATAATGCGTAGCCACTGGGGCTAAACGGAGCTTATGCTCCTCCAGCCGATCTGTTGGGAGTTATTTTGAAATGCCTTAAATTTGTTTGGCTTTAGAACACATGGACCACAAGATTAGTGGTTGACGCGACTTTAAATGTTTACAATGCATGATAATTAAGTCTTGATTTGTTTCCGACTGCTAGCAGTTCGTCTGCCTGTCCAACAGATGAAGCTGAGTTCATCAAACCAATCTTTAATCGCTTTAAATATGTACAGCAGCATTATCTGGCAGATATACAACTTTTCACACATCGTTTGCTAAATAGTTTGAGTCGGAACGTCTAATTATTATTTTTTCGTCAGAGAATTTACCTTTTCTACCCCTATTTTGATGTTTGGCTTCTTCCATCAATTCATGTTTCATCTCTTCATAAGTGAACTGGGTTTGGAATTCGCAGGAAGATTAGTTTCTTTTTCTGTGTAGAATCATTTGACGATTTCATATTTCGTTTTATATGATGATCACCAAATTCTGTGCTTATTAAGGAATACGTTTAATATTAGACAATTTCTCTTGGAACATCATGGTCATGCAAAAAAATAAATTTTGATCTTTTTAGATCGATAAAAATACAGGATGAAAGAACAGGTAAAATGTTAATCATCAAAGCCGACTATAACAATCATTGTTGTGAAGGTCCTCAAATTAGTTTTTTCTATTTTTCTTATAATGAACGTTATTATGAACATTATGTAAACTTATGCTGTGGGTTAGAAAAAATAATGGAAACCTCGTGTATTTCGCACTGTTTCGGCTTAAATTTCTACTTATAGATTATATTATTACTCCTAAAATGATACTAGGAAAGGTGGTTGTAAGGGATCTATAAAAAATGGACTGATCCTCGTATAATTTGGCACAATATAAAAATAAAATAAAAAATCGTTAAAATCAGTTTTTTATTTAGGAATTTTATGTGCTAAAAACCCCATTCCGGGGGCCTATGTGAAATAATGGACCGATCATACATAAACAATTTCAATGGGCGTCATCCTTGTACCAAATAACAGTAACAAATTACATTAAGATATCTTCAAAACTACGACCTGTACTTTACGAACAAACTTTTCATGTACATCCATCTGGACGGACATGGTTAAATGGACTCAGGAAGTGATTCTGAGTTGAACGATGTACTTAAAAGTGGTGGTGGAAGGAATATTTTTTCTGCCCGCTACAAAGAACTGCACAAAGGCATAAACCCAACCCTACGGTGATCATATATTGCATTTATAGGAATATGCATCAGTGTATTGTTTGTGAAGTTTATATATTTTCTTCGTTTTCATATGCGAAATATTCCATTTTGTTTTTATCTCTTCTTTCTATTTAAAATTTCCTAAAAGGAGGAAAAAAGAGTATAAAATTATTCCGATAGAATATAAAAGTAAAAAAGAAAACAACAACAACAACATAAGAAAAATATTTCAAAAGGCAACAACAACAACTAAACCGCACATTTTAGCATAAAAATCATATAAGAAAATAGACAGCAACAACAACAATTATTATTACAAATTCATAAAAATGAACAAGAAAATGAAAAACAAAACAAACAAAAAACTATTTTGCAAAACATCTAAATTACATACTTGTATATATATGCTCACATACATACATACATACATACATACATACATACATACATACATACATACATACATACATACATGCATACATACATTCATAGATATATACATGTGTATGTATGTATGTACATAGTTATAGCACATACTCTTCTACACATTAAAATAATAAAAAAAGACATCGTGTACGTAAGAAGAAAAGAAACAAACAAAACAATAAAAAATAATAATAAAAGAACAACAACGATAACGACATTTCCACACAAACACACACATACACACAAATCGTCGCCTAGAAAGATCAACTATCAGAGTTAGTCAAAAGGCCTGTCAATCAGACGGCCGACTCACTAAGCAACTAAACGGACGGCCCACCAACTAGTCAGTCCCTCAGTCATGTATACCCACCATGACAGAAATAAATTCAAAACATCGTTTTTGTTTTTGCTTAATCTATGAAATGTAAAAAAAGAGTTGCCATCACATAAATTATTTGTTGACTTTAAGGCAAAACAAATTTTAGGAATATTTTCTATAGGAAATATTAGGTATTTCAAAAATGATCATATGTGGATCTTAAGAATTTTGTGTAGTCATGATATCCGAAAATGGTAACCTCCAGCTTTTACCAGACGAACCTTGTCTATGTTGATCTCACCGAAATCCACAAAATTTTTATCTGCACGCAACTTGAGCAACTTTCAGCGGCAAAAACGACAGAAATACTCTTTATCATCTAGAATAAAAATGTAAACAGAAATTTAGGCATCTTAGTCGATGGAATCTAAATATCGAATGATAACGAACCGAAGATTTTAGGGGTTACATTTGATAACCTCTACTACTTATAAAATGATTAGTTGATACGTGATAAATTATGTTGCTTCAGTGTGGTCTTCTCCTCCGCAGTGGAAAAATATACAAAGTTGCCAAAATACAGCGATAAGATCCGTAACGAAAATTTTACCATTTAAGGAACATAATGAAATACATAAATACAAAATAAACCAAGTTTGAAAGACATTCACAGAGACGCTACAAATTACACGGTTTCAAGTTACCGTATGAATGTCCTACTTGGGGACTGACCACCTCCTATTGCATGCCTTGAAGAGATTCTGATACGATTTGGGTGGCCTCGTATTGGCCCCATTAACTTTGTCTGATGCCAAAAGAATTTTTGTGATACAACTATGGCAGAACCACAAATTTCATTGTCTATTCAACATAAAAATGTCTTTGGCCACGATGGAATTCAATATTGAAGCTTAAAAAATCTTGATGACCGATCCAGTGTAAGTTTCATTTTCAATTTCGAATAAAACCATAGACATCTATGGAATTAGCTGTAGCCAAATCTGCGATTGAAACGAGCTACATCCAATGAAGTGCTATCGCAGATCTCCGAAATTAGAGCTGTCAAGAGTCGTTTACTCCTATTCATTTCTACAATTTCGGCAAAAATTATTTGCAGTAAAACACATTCTCGCAGCATGTGTTCCAGAGCGACAATTCCCAGATGTGTCTTGAGATTTTGAGTAGAAATAATGTCCTAGTCCCTTCCAATATTAACGTTATCATCCTACTGAGCAGACACTTTAGTGCATTATTCCATTTGTCCTGTCTTCTATTACCTGGTAAAACACAAAGACAATCAATGTGTTCTTCTGTGAGGTTCGCCCTGGCTAGGTCCGTGTCTCTGCACCCGCAAAATTCGAATGCTCTGCCTTCGTATTCCTAGAGAAGATTTGATAACGTGAAGTGATCTGTTAGGGATCTAACTAAATCCTTGTTACCATTTAAAATAACGATATTTCGTTTGTATATCCTATAATAACTCAGCCAAATGGTCGCTCTTTGAATAGCTACAAATTCAACCTGCAATATACTACATTCTTTCGGAAGTTTGAAAGATATCAAAATGTTAAATTCATTTTAACTCTCTTGACATTTATGAGTTTCGCGAAATTTTCAATATCACTTTAAAATTATTCCATACAGTTCGCCCATGTGTACGTGTACATACCCAAATAGTTGGACAGCTAAAATAAATAATGTTATCTCACTCTGAAGGTCAATTTCTTCCCAAATATGATGGATATTTCAGTCTTAAAGTAACATTTGGCAGCCAGAAAGTGGAAAGCAAATGACTGAGTCAACATAACGTATGATTAATTTTGTCCACTAATTATATCCAGCCGGTTGGCGGTGCCATCGAGAGGCCTATGATCACATCTTATGTGTGATTGTTTAGCTTTAAATGACTGCCTTTGGAACCTGCGTTTCTGAACTCTATGTGATTTGGATATACGATCATTATAAACGTTTGTAGAAGATACTGGCTGGATTAGGAAAATAATCTCGAAGTCAGCAGTAAAAAATTGTTTGTAACAAGATCAACTTATACTTCACCTACGTGAGATATCGTGTGAGGTACTGCCTTAAACTGGAACCAAAAAATTATCATTAAGTCATAAGTTCAAAAATTACAGCTGAGAGTTTAATACAGTTATCGAGGATTTCAAGACTGACTAAATTTGCTTAAACTCGGAAGCAGATTTACCCACCGGGAAATTTGAAAAATTTACGAGAAAATTAAAGTTAACGTGATATCAAATATGGAATCTCTATGGAGAGATTTTCGCGAAATTTCATATATTTTCATTCCTGGATAAGATTATTTTTCGTCAATAATATTTGATCTTATTTAATTAATTTAGATAGAACTTCTCAAAATGGGTTAACTCTAGAACCTCTACATTCCAAAAATTTCTATCAAAGAATCTATAGGAGTCTGCAAATCCATATCATTCTGACGGAAAATCGTTATTTTAATTTTATTCCCAGATACTCTGACGACATTCCGTTAATTATAAGAAACTCAGTTTTACGGTCCGACCCTTGACTTAGAAGTAATCATACTAAATATTCACATGTAGAAGTATTTTTCGAAAGACTAAGAATGTATATAAGTTCCAACATACATATACGATCCAGCGGGAAATAAAAGGTTTTAATTGCTACCCTAAAATGCCTATAAGGACTTTATTTTGAAGCCATAAGACATGAGATTCGAATTGTAAATTATTTTTAGTTTTTTCTTATTCTCTCCCTGCCAGAAGAAGCGAGAGCATATTGCCATACTTGAAAGAATCTTCTGTCTGCCTTTTAAGAACATTTGAAACTCTTATTAGGGATGCCGAACTTGATTAATTTTTTCAAATATCGGGATCGGGATTTTTCAAATTTACATCAATAAATCCGGGGATTTTTGTTTATGAGATTAACGTCACTTCTACAGATATTTGGAGGAACATTTCTGAAGAATTTCGTTTGCAAGGACACTGGAATAGAATTTCAAATATACTCGAAAGAAACTATTACAAAAGGCCCTAATTTTTGCTAGCGATGACCTAATTTCCCTCTGGGCCATAATACATGTGCATATGCACGTATTTAAGAAAACATATAAAAAAATAACATCATCATCATCCATTGTATCTACTGCACTTCTAGTTATCTCGTACATGTATTCGCACATAATTTGCTTCGTATGTTCTCTTCAAGACTTCTACTTGTCTATATGCCCCACTAACCGGTTCCACTGAAATAAATATGTACAATGTTTGTACATATAAATATATGTTGCCTTCATATTGTTATTTATCTAGCCAGTCGGCCAAATAATCTACCAACGAACCAGCTAACCAGTTCATCAGTGGTGCAAGAAGACTCGGTTAAATGAAATACAAAAAGAGAGAGAGGGAGAGAATTTTTTTGATTTTGTTGACTTAGTTGTTGAGCAACTTGTTTATTGTGTTTTTGTTTTTTTTTTTTTTGTCGTGATTTTTGTTTTTGTTAATTCACCAAAGTACAAGTACATGCGAAAATGTGCTTGACTTCTATGTTCAAATCCTTTCAAGGACTATAAACTTGAATTCTTTTGGTACCTGTTCGTTTTATACTCCAAAAACCAGTTAAATATTTATTGGTTTTTGTAAATTTAGATTCTATTCGTAGCACAAGTATTTCCAGTGAACTTCAATTGGTTGTGACGTAAAATCCTTCAGGGCTTTTCGAAGTGTGTAAATGTTTATCGAATTAATGTTTTCAGTTAATAAAATTACATGAAAAATGCTTACTTTTGTCATCTCTGTTCAAAATTAACCACACTTTTGGAAACCTTTTTTATTCTCTTCAATTCTTCTTTAACCAGAGTCTAATATCTCTCATTCCAGTTTGGAAGATTTGCCTCTTCTGGCACAAATATCACATTCTTATTCTTGTATCACTCAAGGTCTTTACCATTGGTGACAGGAAGCCCAGACAGGCCAAAAATAATAAAAAACAATAAAAAACATTTCTCGATGTAAATTTCGGTATTCATAGAGCCCTTTCTAACAAATAATTGGCTTCTTTTGCGCCCACCTGAATATTGCTTGTCTTAACAAGAAGTTTCTGGAAAATGTTCTGGAAATGTTGTTCTTCGAACAACAGCTATAGAACATTTTTGACCATGAGGTAGAACATACCTTTCGTCATCAATTATCCAGCAGGAATATCTTTTAAGAAAAATTGACTTTTTGGTTCCTATATTTTTAGTAGCGTTCCTGTCAGGATATTTTTAAGCCTTAAATTGAATCCGAACACTGAGCTAACCGGATTGCTTTCCTACCGAATGTGTTGGTAGCTCTTATGAAAATGCTTTCTATTTTTTTAGAAACATCATTTCCACCACTTCTTTAACCTGAACCGGGTTTTTTTTCAATGGACAAGTTCTCCTGGTACTGTTTAATAATATTTTTGTAGGACCAAGTTGGGTTTTGTAGAAATATTTAATAATTTTAGTACGCACTTTTTTGGCGGTTCACTGACATGTTTTTATAAAGGTAACTTGGTCAAAAAGTATAAAAAAATACTTGGGTTAAAAGTTTTATTGAAAAATGTGTGTTTAGAATCGATCTCACTCCTAAATTCAAGACAATATTAATTTATTTCACAATAAATAGTCAATAGTGCGAAATCTAATCCAATTCAGGAATTGTTAAAATTCAATAAGCGACGATCAGCTATCGTTAGTCCGAGAATATTAGAGTACGTTAAGTGACAGAATAGTGAAAATCGAATCACAATAGTTGTCGTATTCAAAAAATACAGCAACATTTCACTTCAAGTGTCCATCTATTTTAACTTGCAGAGTATCTAGAACGCACTGATCAGAAAATAAAACATGAAACATGACGTATATTTGAGCACACGAAACGTCTATGGAGCGGTTCAAGCACGAATTATGATAATTTTATAAGCAGATCCACTGAACAAAGATTATTTCATAAAACAATTTCACTAAGACCTGTTTTGTACTATTTTGGTTAAGATTATGGTCTCTACCCATATTGAAATAACTAAATTCCAGGATCGTAAAAAGCTTCATTCGACAATTGACCGAATGTGCATCTAATCAAATCGTACTTCAGAATTTTCTTAATAGATTTGATACGCACATAAAGTCATAAATTATCTATAATGCATGCTGCCTGCAATAATCAACGACCGAGCGTGTGAAGCTAAGAAAAAAGCGTTGATGGCGTTAAAGTCTAATATTTTTTCGATGATGGAATCAAGTTTGATTGTTTAAACACTTTAATTCGTTGATGTAATGGAGAGAAAAAATTATAAATGATGCGAACTAAAAAATTTATTTGTTGGGCGTTTACACTGGGAATGAGCCAAATAATGATTGTTTTTCCAGACGCCTGACATCAATATAGAGGGATATATATTGACTTTGCTTGAATCTTTTGGAAGCGACTTAATTCTACTGAATTCATCCTAATTCAGTTCCAAAAGGTTATTTCAATTTCAACTAGCGATGCTGACTTAGATGCTTAGTTCACTGAGGAGATTAATTTAATTGACTAATTTCCACAAAATGTTGGACCTGTTAGATCTAAAAAGAAGAGAAAACGTATTATGTTTGGAATACATCTAATTGCAATTGAATACATCTAAATTCACAGAGCTTCTATGTGCAGACTGTATTCAGAAAGAGGAGGTCTTTAATGCTATCGATTATTTCAATATTATTAAGTCAAGGTAAAAAAAACTTGGAATCTTTGTTTAGTGAAGACATGAGACATGACAAGAGTTTTAAACAGTAACACGGGCAATGATCGCATCATACACATAAATATCAAAGTCAATGATCATTTGCTTGAAGGAGTGAAGGAAGTATGAATATCGATCAGAGGGAAAGTTTTATTTTATAATCGATAAATGTGACGAGCTTTCTTTGTATTCCACCATTTGATTCGCTTCCATTTGTGATTTTCTCGAATAAAGTCTTAATTTAATTTCATCAATTTAAATGGGGGTTTCTCCATCAAAAAACGAAGCCGAACTGCGAGCATTGTTTTAACGATTGTATGCGCTGAAAATCTTGTAACACATTTGATCTGTCTCCACTTGTGAAATAGGATTTTCACATATAATCGACCAATTTAGAAGAGTAAATATATTGAAATTGCTTCAAGTATTTAGGAGTTTCTAAAGTCAGTGAATCAAGGGATGTCAGAAATTTTACAATTATAAAAGCGGCTGAACCTTAAATTTATTCTTAAAATTTTAGGACGCCCATTGATAGCCACCGAATTATGTCGAATGTAGAGTGACATTGTGCTGTTACCACTTGTAAAATAAGAGTCATATATATTATGGATTAATATACAGGACTTTGCTCTAATAATTTGAAAGGTTTAAATTTCAATTGAACTCTTTATCGTTTATAAACGCAAGTCATCCTTGAAAATTGGCCTCAAAAGAGGAACTACTTAAAATTTTTAGACACACTCCTCTGATATTGTTATAATAATTATTCCAACTCCAAATGCAAAATGGATTAAGTTTGCTCGCATCATTTGAAAGTTAACAGGTCAATTGGTAGGACAAATTCTTTAATCATTATAAAATCCAATTGGCGTGGATTTGTAAAGGCTTAACGTTTGTATTCGTATTGGACTGATTTCCAAACATCATCTTTTATTGGTGATACCGATGCAAAGCCAATCTGAATGCAACAGATCAAAACTGTGAATCGCCGAAATCTTCTAACTCTGCGAGAAGAAGGAATATAATCTTTGTATGTTTTGGAACTATAAGAATATTTTCAATATTGAAGAAGGAGTATAAATTGGTGAAACGAGTTCATTGTCAGATGAGCTTTCTCTTCTCGGCCTATTTTGGAGAACTGTATCTGTTTTAGTGGATTAGATGAAGACAGTCTAAATCTTAAATAATAATCAGTCCTACATTGGATATAATTATGGACTCCAAAGATTTCAATTACCTTCTTTAATATATTTTATAAAGGAAAATTTGAATTTCGTAGAACTTGTACGTCCACTTGTGAAATTCATCGAACACATGAAAATATTCGCCTCTCCTCTCGCTCTCTCTTTCTTAAAAAAAAATTTAAGACTTTGACTTTGACAATGTAAAATGAATTTAGGTATAAACATGAATAGTAAAAATTACATTTGGAAAATGGCGTAGAATTTATGTATAAAATAAAACAAACTTTAAAGAAAAAACACAAGAAGAAATAAAAAAGCAAAAAAAATAAGATGAAGAGAGAGAAGTTATAAAAATAGAAATGCGGCATAAAAAAATGCAATAAAACAGACCTTTTTAAATAATCCCCCAAATGCAAGAGGAAACAATCAATTCATCTATGCATTCATCCATTTATTGAAACTATTTTTTGCACACAAATTAAAAAGAAAATTCTTCACTCCACTTGCAACAGCAGCAGCGGCAAAAATTCTAAATAGCTCCAATTGCGTTGTGCTTTAGAGTCGTCGTCAGTGTCTCGCCAACACCAATAATAATGATAAATAGAAATAAACAAAAGTGTTGCAAGTATTTGCATTTGTTGGAAACGAGAGACGTGATGAAGCTAATGCAAATTTTGTTGCTCTTCCATGGCTGGTTGCAGTCCATTGAAAGGGAAAACGACAACCAGCTAAATCAAACTAAAACGTTTTATGCGATTATTTTTATGTCTATTTTTATTACACTCTTTTTGTTTTTCTTTATTTCTCTTTTGTGTTCTCTTTTCGGCTTTTTGAAAACGTTTCTAGTATTTCTAGCTTTTTTTATTCTACCAATTGGGAGAGCTTTTTAATTTAGGGGGAAGATTTTTATTATTTTATTTATTACTTCAATTGCACATGAGTGAGTATGCGTGAGTAAAAGTGTTTATGTGTGTAAGTTGCATATTTATTTTGCCTTTAAAACAATTTTAATGTCATTTATGCTCTTGACATCAAACACAAACATGCAACTTCTATCTATTATTTTGCACTCTCTCTCTGTCTTTCGTTCATCCTTTATTTTTGTCTCTCGCTGGGCATCTTATTATATAGCAAATCGCTATTTTTTGTATGCTATTGATTTACTAGATGCTCTCATAGTTGTATTTTATGTAGCTTTTAGCAATTTACGTCATTAGGACTTAAATGCTTTTATAGCTATTTACACTATTATTATTCCTAAAGTCTATATGATGTCGACTTATCAGTGAATAGGATCACCAAATCATATACATATATGTTGCTCTGAAAATTGGGAACTGCATCAATCTCCGTCTATTCTAAAAATTACATGAATCGCTTTAGAGAGTACTCTTCAGGTCAAGGTAATATACATACGAATATTGAATTCCAGATGTTTGGCAACCATGCTCGATTTAGAGTGCTCCAATAATATTCCCTCCAATTCAAACCTTTTGGGATATTTTAAAAACTAATTAATGTGATCTCATAAAAGCTAACGCCTGGCGTGGTACTCTACTGCGTATGATTAATAGGGCGTTCACCCAAAAACAACGTGATACCATGATGAGACAGAAACATGCCACAAATCTATCATTTACGACATAAGCGAGTTATCGTAGAAAATCCTGTGGAATAACTTTTCCCTTTGTAGCTTAATTTCATAGAATTTCAATCATGGTGTAATCTGGAGCTCATTGTGACCAATGCGTTAACGCAACGCATTTATGGCTAATAAAACATGGTAAAAAACTTAGTGAAAAAAATGAAAGTTGGAATTGGTACTCGCCAGAGTTCTGATCTGCTTTTCTTACTTTATAATATAATTAGGAACTCGATTCTTGAAAAAGCCTTGGAATATTTTATAGAATGCAAGGTTGCTGCAGTTTACAAAGCTTAGCGCTGATTAATATTTATGTAAATTCTCAGGTGAGCTTGGCATCGTTTAAAGAATTACCGTAAAGTATTTGGCCATCTGACATCTATTCAACTATCAACTTTTAACGTGACAGAAACGCCAATGAAGATTAGTCGGTCACAACCTTTAAAGGTAATCAAATCATAAGAAATGTGTTTTGTATTAAGAGATGTTGATATCGGGTCTGACAATTACAGGGGACCTATACCGAAAACAATTGATTCGTTGGCATAAAGCATTGAACAAATAATAAATCAAAAATGTTTTCGAAAACGGTCGGTCGAAAGTTTAAGCTCATCTATCGTATAATTCAGATCCTTTTGAATACCTATTCGATTAATACAAATCTATCGTACTAGAATATACTTCATTTGGAATGATTCAGTGCAAAATGAAACTAAGAATAGAGGCTATCAAAATTCATAAGGACTTATTTTCAGTTTCGAAATGGAAATAATGCACTCAGAATGGAGTTGTGCAGAAAATCAATATGGCAACTATGGCGATCTAATCACACGGTGGTTCAACTTTTGTTTGGAATCGAATGTTTAAAATTATGTTAATTATTATATAAGTCGTGGATCTAATTCCCTACCCATTCAATATATCAAAATACATTTAAACGTATGCGTTTGTCTGCAATTTTTACGATTCTTTGAAACCTCCATATCCTAATTTTTTCGGTCTCTCGTTTTGGGCTGCAACGAAATCACCAGATTTAAATCGAACAAACCATAAGTTTTTATTTTGGATCAATTAAAGACTCTTAAGTCTTGGCATCAACATATAACAGATGCTCTGCACAAATGTCAATTTGATATTGAAACATTCGACACGATATCAAGCAAACAGATTGAAACAAATTTGCATCTCTCAGATACCAGATCGTTAATCCTGATCAAACTACCTCACCAACGATAGACAAGTTTGAGTACATTTTGTGTAATATCAGGGACAACCGGATCTTATTTAATCAGGCTCTAGTCTCTGAACAAACTTGGAAAGAATCGGCACCAGACTGTTTGAGATTTGATTCATACTTATCCCCCGTTCTTCCTACAAGGTGCATAGGGGTGTCAACAGAACTAATTTTTTGATTCTTATTGCACGGTTTTCACTAAGCACTTTGTCTAACTCCAGCTAAGGAGATGATTGGCCCGCTGTTTGGATAATTCAGAACAACACAATGTATGAGTGATTTAGTGGTGGGAAACTCTGCTAAATTTCGTATTCCCTCTATTTCTCCAGGAGGTGGGGTGACGAAGGTCGACTTGGTTAAAGTGCTACTTCGATGTTTTCAATTTGGGAGAGCAAATGAAGCCAGAATTTTTTTCATTATTCGAAGAACTACGTTGGAAATGTTTGCCTGGTGTCGGATTCGAACTTGGAATGTTTGAAAGAAAATTCCAAGGACATAATCCCAACGTTAGCTTCAATCCTTACAAAGCCGGTTGAAATTTTCAATTTTGGAGATGTAGCAAGCCACATTTTTGATATACGAAGAATCTTGTTGAGAATTGTATGCTTGAAAATTATACTCTTAAATCACAAGAGAGAGAGAGGTACAAGGACGCTGTAATAAGAACATATTTTTACTGGTCGAGCTAGATTTCCAAGAATGTCATGAGTGGCAAAAGGAATAGAAAAATATAAAAAAAGCCAAAATTGGAATTAGAATTGATTTAACGGGCAAAAGTGACATGTTTTACATTTTAGGCATTTTAAAATGTCACTTTTAATATTTAATTTCCCGCTCAATGAACACAAGTGCATTTGTTACTACCAGACACCAAACTCTCACACACACACACAAACACAATAACAAGAAAATATGCAAATTTTTCTTTTTGCTTTGCAAATGACAGACATAACAACTAACTGACTGACTGACAGATCGTCTCCCTGTCATTCATATGATTTTGTAAAATCAAAAAACAAGAGACAACAAAATTTTACAAAAAAAAGAGTGAACTTTATCTTCCGCAAGACAGAACAGATTACAATAACAAATAACGATGGCGACAACTGTAAAAAAAAACAAACTGAAAATAACAAGAAAATTTGAAAAAAAAGGCGACGACCAAGAAAACGAAGTGAATGCAAAAATGCGAGTGCATTTATTGCTCATGTTGTTAGTGTTGCTGTTGCCTTTGCTTATTATGTTTAAGCGATGTCGTCATTAAATGTGTTTTTATTTCTTTTTTGCATTTACTAAAGGGGGCCGGTTGGTTGCTTGCTTTACAACAATTTTGCTGTTGTTATTGTTGTTTGTGTTTGTATTTTTATGCATATTGGATGAGATTGTATGTGAGTTTGCTTGGTTGCCCGATTGCATTGCATTCAGTTAAGAATTCCTAACCTGCACCACATGAAATATATTGCGTCTCCCCTACTTAAGTTTTTATTATTATTATTATTGTTATTGTTGTTCCTGTTATTCTATACATACATAAATGCTACATACATACATATATAGATTATAATATTTATAATAATAACAACAACAACAATAATAATCATATAAATGGTTGCATTTTCAATAGGGTGATAACAATGAGAGAAAAATAATAAAACTGAAACGAATAAAAATAAATAAAAAATATGTTTAATTTAAACTAACACTCTCTCTCTCTCTTTTACACACACATACAAACATTTGTTTTGAGATTTAAAAACCAGACAAGAGAGTAATTTATATTTGATTTCCAAAAATCGGGAGGAAAATTATATGATTTCTGCGGCAGCTAAGGCCTTGTGAAAAAGCCTAAAATTTATTTTTCTATTAAATCAGATTTCTAGTTTCGAGCGGCTTTAAAACAGGATCTAAATAGTGATTCTATTAAGCGTTCTTTTGGAATGAAAGTGTATGACCTGATGTAGAAGTGTCATTTTTAAATGCAAAATCTTTAAATTAACGTTTTCATAGTGCTTTTTGTCACTGTGTTCGTCCATTTCCGTTTAAAATCTACCACATTTTTGCATACCTTTTTTCCTTCTCTTCAATTCACTTTTAACAAGATTTCAATATCTCTCCACTGGTCTTACCTCCTAACAGTTTGGATAATTTGCTTCTCTTGGTAAAAATATCACATTATTTTTCTTATACCACTCACGATCTTATATAACATAATGAAAGGATGCCAAGTCAGGCCAAAAATAAGTGGACACAGTAAGAATGGAAACAGCCTTTTTATAAACAATTCTCATGGTAAATATCGGTATTTATAGAGCTGGTTGTAAGAATTGATTGGCTTCTTTTGCCGAATCTGCTTGCCATTACTTGGGAAATTTAGACTGCTTTTGGGTCCTAAATATTTCTTCAACATTCCCTCGAGCATTAGCAACATACAATTGATGAGCAGTAAGTTGCGAAAATCTGTCGAAATATACGTTTCGTCATCCATTATATACCGAGAATATTTTTTTTGCGAAACTTTACTTCATTTTCCGAGATCTGTTTTTGGCCTGCATTAGCTTCAACATTTTGTATTAAATAGTTCGAGCACTGAGCTTTCCAGACTGCTTTCCTACTGGTTGTATTGGAAGCTGTATTTAAAATGCTTTCTATTTCATTGCTTTAGATACATCATGTGGACTATTCCTTTTACCTGAACCAGGTTTTCTATCAACAGACAAGTTCTTCCGTTACTATTTAAAAACAATGGAAACACTTTGACGGCACTTTGAATGTCTAGTCACTCATTTGAATCAGCTTAAAATTATATTCATTCGTCAGACATTCAATATAACAACTGACATGTTCCACAAAGATAATTTGATCAAAAATAAATCAAATAATATTTGGATTAAAAGTTTTAATATTAAACGTGTGTTAAGAATTTTTCAATGACAATCCTTATTTTACAAAACAGAACATTATTCGCTCCAATTCCCATGGAGTTTGTGAATTTGTAAAGCTGGTTGAGTCTACAAAAACAATTTGTAGCCAAAACATTGTGTTCTCATTCCCAGGAAAGGAGCCGGAACTTCTATTTACTGCTGATTGTTTCAATTAGTCAAACGGAATACGAGATCATTTGAGTCCAAAATTCAATTCATTTATTTGAACTTTCTGGCCACATTTTAATATTCAATTAATTACGTTAACAATTTTAGAAACAAATTGAATCTGTTGTGCTCTAAAACATGTGGTTCTCTGCACTTTGGTTTATTCTAGTTAAGGTTTGGTTAGACGTCAAGATCCTTAAAATTAATAAGATATCTTAACGTCGCCACAGCTTCTCTAAGTATTGACTTCCTAACTACTGCTTACAGATCTACAGACACAGTGACACAGAATGTGATCAACTGTCTCCTCTGCCTCTCCACACAACGTACAGAATCCGGGGCTATCACTTTTCAAATAATAATGGTATCAACACCTGCAGGGTCCGTGACCCGTTAACAGTTCTCTCTAAAAAAGGAAGACTTTAGCCGTGCTCATAAGTTCCCTGCGCGGTTCTTTAAAGTCTGAAAAACCTTATTTTCTTGCCAACTCACTCTTATTTTCATCACACGTCTCCTGCATCTATTCAGTATTTAACATTTTTAAACGACTCTTATGTGTATAATCTGGAAAGTGTGTGAAGTTAGCTACGACAGTTAGCTACTTTTTTCAAAATTCTGTTAATTAACATTTCTCTTGCTCAGAGAGTGAAAAGTTAACAGAATTCAATTTTAATAACATTTTTGGAAATGTTAATGACGTATACTTAATAGAACCAATGCGTAACGACTTTTGAAAATTTTTGTTCTTATATTTTAATAATATTTTTACAATTTTTTAATATAGTTATAAACAATATAAAGGAACCTACTAATATCAAGGATCTTGCATATAATATCAAAAATAAACCAAAACTAAAGAAGGTGCTCTAATGGAGCCTAACATGAAGGAATGCTATAATCTTGGTATCAAAATATGGGCCAAACAAAAAAAGGTGCGCTATAGGGGCCTAGTACGAAGGAAAGCTACGCTCCCATAGAATTCAGAACAGAAAAGAGATTATTGAAAATTAATCATGATTTTGAGAAATTGAACTTTGAAAATTTTCAAAATTTCAATATTTTCATATAAGGGTCCAAATTGGTATCAAAATATGGGCCAAACGAAAAAAGGTGCGCTATTGGGGCCTAGTACGGAGGAAAGCTACACTCCTATAGAATTCGGGACAGAAAAAAGGATATTAAAAATTAATCATGATTTTGAGAAAAAGAACTTTGAAAATTTTCAAAATTTCTATATTTCATATAAGGGTCCAAATTGGTATCAAAATATGGGCCAAACGAAAAAAGGTGCGCTATTGGGACCTAGTACGGAGGAAAGCTACACTCCTATAGAATTCGGGACAGAAAAGAGAATATTAAAAATTAATCATGATTTTGAGAAAAAGAACTTTGAAAATTTTCAAAATTTCTTTATTTCATATAAGGGTCCAAATTGGTATCAAAATATGGGCCAAACGAAAAAAGGTGCGCTATTGGGACCTAGTACGGAGGAAAGCTACACTCCTATAGAATTCGGGACAGAAAAGAGAATATTAAAAATTAATCATGATTTTGAGAAAAAGAACTTTGAAAATTTTCAAAATTTCTTTATTTCATATAAGGGTCCAAATTGGTATCAAAATATGGGCCAAACGAAAAAAGGTGCGCTATTGGGGCCTAGTACGGAGGAAAGCTACACTCCTATAGAATTCGGGACAGAAAAAAGGATATTAAAAATTAATCATGATTTTGAGAAAAAGAACTTTGAAAATTTTCAAAATTTCTATATTTCATATAAGGGTCCAAATTGGTATCAAAATGTGGGCCAAACGAAAAAAGGTGCGCTATTGGGGCCTAGTACGGAGGAAAGCTACACTCCTATAGAATTCAGAACAGAAAAGAGAATATTGAAAATTAATCATGATTTTGAGAAATTGAACTTTGAAAATTTTTAAAATTTCAATATTTCATATAAGGGTCCAAATTGGTATCAAAATATGGGCCAAACGAAAAAAGGTGCGCTATTGGGGCCTAGTACGGAGGAAAGCTACACTCCTATAGAATTCGGGACAGAAAAAAGGATATTAAAAATTAATCATGATTTTGAGAAAAAGAACTTTGAAAATTTTCAAAATTTCTATATTTCATATAAGGGTCCAAATTGGTATCAAAATATGGGCCAAACGAAAAAAGGTGCGCTATTGGGGCCTAGTACGGAGGAAAGCTACACTCCTATAGAATTCGGGACAGAAAAGAGATTACTGAAAATTAATCATGATTTTGAGAAATTGAACTTTGAAAATTTTCAAAATTTCTATATTTTCATATAAGGGTCCAAATTGGTATCAAAATATGGGCCAAACGAAAAAAGGTGCGCTATAGGGGCCTAGTGCGAAGGAAAGCTACGCTCCTATAGAATTCAGAACAGAAAAGAGATTATTGAAAATTAATCATGATTTTGAGAAATTGAACTTTGAAAATTTTCAAAATTTCTATATTTTCATATAAGGGTCCAAATTGGTATCAAAATATGGGCCAAACGAAAAAAGGTGCGCTATTGGGGCTTAGTACGAAGGAAAGCTATAAACCTATGGAATTCAGAACAGAAAAGAGAATATTGAAAATTAATCATGATTTTGAGAAAAAGAACTTTGAAAATTTTCAAAATTTCAATATTTTCATATAAGGGTCCAAATTGGTATCAAAATATGGGCCAAACGAAAAAAGGTGCGCTATTGGGACCTAGTACGGAGGAAAGCTACACTCCCATAGAATTCGGGACAGAAAAAAGGATATTAAAAATTAATCATGATTTTGAGAAAAAGAACTTTGAAAATTTTCAAAATTTCTATATTTCATATAAGGGTCCAAATTGGTATCAAAATATGGGCCAAACGAAAAAAGGTGCGCTATTGGGGCCTAGTACGGAGGAAAGCTACACTCCTATAGAATTCGGGACAGAAAAGAGATTACTGAAAATTAATCATGATTTTGAGAAATTGAACTTTGAAAATTTTCAAAATTTCTATATTTTCATATAAGGGTCCAAATTGGTATCAAAATATGGGCCAAACGAAAAAAGGTGCGCTATAGGGGCCTAGTGCGAAGGAAACCTACGCTCCTATAGAATTCAGAACAGAAAAGAGATTATTGAAAATTAATCATGATTTTGAGAAATTGAACTTTGAAAATTTTCAAAATTTCTATATTTTCATATAAGGGTCCAAATTGGTATCAAAATATGGGCCAAACGAAAAAAGGTGCGCTATTGGGGCTTAGTACGAAGGAAAGCTATAAACCTATGGAATTCAGAACAGAAAAGAGAATATTGAAAATTAATCATGATTTTGAGAAAAAGAACTTTGAAAATTTTCAAAATTTCAATATTTTCATATAAGGGTCCAAATTGGTATCAAAATATGGGCCAAACGAAAAAAGGTGCGCTATTGGGACCTAGTACGGAGGAAAGCTACACTCCTATAGAATTCGGGACAGAAAAGAGAATATTAAAAATTAATCATGATTTTGAGAAAAAGAACTTTGAAAATTTTCAAAATTTCTTTATTTTTATATAAGGGTCCAAATTGGTATCAAAATATGGGCCAAACGAAAAAAGGTGCGCTATTGGGACTTAGTACGGAGGAAAGCTACACTCCTGTAGAATTCAGAACAGAAAAGAGAATATTGAAAATTAATCATGATTTTGAGAAATTGAACTTTGAAAATTTTCAAAATTTCTATATTTTCATATAAGGGTCCAAATTGGTATCAAAATGTGGGCCATACGAAAAAAGGTGCACTATAAGGGCCTAGTACGAAGGAAAGCTACGCTCCTATAGAATTCTGAACAGAAAAGAGATTATTGAAAATTAATCATGATTTTGAGAAATTAAACTTTGAAAAATTTCAAAATTTCTATATTTTCATATAAGGGTCCAAATTGGTATCAAAATATGGGCCAAACGAAAAAAGGTGCGCTATTGGGGCTTAGTACGAAGGAAAGCTATAAACCTATGGAATTCAGAACAGAAAAAAAAATATTGAAAATTAATCATGATTTTGAGAAATTGAACTTTGAAAATTTTCAAAATTTCTATATTTTCATATAAGGGTCCAAATTGGTATCAAAATATGGGCCAAACGAAAAAAGGTGCGCTATTGGGGCTTAGTACGAAGGAAAGCCATAAACCTGTGGAATTCAGAGCAGAAAAGAGAATATTGAAAATTAATCATGATTTTGAGAAATTGAACTTTGAAAATTTTCAAAATTTCTATATTTTCATATAAGGGTCCAAATTGGTATCAAAATATGGGCCAAACGAAAAAAGGTGCGCTATTGGGGCTTAGTACGAAGGAAAGCTATAAACCTATGGAATTCAGAACAGAAAAAAAAATATTGAAAATTAATCATGATTTTGAGAAATTGAACTTTGAAAATTTTCAAAATTTCTATATTTTCATATAAGGGTCCAAATTGGTATCAAAATATGGGCCAAACGAAAAAAGGTGCGCTATAGGGGCCTAGTACGAAGGAAAGCTACGCTCCTATAGAATTCAGAACAGAAAAGAGAATATTGAAAATTAATCATGATTTTGAGAAATTGAACTTTGAAAAATTTCAAAATTTCTATATTTTCATATAAGGGTCCAAATTGGTATCAAAATATGGGCCAAACGAAAAAAGGTGCGCTATTGGGGCTTAGTACGAAGGAAAGCTATAAACCTATGGAATTCAGAACAGAAAAAAAATATTGAAAATTAATCATGATTTTGAGAAATTGAACTTTGAAAATTTTCAAAATTTCTATATTTTCATATAAGGGTCCAAATTGATATCAAAATATGGGCCAAACGAAAAAAGGTGCGCTATTGGGGCTTAGTACGAAGGAAAGCTATAAACCTATGGAATTCAGAACAGAAAAAAAATATTGAAAATTAATCATGATTTTGAGAAATTGAACTTTGAAAATTTTCAAAATTTCTATATTTTCATATAAGGGTCCAAATTGGTATCAAAATATGGGCCAAACGAAAAAAGGTGCGCTATTGGGGCTTAGTACGAAGGAAAGCTATAAACCTATGGAATTCAGAACAGAAAAAAAATATTGAAAATTAATCATGATTTTGAGAAATTGAACTTTGAAAATTTTCAAAATTTCTATATTTTCATATAAGGGTCCAAATTGGTATCAAAATATGGGCCAAACGAAAAAAGGTGCGCTATTGGGGCTTAGTACGAAGGAAAGCCATAAACCTGTGGAATTCAGAGCAGAAAAGAGAATATTGAAAATTAATCATGATTTTGAGAAATTGAACTTTGAAAATTTTCAAAATTTCTATATTTTCATATAAGGGTCCAAATTGGTATCAAAATATGGGCCAAACGAAAAAAGGTGCGCTATTGGGGCTTAGTACGAAGGAAAGCTATAAACCTATGGAATTCAGAACAGAAAAAAAAATATTGAAAATTAATCATGATTTTGAGAAATTGAACTTTGAAAATTTTCAAAATTTCTATATTTTCATATAAGGGTCCAAATTTGTATCAAAATATGGGCCAAACGAAAAAAGGTGCGCTATTGGGGCCTAGTACGAGGGAAAGCTATAAACCTACAGAATTCAGAACAGAAAAGAGAATATTGAAAATTAATCATGATTTTGAGAAATTGAACTTTGAAAATTTTCAAAATTTCTATATTTTTATAATAATTTCGACCATTATATAAAAATACAGAAATTTTGAAAATTTTCAAAGTTCTTTTTCTCAAAATCATGATTAATTTTTAATATTCTCTTTTCTGTTCTGAATTCCATAGGTTTATAGCTTTCCTTCGTACTAAGCCCCAATAGCGCACCTTTTTTCGTTTGGCCCATATTTTGATACCAATTTGGACCCTTATATGAAATAAAGAAATTTTGAAAATTTTCAAAGTTCTTTTTCTCAAAATCATGATTAATTTTTAATATTCTCTTTTCTGTCCCGAATTCTATAGGAGTGTAGCTTTCCTCCGTACTAGGTCCCAATAGCGCATCTTTTTTCGTTTGGCCCATATTTTGATACCAATTTGGACCCTTATATGAAAATATTGAAATTTTGAAAATTTTCAAAGTTCAATTTCTCAAAATCATGATTAATTTTCAGTAATCTCTTTTCTGTTCTGAATTCTATAGGAGTGTGTAGCTTTCCTCCGTACTAGGTCCCAATAGCGCACCTTTTTTCGTTTGGCCCATATTTTGATACCAATTTGGACCCTTATATGAAAATACAGAAATTTTGAAAATTTTCAAAGTTCTTTTTCTCAAAATCATGATTAATTTTTAATATTCTCTTTTCTGTCCCGAATTCTATAGGAGTGTAGCTTTCCTCCGTACTAGGTCCCAATAGCGCACCTTTTTTCGTTTGGCCCATATTTTGATACCAATTTGGACCCTTATATAAAAATACAGAAATTTTGAAAATTTTCAAAGTTCTTTTTCTCAAAATCATGATTAATTTTTAATATTCTCTTTTCTGTTCTGAATTCCATAGGTTTATAGCTTTCCTTCGTACTAAGCCCCAATAGCGCACCTTTTTTCGTTTGGCCCATATTTTGATACCAATTTGGACCCTTATATGAAATAAAGAAATTTTGAAAATTTTCAAAGTTCTTTTTCTCAAAATCATGATTAATTTTTAATATTCTCTTTTCTGTCCCGAATTCTATAGGAGTGTAGCTTTCCTCCGTACTAGGTCCCAATAGCGCATCTTTTTCGTTTGGCCCATATTTTGATACCAATTTGGACCCTTATATGAAAATATTGAAATTTTGAAAATTTTCAAAGTTCAATTTCTCAAAATCATGATTAATTTTCAGTAATCTCTTTTCTGTTCTGAATTCTATAGGAGTGTAGCTTTCCTCCGTACTAGGTCCCAATAGCGCACCTTTTTTCGTTTGGCCCATATTTTGATACCAATTTGGACCCTTATATGAAAATATTGAAATTTTGAAAATTTTCAAAGTTCTTTTTCTCAAAATCATGATTAATTTTCAATATTCTCTTTTCTGTTCTGAATTCCATAGGTTTATAGCTTTCCTTCGTACTAAGCCCCAATAGCGCACCTTTTTTCGTTTGGCCCATATTTTGATACCAATTTGGACCCTTATATGAAAATATAGAAATTTTGAAAATTTTCAAAGTTCAATTTCTCAAAATCATGATTAATTTTCAATAATCTCTTTTCTGTTCTGAATTCTATAGGAGCGTAGGTTTCCTTCGCACTAGGCCCCTATAGCGCACCTTTTTTCGTTTGGCCCATATTTTGATACCAATTTGGACCCTTATATGAAAATATAGAAATTTTGAAAATTTTCAAAGTTCAATTTCTCAAAATCATGATTAATTTTCAGTAATCTCTTTTCTGTCCCGAATTCTATAGGAGTGTGTAGCTTTCCTCCGTACTAGGTCCCAATAGCGCACCTTTTTTCGTTTGGCCCATATTTTGATACCAATTTGGACCCTTATATGAAATAAAGAAATTTTGAAAATTTTCAAAGTTCTTTTTCTCAAAATCATGATTAATTTTTAATATTCTCTTTTCTGTCCCGAATTCTATAGGAGTGTAGCTTTCCTCCGTACTAGGTCCCAATAGCGCATCTTTTTTCGTTTGGCCCATATTTTGATACCAATTTGGACCCTTATATGAAAATATTGAAATTTTGAAAATTTTCAAAGTTCAATTTCTCAAAATCATGATTAATTTTCAATATTTTTTTTTCTGTTCTGAATTCCATAGGTTTATAGCTTTCCTTCGTACTAAGCCCCAATAGCGCACCTTTTTTCGTTTGGCCCATATTTTGATACCAATTTGGACCCTTATATGAAAATATAGAAATTTTGAAAATTTTCAAAGTTCAATTTCTCAAAATCATGATTAATTTTCAATAATCTCTTTTCTGTTCTGAATTCTATAGGAGTGTAGCTTTCCTCCGTACTAGGTCCCAATAGCGCATCTTTTTTCGTTTGGCCCATATTTTGATACCAATTTGGACCCTTATATGAAAATATAGAAATTTTGAAAATTTTCAAAGTTCAATTTCTCAAAATCATGATTAATTTTCAGTAATCTCTTTTCTGTCCCGAATTCTATAGGAGTGTGTAGCTTTCCTCCGTACTAGGTCCCAATAGCGCACCTTTTTTCGTTTGGCCCATATTTTGATACCAATTTGGACCCTTATATGAAATAAAGAAATTTTGAAAATTTTCAAAGTTCTTTTTCTCAAAATCATGATTAATTTTTAATATTCTCTTTTCTGTCCCGAATTCTATAGGAGTGTAGCTTTCCTCCGTACTAGGTCCCAATAGCGCACCTTTTTTCGTTTGGCCCATATTTTGATACCAATTTGGACCCTTATATAAAAATACAGAAATTTTGAAAATTTTCAAAGTTCTTTTTCTCAAAATCATGATTAATTTTTAATATTCTCTTTTCTGTTCTGAATTCCATAGGTTTATAGCTTTCCTTCGTACTAAGCCCCAATAGCGCACCTTTTTTCGTTTGGCCCATATTTTGATACCAATTTGGACCCTTATATGAAATAAAGAAATTTTGAAAATTTTCAAAGTTCTTTTTCTCAAAATCATGATTAATTTTTAATATTCTCTTTTCTGTCCCGAATTCTATAGGAGTGTAGCTTTCCTCCGTACTAGGTCCCAATAGCGCATCTTTTTTCGTTTGGCCCATATTTTGATACCAATTTGGACCCTTATATGAAAATATTGAAATTTTGAAAATTTTCAAAGTTCAATTTCTCAAAATCATGATTAATTTTCAGTAATCTCTTTTCTGTTCTGAATTCTATAGGAGCGTAGCTTTCCTTCGTACTAGGCCCCTATAGCGCACCTTTTTTCGTTTGGCCCATATTTTGATACCAATTTGGACCCTTATATGAAAATATAGAAATTTTGAAAATTTTCAAAGTTCAATTTCTCAAAATCATGATTAATTTTCAGTAATCTCTTTTCTGTTCTGAATTCTATAGGAGCGTAGGTTTCCTTCGCACTAGGCCCCTATAGCGCACCTTTTTTCGTTTGGCCCATATTTTGATACCAATTTGGACCCTTATATGAAAATATAGAAATTTTGAAAATTTTCAAAGTTCAATTTCTCAAAATCATGATTAATTTTCAGTAATCTCTTTTCTGTTCTGAATTCTATAGGAGCGTAGCTTTCCTTCGTACTAGGCCCCTATAGCGCACCTTTTTTCGTTTGGCCCATATTTTGATACCAATTTGGACCCTTATATGAAATAAAGAAATTTTGAAAATTTTCAAAGTTCTTTTTCTCAAAATCATGATTAATTTTTAATATTCTCTTTTCTGTCCCGAATTCTATAGGAGTGTAGCTTTCCTCCGTACTAGGTCCCAATAGCGCACCTTTTTTCGTTTGGCCCATATTTTGATACCAATTTGGACCCTTATATGAAAATATTGAAATTTTGAAAATTTTCAAAGTTCTTTTTCTCAAAATCATGATTAATTTTCAATATTCTCTTTTCTGTTCTGAATTCCATAGGTTTATAGCTTTCCTTCGTACTAAGCCCCAATAGCGCACCTTTTTTCGTTTGGCCCATATTTTGATACCAATTTGGACCCTTATATGAAAATATAGAAATTTTGAAAATTTTCAAAGTTCAATTTCTCAAAATCATGATTAATTTTCAATAATCTCTTTTCTGTTCTGAATTCTATAGGAGCGTAGGTTTCCTTCGCACTAGGCCCCTATAGCGCACCTTTTTTCGTTTGGCCCATATTTTGATACCAATTTGGACCCTTATATGAAAATATAGAAATTTTGAAAATTTTCAAAGTTCAATTTCTCAAAATCATGATTAATTTTCAGTAATCTCTTTTCTGTCCCGAATTCTATAGGAGTGTGTAGCTTTCCTCCGTACTAGGTCCCAATAGCGCACCTTTTTTCGTTTGGCCCATATTTTGATACCAATTTGGACCCTTATATGAAATAAAGAAATTTTGAAAATTTTCAAAGTTCTTTTTCTCAAAATCATGATTAATTTTTAATATTCTCTTTTCTGTCCCGAATTCTATAGGAGTGTAGCTTTCCTCCGTACTAGGTCCCAATAGCGCACCTTTTTTCGTTTGGCCCATATTTTGATACCAATTTGGACCCTTATATGAAATAAAGAAATTTTGAAAATTTTCAAAGTTCTTTTTCTCAAAATCATGATTAATTTTTAATATTCTCTTTTCTGTCCCGAATTCTATAGGAGTGTAGCTTTCCTCCGTACTAGGTCCCAATAGCGCACCTTTTTTCGTTTGGCCCATATTTTGATACCAATTTGGACCCTTATATGAAATAAAGAAATTTTGAAAATTTTCAAAGTTCTTTTTCTCAAAATCATGATTAATTTTTAATATTCTCTTTTCTGTCCCGAATTCTATAGGAGTGTGTAGCTTTCCTCCGTACTAGGTCCCAATAGCGCACCTTTTTTCGTTTGGCCCATATTTTGATACCAATTTGGACCCTTATATGAAATAAAGAAATTTTGAAAATTTTCAAAGTTCTTTTTCTCAAAATCATGATTAATTTTTAATATTCTCTTTTCTGTCCCGAATTCTATAGGAGTGTAGCTTTCCTCCGTACTAGGTCCCAATAGCGCACCTTTTTTCGTTTGGCCCATATTTTGATACCAATTTGGACCCTTATATGAAATAAAGAAATTTTGAAAATTTTCAAAGTTCTTTTTCTCAAAATCATGATTAATTTTTAATATTCTCTTTTCTGTCCCGAATTCTATAGGAGTGTAGCTTTCCTCCGTACTAGGTCCCAATAGCGCACCTTTTTTCGTTTGGCCCATATTTTGATACCAATTTGGACCCTTATATGAAATAAAGAAATTTTGAAAATTTTCAAAGTTCTTTTTCTCAAAATCATGATTAATTTTTAATATTCTCTTTTCTGTCCCGAATTCTATAGGAGTGTAGCTTTCCTCCGTACTAGGTCCCAATAGCGCACCTTTTTTCGTTTGGCCCATATTTTGATACCAATTTGGACCCTTATATGAAATAAAGAAATTTTGAAAATTTTCAAAGTTCTTTTTCTCAAAATCATGATTAATTTTTAATATTCTCTTTTCTGTCCCGAATTCTATAGGAGTGTAGCTTTCCTCCGTACTAGGTCCCAATAGCGCACCTTTTTTCGTTTGGCCCATATTTTGATACCAATTTGGACCCTTATATGAAAATATTGAAATTTTGAAAATTTTCAAAGTTCTTTTTCTCAAAATCATGATTAATTTTTAATATTCTCTTTTCTGTCCCGAATTCTATAGGAGTGTAGCTTTCCTCCGTACTAGGTCCCAATAGCGCATCTTTTTTCGTTTGGCCCATATTTTGATACCAATTTGGACCCTTATATGAAAATATTGAAATTTTGAAAATTTTCAAAGTTCAATTTCTCAAAATCATGATTAATTTTCAGTAATCTCTTTTCTGTTCTGAATTCTATAGGAGCGTAGCTTTCCTTCGTACTAGGCCCCTATAGCGCACCTTTTTTCGTTTGGCCCATATTTTGATACCAAGATTATAGCATTCCTTCATGTTAGGCTCCATTAGAGCACCTTCTTTAGTTTTGGTTTATTTTTGATATTATATGCAAGATCCTTGATATTAGTAGGTTCCTTTATATTGTTTATAACTATATTAAAAAATTGTAAAAATATTATTAAAATATAAGAACAAAAATTTTCAAAAGTCGTTACGCATTGGTTCTATTAAGTATACGTCATTAACATTTCCAAAAATGTTATTAAAATTGAATTCTGTTAACTTTTCACTCTCTGAGCAAGAGAAATGTTAATTAACAGAATTTTGAAAAAAGTAGCTAACTGTCGTAGCTAACTTCACACACTTTAATCTGGACCAGAGGAAACTTTATAAACCTTGTACATAGAGATCTACATCTTTACTGACAGTCAAACGACAATTAGAACGTTATAATGCAAGGATAAGGTTTCATTATGGAGTAATCCTGCAGTCCAGAATATGTCTCCTACCACCAGACCATAATATGTATTGAAAGTAAAGCTAAGTGCGTTTAGATAGCCTACAGCCTGGACCAGAGAGAACTTGGTACATTAAAATCGAAACGTCTTTATTAACTACCAAACGCAAATTGGGAGGATTCGTGTCAGAGTTATATTGTAAATTTGGGAAAAAGTGGACTTAGTAGGCGTTTTTTACTGGACGCTCCACTATACGGCAATATCTTAATCGAAGATGTGTCATCGATAATAACGAATGACAATATCCATAATTCACACGGTGGCTACTTTATGCAGAGCATGTAGGAAAACAGTTTTACATTTATTATGCCGCTGCCCTGCTTTTGCGACCCAAAGATTCTAAATTTACACGGTAGATACATTACCGGAAACGTATTACATTAAAGACGTAATTCAGAGGAAATTTTAGGAATAACGTACATGGTATCTCCTTTTGAAGGCTGAGAGCATAATAAGCCGTAATACTGATCTAAGTATATGCCAATAGGAAACAGGACCTTAAAAGGCTTACCATAAAAATACTTCCTAATTTTTGGTAGCTAGATTCAAGAGAAATGGTTTTATTCATATGGTCAACCATTTAACCGTGAGAGACAGTAAAGAATTTGATTTGCAAACAATGTAGGTAGTATGTGATATGATACAGGGAGTTCTACCACACTATCTCCTCAAAGTGTATCGTAGGTAGAAAGTAATTTTTGGTAGCTAGATTCAAGGGGAGTGGTTTTATTCATATGATCAACCATTTAACCGTGAGAGACAGTAAAGAATTTGATTTGCAAACAATGTAGGTAGTATGTGATATGTTACAGGGAGTTATACCACACTATCTCCTCAAAGTGTATCGTAGGTAGAAAGTAATTTTTGGTAGCTAGATTCAAGGGGAGTGGTTTTATTCATATGATCAACCATTTAACCGTGAGAGACAGTAAAGAATTTGATTTGCAAACAATGTAGGTAGTATGTGATATGATACAGGGAGTTCTACCACACTATCTCCTCAAAGTGTATCGTAGGTAGAAAGTAAGTGTGTAAAAGAGTCAGATAATATGTTATCTCACATATTAATCCGAGGGTCGATGACTAGTTCGGCACAGTCTTTAAACACTGCCAGGTTGTGACTTCTCAATTTTTATGTAAAATATTTCAAAACTGCATTATCATCAACATCATTGACTTGGAAGAACCAACGAAAAGGTCTCTTCTTAAGCTTAACGTTCAAAATTAGGCAATTTTCTATTCCTGAGTTTTTTTTTTAATTCAGTCCAGTATTCAAACCCACTGTAATCTAAGCGACATGATTGAAAAGAAAAACTTCAGACAGTCAAATTGTTAAGCAGCATATTAAAAGACTTGCAGACATATTTATCAGACTTCTTTTCAATTTTTTTTTGTTCATCTTCAATTTTCTTTTTCTTTGTTACCTTCTTCGTCATATATCTGAGAATGGAATATTTTTCAACCTGATGGTAGCGCGGGGATAATTCAAATGATTTGTAATCGTAATATAATTTTAGGGTAGAAAAACATAATGACGACGAAAACTTGCTCTTTACCTTTTTTATGTTATGGAAATGGAAAATTTATTTCATTTTGGTTTTTCATTTTCTTTTTCATTTTTCACTTTTCCATTTCATTATGAATTCAAAAGGGAATAAGTTATGCGCAGACATTGATTACACTCTGATATTTATCTATTCAATTCTACTTACACCAACCAACCGACCAACCAACACTCTCTTACATTTACAGAGAGTATGTTATACACACATACACACACGCAAACACCCATATACATACATATACGATTTTCTATATTTAAATATTATTGTTGTTGTTGTCTTTTATTGGTGTGAGTTAAACGTCAATAACGTCTTTATTGGGTTAGGTTCGGGTAAAGCTTTTTTGTTTTGTTTTGTTTTGCTTTGTTTTGTTTATTATTTCATTGCCTTTTTATATTATAATTTTCTCATACTTTTTTGTTTGATTGTTTGTTCTTGTTTCTAAAGAATTTTGTGATTCTTCTTCGATTACTTTAAGTATCTTGTCGGTGTTGATTTGGTATTTATACTCTACATCACCGTAACTAGTTCGGGTATTTTTGGTTTTGTGCAGATGTTTGTAACATACAGAAGAAATGGTATTACATCCACCTTTAAGTATACCGTTCGACTCAGAATCACTTTCTGATTTGATTTCCTTCCGTCCATCTGTCTGTCCATGTAAATGTGGTGAACACTCTAAATGTCGGAATTATTGAGATTAAGCAAGAATCGGTCCATTGCTTCTCATAGGTTCCAATCAAGCCTTTAAGTACAACGTTAGACTCAGAATCATTTTTTGAGTCGATTTAACAATGTCCGTTCATCTGTCTGTCTGTCCATATAAACGTTGTGAACACTCTACAGGTCGCAATTATTGAAATATTTTAAATGAAAATTGGTGCATATAATTATTTTGACCCAAAGACAAAGCCTATTTTCAATTTGTCATGTTCGGTCCAATATTTCAATAACCTCCCCTACAAATGTCCTGCCGAAATAAGGTTTTAAGCTCAAAAAGTCTTAAATATAAAACGATATGCCAAATGAAACAAGGGACGATCCATTGCTTTGTTATTCATAGGTCCCATACAAGCCCCCCGAAAAATATCACTTTAAAGAGCATAAATCTCTCATTAACATTGGTTTTGTAATAATAATTGGTCAAATTATGATGGATAAAATTAAAAATCGATGTTCAAAATTATATGGGGGTCAGTCCATAATTTCTGGTAGCATTCATATAACCCGCTAGAAAAATTCATTTTGAAAACGAATAAATTTCACATAAATGTTAAAGTAACAATAATGTACTGCACACTTCATAATAAATTAGAAAATTAAATTATACGAGGGTTGTTCATTAAGTTTTCGTAATTATTATTTATAAAAAATATTGTGTTGAAGGGTATTAGATGATCGGGTTTGAGATACTTTAATGTTCTTACTTGTTATAGCCTACACCACCTGTAGATGGTTGGGGTATAAAGCGTTTGTGTTTAAGTTTGTAACGCACAGAAAAATATTACTTTGACTTTATTACGATGTCCATCTGGCCGGCTGGCTGACAGGCTGGTTGTCAATATAAACCTTGTGAAGAAAATGCAGGTCGCAGTTTTAAAGATATCTGAATGAAATTTGACATTATATTGCCCCAAGGACGATGCCTAAAGAAATTGGTGCTGATGGGTCCATTATTTCACTTTTAAGGTCACAAAATTTCTAAATATAAAGCAATTTAGCACAAATAAGTTTTATAATATTCTAAAATGATGTGCCAAATTATATGAAGATCGCTCCATATTTTCTTTTATGAAGGTGCCAAACAATTCCCCTTCAAATATCACTTTTAAGAGCTTAAATTTCACAAATACGTTGGTATTGTAATAAGAATTTGTCAAATCTAGACAAATATAAGCAAAAATCAATTTGCGAAATTTTACGAGTCTCGGTCCATAATTTCTTCTAGCTACCATGTAACGCCTACAGACAAAAAACCTTTTGGAACGTAGAAATCTCACCTGGATGTTGGTATTAGTATAATATACTGTACACTTAAGCATAAATTAGAAAATACTTTATACGAGGGTGGTTCATTATTTTTGGTAGCTACCCCATATAACCAAGAATGTTGTGTAGGGTATTAAGCAGTCGAGCTTGACTGAGTATAACTTCTTAGTTGTTTTTTTTTTTTGTTCCTTTTTTATCTAATGATTTCGAATAAAAATAATTTATTTTAAAATACTTCACATGTTTTTGTAGAACTGAATTAAGGTAGTGTTTTTGGAGAACGATCTAAAAATAAGTACAATTAAGAGGCAATTCGATTCGGTTATGGATTAAGAACATCATCATCTTCATTACTCAAATTGGAGCATTTTAACTGATTAACATAATTTCAGGAAAAAAGAACCGATGTCAAACTTAAACTCATTATTACACACCAAGTTTTTCTTTCTAAGAAGTGAGATTGAAAAATTCTTAACATACATATATGTTAATTAAAACGAAAACATCAAACTTACATTCTCTTTAAACAGGAACCCAATATCTTTCAAAAAACCCTAGCTCCGGATAGTTTTAAGGATTTTCCTCTTGTGGTATAAATACCACATTAATGTTCTTGTACCACAAAAGGGCTTGTTTACCATAGAGACAGGATGCCAAAACAGGTCAAAAATAACTGGACAATATGCGAACAGCCTTTCTTATAAACTTTTCTTGATTTAAATGTCGGTATTTAAAGAACCCGTTGTAACAAACGTTTATACCAAAAACTTTTCTGGAAAATTTTACTGCTTTTGGTTCCTTCAACATTCCCTTGAGCATCAGTAACATACAATTTTTGATCAGGAAGTTGCGAAAAATTTGCCCAAACATACGTCTCGTCATCCATATTTTTTTAGAAAACTTGACTTCAATTTCTGTGCTCATTTTTAGGCTTAAAATTTTTTGCAGCGTTCCTCTCAGGAAACTTTTAAATCTTATATGTTTTTAAACCTGCTATAGCTTTAACTTTAATCCGAACACTGAGCTAACCGCGCTGCTTCACTACCACATGCTTAGGGAGCTCCTTTGAAAGTGCTTAGAATTTTTTGGCTTTAGAAACATTTTTTCTACCTGAACCAGGTTTTTTGTCAACGGATAATTTCTCCCGGTATTTTTTAATAATATTGGAAGCAGTAAAACTGCAGACCTTACAATGTTTGATCAAGTTTTTTAGGACCACGTTGGATTTTGTCAAAATATTTATTATGCACTTTTTTCTGGTCCACTCACTTGATCAAGAAATATCAAATGATACTTTTGTTAAAAGTTTTAATGTTGAACGTGTGTTAAGAATTTTTCTTGAAACTTTCTTATAAGTTGATAAAATTCAGAAGATTTATCGGTCAGTCTCCTTAAGTTACCAAACAGTATTACGTCCTTTATCTAATGTTCTGAAGTTGTAAATAAAAGTTTGGTGACCTTTAATTCTGTTATATCCGAATAAAAGTCTGCATCATCTTATCGTGAAGGTCTTTCAAAAGAACTTCAACTCTACTAACGGGGAATAGAGTCTAATGATCCACAGCAGGGAAATATATGAGATGAATCCACGAATTCGAATTTTGTGAAACAACAAAGACCTCGACATAAGCATAAAAAACAGGAAGTAAAAATCACTAAAACCCCATCTCGTTTACACACTGAAAGAAATACTTGATATTTACTTCCTTAACTGATACAAAAGAAGACAAGTTCCATCCAATATCCAGTGTCAACTAACGCAAAAGTCCGATTAAGCTCTTCCGTATTCTCTTGAAGCACAGCGAAAGAATTAACAATTTAAGCAGTTTATAAACCCTAATAAGGACTATTATTCGACACATCACGACGTTACAGTTTTGCAGAATTACAAGACATAATTCTCATTTAGTTTATAATATTTTCTGACGAAGATTGTCAAAATAAGACATCTATTCCGACACACCAATTCCTTGATGCTTGGACATTTTTACAAGCTTCAGGAGTACACCTTGCAAAGCAATTTTTGTTGACTTCTTGGAACTTCTTGCTAATCATGACATAAACATGAACCAAGTGTTTGTCATAGCGGTGAACGATAGCATCTTCATTGCCGTTTCAACGATAGAAAATTTTTGAATCGTTGTCAAATTCCGACAAAATTAATACTTCTCTGGAACTCTAATTTATTTCAAACGTCAAAAGGATAACTGTTTTGAACACTGCGATTTCACCACAGTGTACGGTTGATTGCTTCATGTCAACAACTTGAGCAGACAGTTTACCACAGCGGCTTCCACTGGTTGTTTGCAAAAGCAACTTTAACTGTGTTGCATGGTGGCTTCATCTGAGTGTTTACCACAGAAACCTAGTTGGAATATATTTTCACAGTGGCTTCATTTGACTGCGCTTTCCAAAGCAATTTCGGAAACCAAAATTTTTAGATTAAATTTTAAACCTGTTTTTGTTTGTGTAACCCCTGAACTCGGATGTTTTGGAAACACGGAAATACGTATTGTGCTTTAAGAGTACCCTGGAAGCGACCAAGGTACAACGAAATCACGTCACTATCCTTAAAATATTCCATAAACTGATTACTTGTTGTCTGTATAAACGAAGCTAATAATTCAATTAGAACGTAATTAATTGCACTTGTTATTCTGTCTTTTAAAATAATTTACAGACAATTCCAAATACCTAAAGTTAAAGGGCCGTTAAACCCATTTAACCCATTCTGATGTGATGATAAAATCAAATCAATTTGAATTTTGAATCGGGTTTTGGAAATTCCTATGTATGAAGCACTTTTTAAACAGCTTTTGGAAAGGTTAAGGATTTACAGACTTTTTATATTGAATAGATCGGTTCAAAATAGGTTAATAAATTGTATAAGTATATCCGCCTTAAGTTCATTGACTTTTTAGTTCTATCGCTTTATTGAATTATTAATTTATTTCATTTATTGCAAATTAATTTTTTTCTTTGTTCTTTATTAATGAAATGCAAATTTTACTTAATTCCAATAAACTGATAATTAAAACTGTTGTTAATTAATAAAATTAATTAAAACAATTTCAAACACAAAGAATTAGATCGAACAGAGGTATTCAATTTGTTAAACTTATACTAAAAGGGAAAATTTATTCGAAGGGTGAAAATAATATGAAAAGATTACACTGCAAAAAATGCTTATTTACCTTAACTCTGGCACTATTTGTATATAAAAATTAAATGATTAAGAAACTTATAACATGAAATCGGTTGAGATGTGAAACTCTAAATTTAGAACCAGTTTCAAATCGTTTTTAATATAACGACTCGAAATTGTTTTAGATATTTTTATCATCAGTTGCTCAATTGAGGACCAAAGCCTATTTTGTCTATAAGCTCCAATTTTACCACTTGAAATCCCCAACTCCTCTAATATCGCTATATTTCATTTCATTGTTATTCGAAGTGATCGTTCAAAAATTTCAGAATTATTTCCATTAATTACTTTGTAATCGAATAAAAATTTCTCTCAGTGTATGATTATATTTAAAATTTTTTTTTTCAATTTCATTAACTTTTTGTATAATTTACAGAAAAATTAACGATTAGAAAAAATTCGCTAATTCAGCATTTTGTTGTATACAAAGAAATAATTTAATAAATTTAAATAGAAATATTGGGTGGATTAAAAAATTCTCTAACTGTCTGAGCTCAATGAAAATTGAACACGTTTTTGTCTTAGATCAAAGACCAATTCTTTGTGGAAAGGTCCTACAATATATACCCAAACATTGTCGAAACTGAAGATTGTGGCATCGATCTTCGTACAGGTCAATACAATGATCATCTGAACCAATTCTGATCCCTTATTAACCTGTCATCAGGGACACTGTGTATCGGAATTGGTTTGTCGGGTTTGTAACGTTCGAAAAGTATTTTCGCATTTCTTTTAATTCAGTTATCCAAGCGTTTGACAAAAAATTATGCTTCCAATTCCTTATCTTCGAATTGTTTTCCGATTAATCGGCTATTACTTGTCAGATTCAAATTAGCCGTCTTTTCCTTGTCATCTTCATGATTTTTGGAATTTCACAGAGCCATTTTAGGTTATTTGGCTTCGATTTTGATATGATTATCACTCTTTCTTCATGTCTTCCCATTCACTTTTGAATCAACGTTGACAATCCTTCACTGTAGGCTTTTACCAGCAAACGATTACCAAGGCATTTTAGGTTATATGGCATCGAATTTGGTTGGGTTGGTTAGCGGGGTTATCCGTTGTTCATCACTTCTTCTCTTCTTCCACTGCCACATTCGATGACATTTAGCAGCCACTTTGTTAACAGGCCTAATCATTTATTATAACTCCTTTTCCTTGCTCTCCTTCACTTTTGGAGTGCTCAAACCATCGTTGACAAACCTTCCTTCCATCAACAATCGATTACTTGAATCAGCCATTTTGAATTATATGTCTTAGACTTTGATATCGCTTTTAGCCCAGCTAACCATTTCTTAACACTTTCACTCACTTTTGAACTTCGCAAATCTTAATTTACAATCCTTAAACCGTTAGCTTCTATCTTCTGTCTCTTTAGCCGCCATTTTGACTTTGATTTAGTTAGATATACTCTTTCTTGTCCACTTCTTTTGAATTACGCAAAGCATCGTTAATAAGCCTTGCTCCTGCCAACAACCAATGACTTTTAACAACAATTTTAGCTTCTACTTTGATTCGGTTGGTACCTGGACTATCAATTTTTTATCACCCCTTCTCTGTGTCTTAGTCTTCACATTTGAATCGCGCAAACCATCATTTGTAAGCCTTTACCATTAGCTTTGACCAACAATAGATCTGACTTTGGTTTGGTTGATTAGCCGATCATTCTTCATTACCTTTTATGCTGGCTCACTAAATGACCCCTAATAATATTGTCAGTTCTGCCTGATTTCGCCGAATAATATTTTCAATTCCTCATATTCAAACTTTTTCGCTTAAACAGGCTTCTCCTTCACTTTTAAGGTACATAAATCATGGTTTGTAAGGATTCGTCGAGAAATGCTTTTAATTTCTTATTTAGATCGCTTCTTGTTTTCTGTGCGAACTTGCTCATCGACACTAGTAAAGCGATTGAAAAAATATATTCCATCGAATGTCCAATTATGATAACAAAATACCATATTTGTTAATATTGACTTCTCGCTATTATGTTCTTGTATACCCAATCTGTGTGGACTTGCTTCCATAATATTATTATTGTGATTGAAAAAGAAGGATTCTTGAAAATCGAATGATGACAAATGTTAAACCTAGAAAACCCCAAATACTTTGTCCAAATCCTCATTATTAACTTGATTACCTGATTCATTGTTATTGGTGAAATAATTAGAAGAAGGACCTCTGGCGAAATGTGAACAAAAATTATCATTCATGAATTCGGATTCGGAATGAATAAAAGTCATTACATAACATTAACGTATAAAACTCACGACGATCTTATGAACGGATTTAGATACAAATCGTCTTTCAAAGTTTCTTGGCTTCAATCATATAGAAGCCATATTCCTTCGCTTTTAAATGGATCCTAAATATGGAAAAATGGTAGGGTTTATGTTTGACATGAGTTTCTTCCTCAAGTAAAGCCCTTAATTTATCGTCGCGGCTCCTCTTGCCTTTTGTGTACCACAAATCTGTTTTTGGCACAATTAAAAAATCAAAAATATCGAATTGCGAATTACGGAATCCTTCAATATTTGGTTAAAATATTTGAATTAAAGGACTCTAAAAAATGTCAACCAAGAGTCCGCTTCATAGTGAAATAAGATGAATTCTTTCCATCTCTTGTACAAAGTTTTGAATAACAAAAAAATCCACTAAATTCGCTAAGGAATCAAAAAAAGACTGGATGATATACATTCTCGATATTATCTGCTATATATATGATCAGACGCGGGGCTTTTATAAACAGTTAGTTAATACGAATCCTTAGACCAAATAGACTATCCCCCGTTAAGGTGAAAGTCATTAAGTGGATCTTAAACTTTTAGACATGCCTTTAAGACACCTGAAACAGAAGCTGTGAAATGGCTTTGTTGGATCGCGACACCTTCCTTTCGCATAATTTTCAAAATCTACAGACCAATGTCTGTGATTTTTTAAATGCTTTTGATATGAATATGTTCGTTATACTTCTGGATTAAACAGTAGATAAATTTTAACCGAAAATTACCTCCCGAAATTATGAGGAAATTAAAAAAGAGATACTGTATTCCGAAAGAAAGAAATTATACTAAGAATTTGACGATTATACTCCTTAGAAGAGCTATTGCAAATCGGAAATTTTAAATCATCTGGGGGAGGAAAAAGCTTCCCCGTGTATTATTACCAATTTTGGAATTGTTAGTTTTTACTGCTACAAAACAGTTTCAGTCCAATTGTCTCTGTCGCCATAAATACGGAACTTCACATTTTATTGTCACTTTAATTATAATTTTGTTTTTGTCATCGTTAAATTAATAACAGTTACAATGTAGAGCTTTAACTCACAATAATACAACTGTAAACCACTTCATATTCATTTGTCAAATTGAATCGGAAAAAATATGTAACTCCAATTATGTCAATAAACTATATATTTTTTTTAAAGCCGCCCAAAGAAAAAAAGTATTAATTTACCCAACAATAATGAAAAAGTCCACAAAAAAAACTGAAAAATTCCATAAAATCTTTAAATACGGATTGCAAAATACGTTTCATTTCATATAAAAAAATTACAAAATTTATTCAACTGATTATAATCTAACTTTGCACGGAACACACTGGGGCCACGATTTGCGTTGGGTTTTTTACAAACGTTTTGCATCGTTGCGGTTAAATTGTTTACTGCAATATTTTAGATTATCATGTTGGCATCACTGCTAACACTGATCGGCACCTGTCGATAATTCTGTACTTTTATACAGAAACGAAGCAAATCGGGGCTCCAGTGTATTTACACATAAAAAAAATTAATAATAAAACTGGTTTCTTTTATTTTATGTTCCAGTCATAGTTTGTTTGTTCATGTGATGAATTATATTTTTAAAATTTATTTTAGACCCATAAACCCACATTTTTTACAAAAAATGATCTCATTAAATGCGATTTCTTTAAACTTTTGTTAAACTTGATTTAACCTTTGTGTAACGGTTAATGTCTAAGATTGACAAGTGGTCCTGTGGCGCAATGGATAACGCGTCTGACTACGGATCAGAAGATTCCAGGTTCGACTCCTGGCAGGATCGAATGTAAGAGAATTTTTTTTGATTGATAATTTTATTAAAAATATTCTAAATTTAAAAAAAATTAAATAAAAGAAAATTGCAAAAAAAAAAAAACATGCGCCCCCGGGTGGGCTCGAACCACCAACCTTTCGGTTAACAGCCGAACGCGCTAGCCGATTGCGCCACGGAGGCCTTGTGATTCTTTGTCACTACATTTTATTTGTAATTAGAGAACATAAGAGAGATCTTTCAGAAGTTAATTTTATAATTTTAGTGAATATTAATAATTTTTAGCGTTTAAAATCCGCTAAATCTAGAAAATTAAAAAAAATCTGTGAATTTATTGAGATTTTTTTTATTAAATTAACAGTTAATTTAAACAATTTATTACTGTAATCGAATTGATTTTTTTATCTGTACGAATTTCCCAGTTGTTAAAGCCTTGATAAAGCCCTCTTTCCATTTGGTATCTTAATCTTCTGCGATTAATTATTTCATAAATTTGTCGTGATTTAAAAAATGTCATTGTGACGCAATATTTCTTGAATTTCATAAGCTTATTCTAAGTTTACGAATCCTTGCAAACATAAGTTCAAAAGGGCATCCATAAATAACTCATTAACCTTCGATAATTCAGAAGAACTATTTATATGATCTTTAAAACTTTTTCTGTTTGTTGTTGTTTTGGTTTATAAAGCTCGTCTGGACTGAGAGAGTTAGAAATGGACCAGTAGTTAAAAAAATATAGTACATCATGTAATCATTAACCTCAGGTAGGACATTTCAATTAGAACCTAAAAAGCATTACGCTTTTCATTTATTCCAATCTTTATTGTGCCACATCGCAGTAGATTTTGTTCATTGTCTGTAATGGATGGTGGGAGTGTTCTAGGAACGATATTCGTAGTTGAAACCGCGAAACCTGTATATGTTGAAAGTTAAAATAAACGAATATCAATCCCTTTGGAGATTGCAATTATCTAACTATGCTCTGTTCGTATATTCGAATATCCCGTTTGACATGCTTCGGGAAAGACTAAAATTGCGTAATATTGAATTGAGAATGATTTCTTCGACAACATCCCAGAAGATTCTACTTTCAAAGCATTTCGTTGTAGCATCTTTGTCTGCTCATGCAGATGTCTTGATGAAGATATTTGAACACGACCTGCTACGGTTCCTATTGTTAATATTTTGCAACTTTAAATACTTTGCAGTGAAGGGGTCCATAATGGAGCAGCGTAATTCAAAGGTAACCTGTCAAACGTTTTATTTGTAGGAAATAAGATGTATTTCTCCATACCTAAGTACTTTGTAAATTGGACTCAATCGTCCAATAGTCCAATTCTCAAAATTGTGCTCTTACCGATTTCTGACATGGAAGTTTCTAGTTACTCGTAGTGAGTAAATTGTAGATTTCGCTGCAATAACTATTTACCAGACTGTATAGGTTATCATCTCTATAGCCCGACGACGTAATGGTAAAGTCGTCCTCATATGTTATCCAGTCAATTTTAGGTGGTGCCATTGGGAAAAAATCGATATTCAATTTCTAGAACAAGGTCTAATATTCTTCTCCTTCTAATATTCTTCTCTTGGTTAATCGCACACAAAATTCCAAATTTCAAAAATTTTTAAACGGCGGCGCCATGTAAGTGGTCTAACCGAATGAATATCAAAGTATGTAACATAATCACCCTGAGGGGTGGACAGTTTTCCCTCCTTCAGTTCATTTATTTTTATTCTTCAACAATATTTCCAAGCGTCTTAAAGGAAAGGAATCAAACCATATAATTATTATGTGAGCCTAAATAGTTTAACGTCCTGTTAAGACACCCATTAACATACCCAGCTCACTTTTATTCTATTCTAAAATACTCAAGGTTGTCCCTCTATCTGGTTCTCCACAAAGTATCTCACCAGCTCTTATTGCAATTTATTATTATTTGTCTCCTCATTCGCAATAACTCCTTGATGTCCTGGTAACCAGATTATTTGTACTCTGCCATCTTTGAAGTGTTCGAAGCAACTTTCCATTCCAAGACAGTTCTAAGATTGTATTAACCTTGACCTTTATTTGGCTATGGGTGAAGATATTCAGATCCTTTTATAGCAAATTAAACTGATTCGCTTTAGCCGAGATAATGGCTTCCCTAATCGCATGTCCCTCCGTTTTAAGTACCGTTCGGTAATCGGAGGAATATTGTGGATTTCTGCTCAGGTAACATAGTTCTAATTCTGTGCGCCATTAAAACATATTTTGCCAATCAATATTTTTTTAATTCAAAATATTTTCTAATCTCTTCATTGAAGCGGTTTACCTGTTCAATAGTTCCATGATTTTCACGATATTTCTATCGTTCACAAATTACAGACCATAACTAGCTTCATCACAATCTGTGGAGTTCACAAATCTGTTTTGCGGCTTGGATAGGAAATCATGATGCTGCCGTGATTCCCAAGCTTACGCAGCATAGGTGAGAAACTGAACCATCCAGAGAAGATAATATGACCTGGACCAGCTGTGAATAACACTATATAGTCCTGAACACTTTGGCGGTGAATTTTGAACAATTGACCTTTACTATTCATGTTACCTGAATAGGACTACCATTTAGCAACTCCTTTCGAGGAGACTACTGCACTTGTTTTCCCTAACTGCCCTTAGTAGGCGACTCTTTAGAAATAGTCACTATAACAGAATTAGCTTGCATAGACAAGGAATTGTGGATTGTTATCGAATGATGCACCTTTGCAAATATATAGAAGAAGGACAATTCACTGTATTCTGTATTTAGACAAGTATGGCGGTAGGCTAATGGGTCTTTCCGATGATTTTCTCATATAAATATAATATTTAATATCTTCTGGATTAATAAGGACAAATCTTGAACAACAAAGTAGGAGAATTCGGTTAACAGTTTTCCTTAATGGACTATGGGAGTTCTACCACAATAAATCTTCACAGCCTGTAGCTGTGACTTTATGCTGCATTTTACTCGAATTTCCCAGATTTCAAGCCAACATTGCCAAGTAGAATTTAAGAGCCAACAACAAACGTTAACATCCATCGTCCATATTTACTTTTGTTTTCAATTTTTTTTTTGCTCTCTTTCTCTGTTTCCATTTCCTCTTACAGCATTTTCACGCTTGACATGATATTTATTACGAGAATAAAAAAAATATTCATAATTATTCATACGATACGTACAAAATAGGAAATTTTTGTTTTTTTTTTATTTTTTATTTCATCACTTCTTTCTTTTTTTTTTGGTTTATTTTCATGAATTATTTTTTCCCCATTTTTCATCACGTTTGCATTTAATAGTTTTTCTTTTTTCTTTTATTCAGAAAAGTGTGAGTGTGAATTAAAATGTTTGAAAGAGCAATTGCAAATGTAAATGCATGAGAGTATGAGTGACTTAAACTATTAGAGTGTTTGTTTGCGTGTGTGTGTGTATGTGAAAATTATTTCTACCATAAGTTCAATCTTAAAGTTGAAGGTCAGTAGATGTTTTATGTCATTCAACTTGTCTTCGTTTGTATTTTTCTTCTCTCATACAAAATATTATTATATTTGCTATTGCTGTTAATCTTGTTATTGTTGTTGCTGCTGGCTTTTTACATGCATATACTAGCCTATATCATGCCTCTACATGCAGCAGTTTGTTGTCTCACTCATGCACTCGTTTTTTCTAGTTACTTTTTACGAGAATCTCAAAAAAAAAAACGCAAAACAACAAAAAGCACACGAATCAGTCAAACAGTGCTGTCAATTTGGCGATTTTTTCCCGCTAAATCTGGGCGATTTTGTATTTGTCCGGGAAAAATTTAGTTTCAGACATTAGTGGAAATTCTAGAGATTTGTAAAGCTGTTTAGGCTTCTTCTTTGTGCAATGAGAAGAAGGAAACCAACAAAAATACAACAGTTTCGCCTGCATCAAGTTGCACCGTGACAGAGAAATAAATCTGTATCTTTGGATTGGATGGTGAGAATCATTCGAATTTTGCTATACCAATAGCAGAGGAGTAAAGCTTTATAACCTTAAAAGTGGATCGGGAACTATAAGAAGTATGGTGTTCAGAATTTACACGTTATATAGCGGCACTTATACAATCAAATAAAAATTTGCATTAGTTGTGATTTCAGCGTTTTTTTCTGGTTACTAAAATCCGCTAAATGGATGATAATCCTTCAAGAAAAATTGACAACACTGCGGCCAACATCAATAACAGAGCGAAAAAATAGTCTTTTAATAGCCAGCGCCAAATAAACACTCAGTGAAAACAACAACAAAAAAGAGTTTTTTACTATTTACAAACAGATAAACTTACAAAAACAACAACAAAAAGGAAAACAATAACAAATAATCGAATTGGCAAAATAATACAAACGAGAAGAAAACAAAAAAAAACAAATTAAAAATAAGTGAAATTTGCGACAAAAAAAAGAGCAAAAATAAATAAACAAAAAAATCCATGTAAACTAAATTAAATAAGTGAGTGTGTAAGTGAGTAATTTATAAAAGTGAGAGAGAGATTGGAATATTAAGAGAGGGAGAGAGTGAGAGTGAGAGCTTTGAAATTCATTGATTGTGTAAATACAAAATGCATTTGCTTGTAGAAATGAGGTGCGGTCGTAAATACAAAATAACGATAAACAACAACAACAAATAATAATAAAACAGATTTAAATAGTGAAACCGAAAAAAATATTAACACATGATTTGTCGTGTAAATATTTTCTGCTCTCTGGAAGTTATTTAACTGGTTTTGTTTTAAAGTTGTATAATATAGTTATCATTGGAAAGGCTTTGAGAAGATCTGTACAGCATAAATCAAGGTACTTAATAATTATTTTTTAAGTCCATATTTTTGCACGGCAAAAGTCTTGGTACCCTTTAAAATACAAGAGTGTTAAATATTACGATTTATCTCCCTCATTTATTCGAACCAAGACTTTTGCACAGCAAAAGTTCATTTATTTAAGCTGGGGTACCTTGACTCGCGCTGTACAGTTTATAAAAAATGCCAAGACGAGAAGAAATTGCGTAAATTTTTACTTGAACTTTTATTTTAAAAATGTATCGATGTAAAATTTATAGTTTCATTTTAAGTTAACTTTTAAATCTATATCATATCTCCACTTCACCTTAGACCAAGGAAATCTATCTATAAAAATATTCTTAATACGAATGGAGATAATTTGATATGTACATCAAAACTTCTAGTCCCTACATTTCGAAAAGTGTAACTTGTTTAGCGCTGATAGCATTTTTATTTATTATTATTTTTTCCATCATGACAACGGTCAGTATGGTCTTTCTAACATCTTGTTAGAGAAGATGTTAGAAAGGCCAATCTGATATTAAGATAATTTAAAAGAACTCAAAACTCAATATCTTTGCCAGAATTATTGGCAGTCGATGTGGTACAATGGATGTGTTAGTATTAAAATAAGAGTTTGTATGTCAGCTGCAGGTTTCTCCTTTGAACTTGGATTTCAAAAGGGGAACCTTTTTTAAAATTATATATCTAAATATTCTTAAAAATATCTTAAACTAAAGCTCTGAAGAATTGAAGACTCACAACGACTATTACATCCAACAGAACAACGATCCAAAAATACTGCAGCTGATTAAAAGTTCTGCTCCGAGTTTAGTTTCTTTTCTCTTCCACTAGGTTTATTACGATTCTAGGGTTGTATAATGAGTAAGAGATATAACCCCAATATTATTTTACTTTTTGATCAAGTTACCTTTGTAAAACATGCCAGTTATTATGTTTAATGACAAAGAAATGTATATATTTTGGATCTGATTATAATAAGTGACGAGAAAAAAGTGCGAACTGAAATGATCAAATATTTTCAACAAGACCCAGCTTGTTGCTAAAAATAGTTGTCCAATGTTATTTCACAGAATAGGGACAACTTGTCCGTTGAAGAAAGCATTTTCAAAAGAGCTCCTAACACATGCGATAGAAATGCAAACCGTTTAGCACACTACTTGTACTGTTTGGTGCGAAAAGTAAAAACTAATGCAGGTTCGAAAACATATAAGGTTAAAAAAAATCCTAACATGAATGCTGCTTAAAACTTAGAGGCTAAAAAGTACAGAGCACGGAAATTGAATTCAAGTTTTCTAAAAAATAATCTTGCTGCATAATTAATGACAGAAACGTATGCTTTGCCAGATTTTTAGCAACAGCCTGGTCAAAAATATTATGTTGCTGATGCTCGTGGGAAAGTTGAACTAAAGTTAAGAAACCAAAGGTAGTAAAAATTGTCCCAAAAATGTTTGATATGACGAGCGATACCCAGTTACGGCAAAAGAAAGAAATTTTTTGTTTCAACGGACTCTATTAATTCCGAAATTGTAAAAAAGGCTGCTTCCATTTGTAAGACTTCTTAATGTGACCAATTACTTTTGGCATGAGTTGGCATCCTGTCCTTTTAGTAGCCAAGCACTTGAGTGGTACAAGAACAATAATGTGGTATTTGTACCAAGAGAGGCAAATTCTCCAAACTGGCCCGCACCAGGGCTAAGTAAAGAAATTGCGCTCGTATTAAACGACCGAAAACACTCAAGTACTGATCACGACTAGTATTTTTTACTAAACTGCGCCATCTTACTATATTATCAAGCTCTCTCTAAAGATATGCACTACAATGCGATGTTTTTATATCCTACACCATCGTAGATGGTTGGGGTATTGTGTTAGTATATGCTGAACAACTTCAACTATACTGTTCGACTCAGTGTTACTTTCTGAGTCAATTTAGCTATATCCTACCTCCGTAAGTCTGTCTGTCCGTTCGGCTGGCTGTCCATGTAAACCTGCTGCTTCCATTCGTAAGACTTCTTAATGTGTCCATTTAATTTTGGCCTGAGTTGGTCTATAACCTCTTAACACACTACATGTCGCAATTTTTGAGATATTTTGATGAAATTTGGTACATATTATTTTGGCCTAATGAAATGTGTCATGTTCGGCAAAAAATTTCAGGTCCCTCTCATACAAATGTCCTCCCCCAATTAGTTTTCAAGCTCATAAAAGTCTTAAATATAAAACGATTTAACGAAATTCAAATCAGAAATATGTCTACCGATATGCCGAATTATGCGAGGGTCAAACCTTTGCTTCTCATAGGTCTCTTACAAATCCTCTTCCAAATATTAGTTCGAAGGACATTAGTCTCACATACTTTAGGGTATTACATAGTCGGGCTGGATCGACTATAACATTCTTACTTGTTAAAAACTATCGTAGTGTTTTATATTCTCAATTCCGAACTCAAATTTTATTTTGTAACAATAAAATCTTTTCGATCTCACTCCTTATTTCCCACTGTTTTAATTTCTCTTCAAAAATATTTCTCTCATCTTAACTATATTATTTGGTTGCACCAAAAACAATTAAAATTTTAATTACTCAATGTCAATAATTAAGAAAACAAAAATAATTGACGAAATCAAATAATTTCCTTTAATAAAAAAACAGATTTAAGAGAAAAAATGCATTTAAACGTTTTTTCTATTTCTTCTTCTAAATTCTACAAATTTCCAAATGTTTTCAGTGTTTTTTAATGCCCTACACCACCGTAGGTAGTTGGTTGGGGTATTATGTGTTTGTGCAGATGTTTGCAACATACAGAAAATGATGATGGAACACCCTCTTTTAAGTATACCGTTCAATTCAGATCCACTTTCTGAGTCGATTTAACGATGATTGTCGGTTCGTTTGTCTATCTATCCGGTTGGCTGTTCATGTAAACCTTGTGAACATTCTGCAGGTCGCAATTTTAGTGTTATTTCGCTTTTTTGGCTCGAGGAGTATGCCTCGATCTAATATTTCAGGTAGCTCCCATAAAAATTTCCTCTCAGAATGAGTATTTGGGGTCATAAAAGTCCTAAATATATGATATGTTTTATGATGTTAAAAAAATGATGTTCCTTACAAGCTCCCTTCCAAATATTACTTTGAAAGGCATAAATCTCACATATACGTTGCTTATGATCAGTCTATTATTTCATATAGGCCCATACAAATGTCTCTCCGGAATTGGGTTTTTGGTCCATAAAATTCCTAAATATAAAAGAATTATCGAGGTTCGGTCCACAATTTTTTCAGACTCCCATACAACCTTCCAGAAAAAAGTCCTTTTAAAACGCATTAATTTCGCATAAGTGTTAGTATGATAAGAATCTATTGCGCACATAAATAAGAAAAAAGTATACGAGGGTCGTTCATAAAATTTTCGTAGCTGTCATTTACTATTAACAATGTGGTGTAGGGTATAATATAGTCGGGCTTCAACGACTACAATTTTTTTTTTGCATTTATGCAAGTGTTTTAATAGTATACGTGTATGTGTACATGTGTGTATGTTTACATTCTATTTACAAAAAACAATCTGGCAATATCATAACATGTTAAAAATGACGCATGCGCTTTACACATTTCATCCACAATAGAAGCGTCAAACCACGGAACCACACAATAACAATAATAACAACAAAATAAATTTATTTTATAGTGCACAATTATTTCTTTTTAAATCTTCTGTTATTTAATTGCAAAATAAATTAATTTAAAATTTTAAACAAAAAAAGAAAAACGGAAATTAAAAATGTTTTGTGGTGAAACGGGAAATTTTATTAATTTGAAAGTGAATTAAATTAAAGCTTAAAAGTGAAGAAAAGGAAGAGGAATATACCATGAACGAAGACCTTAAACCGGGGTAAAATATTAAAAAGTGTGAGTTGTTTTTGCCAAAAGAAAGGAAGATGAAAGAGATCCAAAAACAACGTGGTGGTGTTTTTTTGTATCAAAATTAAATAAGAAATTAATTCTAAACAATTTGGGAAGAGTTATAGAAAATTCATTAATCCGTTTAATAAATAACAAATAAATTGATTAATTAATTAATTGAAGAAAAAAAAAAAACAAGTAACAGTGTATGTAACATGGTGTACCACTGACCGACTATACAACCCACATAGCGGTAGTTATCTTTAGATCGAAATAATATATATTAATATAAGAAGCGGTCAACATGAGTTTTATATATCGATATTACAATTCGAGATGAGCGAAATACCGTGATTTTTGAATAACTTCGTTCCCAGTGAAAGTGATTTTAAAATCACTGTTCTTTAAAACAGTGACAGTATTTCAAAAGAAAAGGAGAATATTTTTAAAAATAAAAAAATTAAAAATATCAGAAGACAAAAGTGGGTTCAATAAATTGTTTTCTTTGAATATTAGAATTTCTATTAGAGTTCACACTGTGCACCGTAGTAAACGGATAATCTTCTTTCTAGATGAAACGCCAATAGAAGAAAGAACGACATTTTAAGTAACTGTTTCTTCATAATTTAAGTCACTGTAGTTACCAGTGATTTACCGATCAAATCGCTCATCTCTAATTACAATTTCTTTCACTTTGCTCCTACAGGCGGGACCATCTCCATTTAGAATCTATACATCTTTTTCCCATTTAACAGGAGTCCAATATCTCTTCATTGGACTGAGTTCCAGGCTGTTTGGAAGATTTGCCTCTCTTGGTACAAACACCATATTATTGTTTTTGCTACACTAAAGAGCTTGTTTAACATAGTGACAGAATACTAAGTCAGGCCAAAAATAAATGGAATTGGGTCTTATGACTCCATTAAACAGTAAACATTCCTTGATGTAAATTTTGGTATTTATATAGTCCTTTTGCCGCAACTACATATTGCTTGCCACACCAAACTTTTTTGGAAATTTTGACTGCTTTTGGGTCCAAAGCTTTCATTCAAGATTTCCTCGAGCATCTGTACTATGAAAATTGTGATCAAGTAGTTGCAGGAAATTTGCCAGAACGTACGTTCTGTCAGATTTTTTGTTTTTGGCCTCTTGAGCAGCATTCCTTACAGGAACTTTTTTAGACTTTCGTACCAAATAATCCGAGCGTTGAGTTAACTGAGCTTCTTTTCTACGAGATATGTTGGGATGTTTTCTATTTTCTTAACTTTAGACATTTTTTTGGACTGGGCTTTCTATCTTTACCAGATTTTCTATCAAATGAAAAGTTTCCCCGGTACCGTTTAATAACATTGTAAACATATTGGCGAAAGACCGGAATTAGTAGGTTCAAGGCAAAGTATTTTACAATGATTTTACAATGATTTTAAACTTGCTGGATAAAGTTTGGTGTATTTAGGTTTAAGAGAAGATATACTTCCCATAGTACTCTTACACCAAAAGGTCTTAAAATTTAGTTTTAATCACTTTCATAAGAATTTCATTCAGTGAAAAAATCTTTGACGAAGAGAATAGAATCCATTAGTCGCAATCACTTTACTACAAAATTTATTTGCTGGGAAAGTTCTAAGGCGAATAGAATCAGGGAAAGAGATAACCTATATAAAATCATATACCAGTCATCGAAAAATTTTATCCCAATCACTTGGATATGAAGATAATTTTCAAGAAAAGCTTGTTAAAGGTTTTCAAAAAGTCGGTTTTATGTCAAAAAAAAACCGATTAATCGAAAGTAATTTTTTTTGAAATAGTTGTTCATCTTAAGCGAGATGGCCATGATTTGATCTCTTATAAAAATAGTCATTTTTAGCAAATTTCAAATATGAAGTCTAAGAATGTATTCATATACTTCGTATGAGTTACGCGCTATTGACAAACTGTGATTGAGAAGCGATGACAACATATATTCTAATGGATTTTATACTATTTAGGCCGAAAAAGTGCACTGAATTCATAAGAAACAAAAGATGTCATATGAAATGTTATAAGTTGCTTAGGTTTCGAACAGCGAATTTTTAAATGAAAGTTAATTATTGTGTTATTTTAAATATTTTTTTATAAATCCCACTGGAAGGAAGAAGTTGCTTAGGTTTTGAACAATACTGTATAATTCAAATAATGTAAACTTAGAAAATATAAAAAAATTAAAAACGCTGTAGACGTAGAACGTTTTAGAAGTAATTTTTAGTCGGTTAACCGACTAAAAGACCCGGCATTTGAAAAAATCAATTATACGAACCTTTCGGTTTTTTAAAGTGCAAAATACCGGTTAACTGGTTTCAGTTATTGAAAGCAATGAGTCGGGAGAAAAAATGCTCCCCGAAGAGAACAATTTTAGTATTTTCCTATTTACTTCTTTCTTCATTAGAATGGGTTTTTTCTTAATTTAAGTTGTCCAATACTTTCTTTTTCATCAAGTTTTGATATGCATCATAATTTTTTAGAGTAGACTGTATGTAAGCTCATCATAATAATCAATTTAACTACATTATTAGTTTAAGATTTAATTTAAATTAAAAATAATTTTTATATTAAAAATATAAAAAAATAGAAATATTAATTCGCCCCCGGGTGGGCTCGAACCACCAACCTTTCGGTTAACAGCCGAACGCGCTAGCCGATTGCGCCACGGAGGCGATGTTTGCACTGGAGACAAACGTTTTATTTCAAAACGCCGTTATGTTTATCTTTATGTAGAACATATTTAGAAAATCAAGGGTTTCAAATCATCACAAGAGAAATGATGCCAGAGAATTTTTCTTTAACTAAGAAATTGAAATTAATTGAAAAAAGATTTCAATTTAATTTTATTGATATTTGAATTTATAAAAAATACGGAATTTTAAGAATTATTAATTTGCATATGAAAATCCTTTAAAATACGAGGTCTTAACTGCATATTGAATGTAATCTGTACAATTCCCATCTATTTGCCAATTGTGTCTTGTAAGGAAACGGATATGAGAATTTATGTCTGAACAATGCTCTGTACAGTGTTGCCAGATAAAATTTCCAAAAAAACAACAACTCCAATTGCTTGAAAAATCCCATTTCTATTTTTTAAGGTGTGAAAAATCTCTCCATTTTTCTTTATTACATAAAAAACATTTAAGATTTTTTTATAAAAAAAAACAACAACAATTCGGCTATGCGAAATCATTTATACCCTCCAACACAATAGATTTAGGAATAATTGTGAGAACAGAAAATTCTGCTTATAAGTGAAGAACATTTCAGAAATATGCGATATTGAATGTTTGTTAGGTGATAACACTTTTACAATAAAGCATGAGTTCGAAAAATGAGACATTAACTGTTTCGATTATAAGAGCGATACCCTCCCCCGTGTCCTATTCAAAATTGTTTAAGTGTGTAACAATTCTCACTAAACGCAACATCAGCGTGCCAAATTAAATGAAAAATTCCAAAAGCCATTGAGTTATAATCGAATTGGTCGAATGTTTCAGCCTTAAGAGTCTGCCTCAGATATCGATCAATAATTTTTTTCTACTGACTCGATTTTGCCCGTTATAAGTAAGAAACGTCTTAGGACAAAAGTAAATGCTTTCGTGGATGTGGGCCGTGCCTACTACTCAGAAATTCGACTTAGAAATTCGTCTCAGAATTCAATTTGATGCAAAAAAATATAATGGAATGACATGTGGCGATGTAGGGTAAAATATAATAATATATAGGAAGAAGCTCTCTTTTGGGTTTGAAAAAAAAATAACTTTCCTTTTTCTCTCTGAATGAAATTTTCATTAAAAATTCCCTTGAAAAGGGGAAAAACCCTCCATAACCGGCTACAGTGTCTAATAATTCAAGTTAATATTAGATATTTTTCTCTTATACAGTGCGTGAAATATGCTTTATTGTTTGAAACCTAAGAAACTCTTATAAAAATAGATTTTATCCAAAACACTGCCACTCACACTAGTCTTTTGTAGGTCCTGTATGGTAGTAGCTATACTTTTTTCTTGACTTTATACAAATTCTCAATGTATTTCTCGGAATTCTTTCTTTTTTTACGCAAAATATCTAGTAACAACCATCAGAGCAAGTTTTTCATCTAAAAAGATAAGTTCATGCCAGTCATCCTATGATTCCGAGAGGCCAGAATTTGACCTACAAACAGGAAATCCTTATTTAAATAAGTTAAAGAAATTTAGAAGAACTTTCGTAAGAGAAGTTCATGCAAACGTTTGAGAGCATTGACTTTGTAAACCTGGCTTGATTTGACCATTTCAGAGCTTTGGATGATGTCAGAATGGAAAAAATATTGAACTTTCTGTAAGTCCTCTCAGACCAAGAATTATTACTTTAAATCTACGATAAGGAGCTGAGGACTCATTGTAGACAGTGATATAAATCAGTCGCATTCTATAAGGGTTGTTCCGGCACAGATAGGACCTATTGTACACAGATCACGTATTGAAGTTCCTCAGTTAAACACAAATCAATTGGAGTAATAATTAATTGTACTCCATTTAGCTGTTAGGGCATTCTTATGAGCAGCGATGACCTCTTGTGAAATTGCCTTTTGTATCCTTTTTGTACTTCTTGAAGGGGTACACGTACAACTTCATTCAAAGAAAACCTACAGAAAGCAGGTTTTCTTTAAATGAGGAATATCATGAATCTGTATCGCATCTGTTAAGTGACTTCATATCTCTTAGAATGATGTAATTTACAGTTTTTCTTAACCAATGAAGGGTTAAGAAGGAGAGAATAGTGCGATATATAAGAAAATCACAATGGGTCCATTACTCATAAGAATAGATGGGTTATCAACAACCAACCTCTAACCTGGTAAAAAACACACTCTTTATCGTTCAATATTTTAATGAAAATTAATTTGGATCTATTTTTTTATTAAACTTAATATTCTAAAATTGGGAAACTGTTATATTATTCTGATATTTTATCAAAAACTCTATAAATTCAGAATTAAATTTACTTTATAATTATTTTCATAAAAAAAATAAAATCTAAAAAATGTATGCGCCCCCGGGTGGGCTCGAACCACCAACCTTTCGGTTAACAGCCGAACGCGCTAGCCGATTGCGCCACGGAGGCCATGTGGTTGTTGTTAGCAAATATATTATTACTATTAATATCACAGTTATAAGTTATAACAGTTATTTTTATAAGAATTTTTATATTTTTAATTTATTAAAATAAAGTGTGGCCAGATGTTCATCTAAATTAACGTTTTTTTTATCGGCAGTTTTAAGTAATTTTATAATGGATCGTTCGTAAAATACTTTCATACATAATTCATATTCTATTGAAACTTGTGGAACGAGTACTGGAATTGTTTGATATTATTGGTAGAAGTTGTCATGAGTCACAATTTATCTCTAGGAAAAGTCGGCCAATAATCGATTTTTTTTGGAAATAGTTCTGAAAATTATGAGCCGTTCGAGAGGTCTTAATGAAATTTCACAAAGTGGGAGCTGAGTTAATTTTGAGTAGAAATGTATGGAAAATAGTTTAGTTTTACTAGAGGAAACCCAGTTTAGGGTGGATTTAAAGCCAAGGCACAGATTTCCTATACAGATATTTGGTATCTAATGAAAACGTTAGAACTTGAGTGTCATTTGATTGAATTAGTTTTTGATTTTTGTCAGTTTTTTGGAAATATTAAATTTAATATTAAATTTTAGAAAAATTGAGAACCGATCTTTATTTGAAACTTTAGCATGATTTAAATAAACTTTAACATGATTCGGGGAATTAAAAAGATTCCATATTTGCAATGTGGAACTGCCCAAAATCTTAATAAAAAATTATACTTTTTTCACTTTGTCTTTACAAGGGCCGTCCGGCAGAAAATACCTTTTGTATGTTCAACTTACATATGGACCTAAATATTAAGGATAACTAAAAGATGATTTCGGCTTTGGGATTTGAGAACTTAATAAACAAAGTAAACTTTTTTTCAAAATTGATCAAGTTTGGGTAGAGCTTGTGGGCATGTCTTTGCTCAAATATTTCATCCAGATTTAGTTAAGACGCATTTCCATTAGGATTTCTGTATAAAACAGTCTAACAAATTTTAGGAACGGATTTAAATATAACGAATTTATAAATTTATGGAACATATTAGGACCTACAGTGAGTCCGCTATCTTAAAATAAACATGACCAAAATGAGTAAACCATGAATTTTTAAAAAATCAACATACTCGAAATGGTCAATTTTTGGGATGTCGGTGACTACGCCCCTGACTAAACAGTATGCATTCCAGCTTGTACATCAGATCAATTCAAAAGCACCTCAGCTCCAACTATGTGAAATTTAATTGAGACAACCCTTAAAGTTCTAAGTAAGAACTTCCCTGGTTTAGTTTAAATGATGTAAAATTTTCCCGCATGACAGTCAGCCTCCGTGGCGCAATCGGCTAGCGCGTTCGGCTGTTAACCGAAAGGTTGGTGGTTCGAGCCCACCCGGGGGCGCAAATTTTTTTTTCTCTGGATTTTATTTTGTTTCAACATTTCTAAAGAAATTTAAAATGCATTTCTTCCAAAACTGACAGCTTTCTGAAATACTTTACTGGATTCTAAGGTTTAGATATCGGTCTATAATTTAAATAACTTAAATGACAATGTGTTTTGGAAACAATATGGGCAGACAGACGGTCATAGCGAAATCGTGATTTTGTTATAGTTTTTTTGGGACGAACATGATTCCTTTTTACTGCTTTGATCTCATCCACAAATTTGACAGTTTGTAGGATTTGCCTGGTCAGCGTTCAGTGATGTGAAAACCTTATGGATATTTGTTTCAGTCTTTCTGCGAAAAACATGATATTATTTCTAATGACTTAAGGGCTGAAGCCTAATGTCAGTTCTCAAACGTTTTTATTTGCATGGGATTTCAGTGTAAAGCAGCTTTGGAAGTGAGAAAATCGCAATCGTTTCATTGTCATTATTTCTAAGGGATTGGCGAAATCGTGCTTAGTTTTCTTGTCTTGGCGATTTATGAGTCCTACTCTCGCATGGGTGTTTGGTATTGATGTAATGCGAGGCTTGTGCTTTGACTATATGTATTCGATTTTGACTAAGAATAATTGCGAAATTGACCTAAACCTTTCCGATTCGGAGTAACCGAATTCACCGAGGAATGGATGGGATGAATGCTTGTCATATGCCGCTACATATTAAAGAAGTTATAGATCGAATTAAGTTTTAATGCATTCCAGTTTGAAACAGTTTGGACTTAATTTTCGGAAATTGGCTTCCTGAATTCGGTTTCGAGAATTATAAGCATTTTTTAAAATTTTTTAACGTAAGCACGTGCTTGTTCTTATATAACTGGGGGTATATTTAATTTTTAATTCCAAGAAGGAATCATTTGGCGGTTCATAAAGTTCAATATGGAATCTAGTCTAAATTGAAACCTGTTCAGACAAATATACAGACAATTGGTTTTTCAATGAAATTTTGCTCAAATTATTTATTGTCGCCTTGAAATGTTTCCCATCTAGAACCAGCAAAATCGCTTCAATAGACTGGTCGTTATCTGCTAAAATCCCGTAATACAAATGTAAAAATTTTCAGGGAACCATTAAGGAATTTAAGTAAAATTCACGTGATAATGGTAACTTTACCATATCAAAATCGAATTTCAATAAAGTAGGACTGTCAACGGAGCGCTTTGAAGCTGTCAATCACTGATCCTTTCCGTCCTACATTTTGTCCAGTAAAACTTTTGCTTGAGAAAGTGATTGGAATGAAATTGTATTACTCTCACTTCAATTCCCTCATGACCCTATCAGAATTCTTTGTAGCTTAAGGGATCAAATCGAAAATTCCTGATATAAATTTGGGTATTTATAGAGTCTGTTGTAATTGTCGAAACAAGAACTCTTTGGAAAATTTTTGGTAGCAGCAACATAAAGTTTATGACCAGAAAGCAGCAAAAAATCTGTCAAAACATACGTTTCTTCGTTTCATCCATTATGCAGCAAGAATATTTTATAAGAAAATTTGACTTAAATTTTTGTGCTCTGTTATTGGCCTCTAAATTTTGAGCAGCGTTTCTGTTTAACATTTCGTACCAAATATTCCGAGCGCTTAGCTTTCCGGACTGCTTTCCTACCGGCTGTATTAGATAGAAAGCATTTTCTAGAGGAGGAGATTTTTTGATTTCGAAACATCGTGTGGACTATTATTGCTACCTGATCTAGGTTTTTCCGGTACTGTTGAATAGCATTGGAAACAGTTTGACTTTTGAATTCTTGTTTGATATTAAAAATAATATTTGATATGTTTGACAAAGGTTACATGATCCAGAAGAAATCAAGTAATATTTGGGTTAAAAGTTTGAATGAAAAACATGTGTTAAATATGTTTCGATCTCACTCCTTATATAACTTTCGGATGTCTTGGAATCATCAAATATTCATTCTTGGTATTAAAATAGAAAAAATAATCCCGATCCTGCCAGGAGTCGAACCTGGAATCTTCTGATCCGTAGTCAGACGCGTTATCCATTGCGCCACAGGACCACATGGCGTATTTGGTTCTAATTTTTATGATTAAATTATTTAATATATTTTTTATAAATTAAAGTTATCAATACTTATTTTAAGCAAAAACACTTTTAGAAAATGTCCATAAAACTATGGAACAGCGGGTGATGACACCACTAAAGAACATAATTCTATTTCGATTTTGTTGCTGCTTATTAGAAGTTATTAATTTTTTTAATTGAATTTCTGCCAAGAAAAATAGAAAGGAAAAAACTTGCGCCCCCGGGTGGGCTCGAACCACCAACCTTTCGGTTAACAGCCGAACGCGCTAGCCGATTGCGCCACGGAGGCTATGGATTCTGGATTTTTTAATTAAAACAATTCGCCAATGTATTAGGAAATAAAGGAGGGATAGATGAAAGACTTCTAATAGAACATATTCATGTCATGGAACCCTTTTTTTTTTAAAGTTGCCAGATCTTGAATTGGTGATCATGGGATTATGTTTAAAGTTCTAGTAAATTTTCTGTTATGAAGATCTACATCTCATGTCTCATATATAGATCCTTTTTAAATCCTTTAAAAACATTCTGGTTGTCTATCGCTCAGATTCATTTGGCAGTCTAAATTTATAGAAATTGATAATAATTCTTGACATAAATGTGATTCAGTTCTTAACCAGCGGGTTTTCGAAATTTCACAGATCTCTTGAATTGAATGTTCTGGTTTATTTTCAATATATTTCCAAGTTGGCGTATAATATAACGAGTGACTTTGTAGGGTTTATAATCGAATTATGGTCTCGGTCTTTGTCATCAGAAAAACTTTGAACTTGCAAATTTTATAAACGACTAATCATATTTAGTAACTTAAATTTTACTATCGATATGATTTCCTTATTAATGTAATACGCTTTCTGATCAGCGGATTGATCTATAAAAATGTGCAAATCTGATGGGAGCGAAAGTAACTTTATAAATTTTCAGTAGACCATTTTCTTTTTGAGTCAAATATTGGCACCTTTATTATTTAAAGCCCCAGAAGTTGTACAGCGCAGAGGGACAGAATCCATTTTTTTATCGGATACTATATGACCGGAATGGATCAGTACTTTTTTTAACGTTGTTATTCTCTTTTTCTTTTATGGCAGCATATTTTCAAACGATTACAATATCATTTGGTAAAATCATTTGAATCCAAAAAGTCTTGTGAGGTAACGGTAAAAATTCAACAGTTTTTCTTATGAAGCCTTGTATGGGAGCTATGAAAATTTATTGGCCGATTGTAATAAAACTTGGTAAAACGTTTAGGATTGATAAAAAACATTTATGACACAAAGATTTCAACATTAATAATGAACGTTAAAGTTTATTTCCAAAGAAGACTTTATATGGGAACTAAGTCCATATGTGTTCCGATTTTCATCAAATTTACGTGATGAATTTTATTATAATTCTTACATAATTAAAGTTTTCTGAGTATAAAAATAATGGAATTCGGATGGGTATCATAAAACGACTACAGCAAATCCCCGTCGGATTCGTTTTTCCACTTACAACAAATGTCTAAGACCCCTCGATTTTAATTATGAAACATTTCTAATAAGTTTGGGCGTCTGTTTGGATTCATGTGACTTATGACATACTAACAGCAAGTGGTGCTTTATAACTTTGAATGTTTGGACCCCATACGATGCCCATGAACGGAGTTATAGAGCCTTAGAAAAGACATATCAGAAATTAAATTTCGGAAATGTACACACTTTCTTTTATCGCCTGGCGACGTTTCCTTTATTCGTACAAATATAATTGCAAAAGTTTTGAATCGGGTATTTTTAACCGGAAAAGTGCCCCCACTAATTTTGGTTTAAAGTAAATTTTGCTTAAAAACATAAGACCAATTTATATTCAGAAAGTTTTTTCCAATTTCAATTTTGTATCTGAAACTTTTATGGATTAAGTTCATCATAATTTTAATTTGAACCCGATAACTTCTAAAATTCTAAGGCACAAATCGTAGAACAGAATGCAGTTTTGAAAAACCTTATCTCTTTTTAGTCACACTGTTAAGGATAAAAGATATATAATTTCTCCAAAAGTCTGTCAAATTGAACCGATTTAGCTATATCCTTCTATCGGAAACATTCTAACGCTTAGAACAATTGTTTGAAGATAAGAAATTTGTGCAATTATTTGCTATTTTTCTAAGCAGTTTTCTATTTGAAGACAGCTATATCCGTCCATTAGCAAAAACATTATAGACCGATATCTGAGACAACCATAAAATTTCCCAGGAAAAACATTTCGATGTAAAATGTAATCGATTTGGCTGGATTTAATCCTTACTTGAGTATTACATCATTGCAAAATTTTTGATATATCCCAATATCGGTGTATAATGTAGGCTGCTACATACTTTAAATTTGACATGAGAACAAGACCCAAAAACGATAACACTTTTGTCTTTCTTTCGGAATTTGGTTTAGCTTTATAATACAATTAAATATGGCATTGAATGTTTTTAATAAAAATATAGGTCCATACTTGGCTATAGCGCCTATATAAGGCTTATTTCCTTAACAGGTATTTAAGCTTAAAATTGTTTAAATATGGACCAATTTCGTTGAAATTCGGTATAATTTTTACTGTAGTAAACTTATTTTTCTTGAAAAGGGAATATAAAAAGGCAAAGGCAGAATCAAATATTCAAAGTGATTGTCCACAAGGTTCCAAAGTTTTGTTAATTGTTTCCAATAATATTCAGTTAACACTTGGAATTCCCATTTAAAATTTTACAAAAGTAAATAATCTGGTAACTCTGCACGCAAATGACATTCAACCCTGTATTTAGTGTTTTACTCTGCTCTTTGCTTCTATGTCTCTTATAGGTGCTCTTGCACCCTTCTTTTTGCACATTGATGTGAAAGTAGGTTAATGTATGACTGAAATGAAATGAAATGAAATGAAATAAACAAAAAGATATTTAAGAATTTATTATAAGCAGCCATAATGAATGACATTCCAACCTACAAACAACACTGAATGACAGATTAAACTTATTAAAAGGTGACTGATAACTTTGACATTTAAGCAAAAGAGCATTTAAAACAAAAAATATATCGAGAAATCAAGAAATCTTATGAATGTAATTTTATTAATAAAGAAACTGATTTTCTTTTAAATAAAATAATTTTAAAAAATTTATTCCTTTTTATTTCTCTTTGCAGTTAATTAATTTTCTTAAACAATAACAACTACAACTTTTAAATTAAATGTCAATAACAGTAGAATGTTTATTATGGTTTATGGTGGAATTTGTCATCATATTGGTGGTTATGGTGTTGCATTTGTACGTAAATTCAATGCACATAATTGGGTCATTTAGAGGAGGCAAGGTTAAACCGATTTTGACCAGCAAAGAGAGTGAAAAGCTACAGTAAACTAAAAAAAAACAAAAACAAAACAAAATGGTGCCATAATAACGGGCACCATTTTAAAAACTTCGCTGTAAAATTACAACAAAAAATGTAAAATTAAATTTTCCCAAAGCAAACAATAATAAAAACTCTTTCACTCTCTCAGCAACACACAGACACACACACACATACACAAACGTTCCAGTACACAAAGAAGTAAAATAACAATAAAATCCTTGCAGCTAAATAAAGTTAGATAATGAATTTATCACCGATGATGTACCGGTTAAATCATGCGCAAGGACAAAAGTTGCCACTGGCAGCTGAACAGCAACAGACCCAAACAACCGCAACACAACAACAACAACAGCAACAACAACAATTACTACCCAGTCACATATTGCTGCAACAACAATTGGATGCTGCTGGTTCAGTAAATGCATCAAATAGTATAAGCTCTTCTTCATCTTCCTCCAACACTACAAGTGGCAACAATTCCAATATTTTGCACAATACCACTACAACAGCTACAACAACAAATGAACAACATGTGTTTTTAAATAATTTTACCAATACAAATGCAACCAATGATAATGAAACACCACCACACCACAATAACAACACCAATACACCTCAAGTCTTAAGGCAGGCAACATCATTATTACAAAACTTGCAACAGCAACAGCAACATCATCATCATCCACATACACACTCCCAAACATCTTCGTCGCATCATTCACGTCACTTGAACAACAACACCAACCAACACTAGCAACAACTCTCAAGCAAATAATCTGGTCATTACAAATGCTGCTGCAGCAGCCGCTTAGTAGCTCGCCTTGCAGCTGTTGTTGCCACTACGGGTCATGTGGATGTTATGAACAATTCAAGTTCTTCCGTTGAAAGAGAATTTAAAGCTTTAAAGACTGCCATTAATCGGAACCATTACAACATGACACCACCTCCACCATCATTACCAACAACACCATCCTCAATAGCAGCAACGCCAGTAATCTCAGTAATGTTTTAAGTGCCACACGACAGTAATAAAGATGATATTATTTCTTTAGCTGCCTGTTCGGCATTGGCCAATGTTTATGCCTGCCTCGTCATCATCAGCTGCACCTTCAAACTCTTCCATGTCTTCGGTTAATGTTAACGCAATGCAAATGCTTTAAAAAAGTTCCAACGCCTAAGTAATGTCATAACCCAAGTGACCCTGACTGGCAGTACTATAGTGGTGGTGGTGCGGCAGGGGGAGGTGCTGTGGCTGCAGGTATTGTTGCAAGTTAGTGGGGGAGCAACTGCCTGCCAGTGGTAGCGGAGATGCTAATGGCAGCCTAGTTTTTGTGCCATCGAAAGAGCGCGTTTGAATTGTAAGTAGAATTTTTATTATTAATTCTAAGGCGGGTAATAGGTTTACCGATAATGGGAGTTCCAAAATTCAGAATTAATAAATTTGTTTCTGTATTCTAATGAGAGAATGGCGAATGGATTAGATTTCCCCAAATTGTACAAACTTTTTGACTGACCTTAAGGGACTAGTGGGGTCTGCGGTTATATAAACAGTCTAGAAATATAATGTCGTTGGCTTGAAATTAGAGTATCCTTTTTGGTGTTTGGGTTATTAAAGGTCTCTTTAGAGAGTCCATTAACTAGGACAATGAGATTGCCCTTTCGATGTTTATCGCCATACTTGGAAAGGGTATAAAAAAAGACGTCGTTGCAAAACATTCAAAATTAGACTTCCGTTGTTGATGCTCTTTATAGTCCTCTTTATACAGTCTAATTTTCTTTATGGCTCTCTTGCCATCTTCAACATCGATATAAGCCTTCGGATTTGTTTTTCAATTAAGCACTTTTACCTCGGAAAGTCTCATCGTGCAAATGGAGACAATATCTCCATACAATAGATACGGGTTGATTGTTATTCATAAGAACCTTTGCTCATTGACTTAATATCCGTTCTTTTATTGGTTTATTAGATGATTCCAATTTAAGGATGTTTTGATCTCTATTCAGTTATCTGATCACAGAAGTGTTCCATTTTATTATAGGCTAATTGCAAGATTCCTCAAATTTGGATTAGATGTGAAGGCTTTTGTAAGGACGCTCAAATTTAAACTCCTGATTTTCCCTTCATTAACATATTTCTAACTGTTAATTCAGTAGTGTTCAATGTGTCATTTTCGCGCTCCCTTTGAACTAGTTTTAATACATCATGTACTCTTTATTCGGATCAGTTCAAAGTGTCCTTTAAATCCGTTAAACTGCTCACATATTCCACAGAGTTCTATTTGACGTTTATACGTTTTTTTTTTCAATTTGATTTAAAGACATTTGGACATTGGATTTATGAAGCTTGTTTCTGTAATTCCATCGTTCAGATACCTCAATCATTTGAATTTTTTCATTTAAGAGTTTGTCGTTTATCGCCTATTCGCACCCCACTTTACTACAATACTTTAATTTGTGTTTTAAGTCACTAGCGCTTCTTTAATCGCTATCAGATCGACACGGTTAGAAAAAATTTATATTATAGCTTCGTATAATGTGGGCCGATATTTTCGATTCATTGTTTTCTAAATAGTTTTCACCAGTCTTGAAATACGTGACCGATCGTTGTCATGATGGAAGAATATGGCTCTTCTAGTCGATTTAGTTAATAATTTCGTTACCGACCCTTAATAAAAAACACACTTCTGATTTCACTATGTACAAGTATATGCCATGGGAGTCGCCTTTGGCCATTTGGCTGAGATTTTATATAGTTCTTAGGGGTTTTTGTAATGTATCCATTTATCTTCGGGTAATGCTTTGTCAAACTCAGCACACGTTCACAAGTTCTATAAGTTATTGCAAATACATTTTGAGTCAAGTCAACAACTTCAGACTTTGCAATTGATATCAGAAAATTGAATTCTATAAATGGATCTTGATTTCCTAAGAGATCAGTTTGGAAAACTTCCCGAATATTTCATTGCAAATATGAAAGTTATGTTTCTTATTCTTTAATAATTTCAGAAGAGAAGAATGGATATCAACTCCTAGTCCTGGCAGTGTCCCAGCACAGCACATTAAGTCCATCTTCAGCATCGCAAAATCACATGTATGGCGCAAATATGTCAAATGGTTATGCATCACCCATGTCAGCGGGCAGTTATGATCCATTTAGTCCAAATGGTAAAACAGGTAAGTCCATTTATATATATTCCTAGAATTAAAAGACAAGTACGATAATGTTTTCAAATATGCTACATACTACAAAGATCAAATTAAAGGGGGATATTAAAACTTGAACCTTGTAAATTTTAGGGTCTTGAAATGTGATTGATATACTGCTAAAAGATAATCTACACAGGTTTTGATGGGGCCAGAGAAAATGAGGGAATCCCACAAGCAGAGTGTAGAAGTAGAAAAATATTAGGAATGAGGTCTGGAACGTTTTAATATCTGATAAAAGGAGTATTTTGAACTTGGAAGGGAGACCTCATAAGAGGTTAAATTAAGGTCTTAAAATATAGGTAGCTGGGACATTAAGTTTTCACCCTCATTTCTGAAGAGTTTTAATTTAAACAAGTAAGAATGCTATATTCGGCTATGCCGAATCTTAAATACCCTCCACCACAAATTCGTGTAAAGTTAATACGTTAGGTTCCATAGACACACATATACTCACAAATGTATATAACACAGAAATACTTAATTAGTCATAAAATTAGTTACAATTTAAGCTATAAAATTTTTCAACTAACTGCCTTTTTTCTACCAATTTTCATTGAGCTCTGTTAATTTTTGCGGATGTGAGCAGACAAAGAGATTGACGAAAATCGATTGAGATTTTGACTTGATGCAAGAATATATACATTATGGGGTCTGAAATAATTCATTCTTAGCGTTACACACAAAATGACAAAGTTAATATTCTCTCTCTACCGCTTGTACTGTGGAGCGTATAAAAACAAAAATATGCTTGTTATAAGCTCAAAACTATTTTCCGGGAAGGGGTTTTATATGTAGCTCCCATATAAGACCCCTTCCCGAAGTTTGGACCAAGATTGTTCATATTTATAATATATACATT